>JBAMNC010000367.1:0-541668 GCA_037902135.1 Cetoscarus ocellatus
CTATTTGGATTCATGTTGGGTGTTGGATGTATCTATTTGTATATATATGTATATGTGTATTTTATATGTATATATGTATATATGTATACAGAACATGTGTATACAGTACGTGTGTATACATAAAATGAAGAGTTGGTCTTCAGCCTGCTCTATTGTAAAGTGTCTTGAGATAACACCTGTTATGAAATGGCGCTATACAGATAAAGACTGATTGATTGATTGATTGATTACCAGATTTCATTGTAATAACATGATTCACATATGAAACAGAGCACTTTGACCATCTCCAGATTCATTTAGCAGTTCAGCTCAGAGTTCAGGCGGGGGGGCTGATAGTGTTGACATATCCATAAAGGTCAGAGCAGATTTGTTTAAATGTCATTTTGATATGACCAAAGCTTCAATGACTTCAGCCCTGAGCTAATGGAAAAACCAGAGCTGGACTTGTAATGCAGCCTAAATGACTTTCAGATATCTCTGCACTTTATCTGCACCAGTGTTTGACAGAGTTAATGACATTATGCACAGCAGAGAGGATCGCTGCAGCAAGTCTTCAGCCAAACAAGACCCTGACCTTTAAAAGCCAAAGACATTTGGCTCCACGCTCAGATTCTCTTTTTCGGGGGAGAGTTTACCAGCTCAGGTCAAATAAGGCTTGTTTTGTTTGCTCTGCTGAAAATAAAAGCAGCCAAAAAGAATTCAAAGAGGCGTTCCTGTGCCAAGAGATTAAACTGCTGGCCTGAAAGAAAATGGACAGAAAAGTGAAATAAAACCACATGGATGAGGTCGTGGACCCTGGTGGATTTCACCCCAGACAGACACATGGACAAATACAGACAAAATAACCCTCCTTAGCAGAGATAATCAGGATTGGGTAATGACCTTGACCTTTGACCTATGACCTCCAACAGGTTTTCAGTTGACTCAAAAGACAAAATGGGCATTTTTGCAATATGTGATAAAAATCTCTTGAAGCTTTCTTGAGAAACGTGTTCACCCAAGACACTCCATAACCTCGACCTTTAACCAGGGACCCTTAAAATCTGATCAGTCTGACCTCAAATCTGACCTTGTATTTTAGGTGGGGCGATAAAAGACTGAGTGATCAGTGGAGTTTTGCTTTAATTACAGTCTGCTGTACACAGTGTTATATCTGACCACAGCGGTCTCTCTCTTTCCTTCTCTCTCCCATTCGATACGCTCAGATATATAAGAGTTACCATGGTTACATCTGCCCTTCAAACCTTTTGTTTGACATATTTTCCAAGAGATGTCAAGGGTCACATAAAACTAGATACATTTCCACTTCTTAACCGAGCACGAGCGCAGGAGCAGAAGACCTGCCAAGGTCTACATATTTAAGTTGATTAATAAATAAAGTGAGATGAGCTTTTAAAACTGAAAAACATGGTAGTTCCTGCAAACAGCACATATATATTAGTGTGACCTTGACAAACAATCGTGGATGACCTGCTGCTGTGGACCTGCTCGGCTCCATGTGCTCTATCCTGCATCAAGCATCAACAGAAATGACATCATTTAACATAAATTCATACTTTTAGACCAGTTAAACCCATTTTAATGACAGTTCAGCTAGATACTGCTATATTAATCAACATCATTCCTCTCCAGTTTATATTTATAGATGTTAATGTTGATATGAGAATGACCTCTATATCCATGGTTGTATGGATTATTCATCCATAGTAACTGTCTTTACAACCATATAGACATGAGGACCCTTTTAAAAACCAGATACTACATCTCAAGGGGCTTACTTTTAATAAATCTATATTCAGCAGAGGCAAATATGATGAGGACAGATTTATGATCTGGGCATCCATGAGTTTGTCGCTATCATAAATTCTTATTTTTAGTCCCTTTGTCTCTGCCTGAATGGGCATGTCCCTGGATGTTTGTATGTGTACATACGAATATATTTATTATATGTATTTGTATACATGCATTTATCTGCATCTATAAAATGAAGAGTTTGCCTTTAGCCTGCTCTATTGTAAACTGTCTTGAGATAACACTTATGACTTGGTGTTTTACAACTATTGATTGATTGATTGATAGATTGATTGATTGATTGAATGATAAAGAGAAATTAGAAAGACATCTCAAAGATCACAGAATACCTAATGATAGTGAAAAAAATATGCATAAATATGATCGAACTGCAGGAAAAATTAAAAATGTCACATGAAGACCCTTAGGCCCAATGCCCCATGGCAGGGGTGTGCATGGGGGGGGGGGGGGCATGCACACCCCTCTAAAGTGCTCTCTTAAAAGGTAAAACATGTGCAACAGTACCCTAGAGAGCCAAAACGCACTGTAAAGTGTCCTCTTGGGAGTCAAAACACGTGCTACAGTACCCTTGGGAGCCAAAACACGCTCACAAGTGTCCTTGTAGGAGGCAAAATGCACTCTAAAGTGTTCTCTTGGGAGCTAAAACATGCAAAAGTTCCCTCTCTTGGCCATCTAAATGCATACTAAAGTGCCCTCCTGGTTGGCATATATTGTCCTGTAATTCTGCTTGAATTTTCTGCCAAAATGCATCAGATTAATTGCTGTTAAGTATGAAATACACAAAATTTTCTTCAGGGGGGGCAAGGGTCGCATCCTTCTCACCTTTTTCACCCCTGACCCGTTCTCATGCCTGAATGCACAGGAATACAGATAATGACATCTTCTTAATCAAAAAATTTCAGGGATAAGGCCCCCGGACCACTTAGGATTTATTTATTTATTTATGTGTGTTCTTCACAGTCAACACAGTTCTTGTGGATGCTTATCTTAACTACAAATTTACTCGAGTAGTCTGTCTAGTTAGTCTGTTTTAGGGCTATATAATGTGCCATTTGTATAACAAATAAACATGTCTAAAGTATGTCACTGAAACTGACACTAGTTGTGTGGGCATGGAGATCGAACGTATCTACGCAATGACGTCACGTCCCTACCTCCAAGGTGCATCGCGGGAAGTCAAACGATGAAGACGCACGAACAACCAGAGGACGCTATCGCCATTTCAACCTTTTCAAAAGATTAATAAAACTACATTGGGTAAAGTTATGATGACAGTTCAAACAGCAGGTTATTTTTATTTGGAAGAAATTGATTTGCAAGTGGGCGGCATGGTGGCGCAGCAGGTAGTGCACGTGCCTCACAGCAAGAAGGTCACCAGTTCGGTTCTGGGGTTGGGCAGGGCCTTTCTGTGTGAAGTTTGCATGTTTTTCCCGTGCATGCGTGGGTTCTCTCCAAGTACTCTGGCTTCAACCAAGTCAACCAAGCTAACTCAAGAGTTCATAAACCTCTTTATTTGATCTGAAATATGTTTTTAAGTTGAGAGAATTACCAAAGTTGTTGAACAAATTTAAAATTCTAAATCAAATAAACTGAAACAAAAATCGAGTCAACATGCAGGTGTCCATCTGTTTTTTTTTTACAAAAACTAACTGGTTGAGTTGACTTAACACAGAATTTTAAGGCAGCCTAATATGGTATAATCACAATAATGCCAAGTGCAAGGGCTCTTGCACTCATTTTTTTATGTTTTAACAACAAGTTACGATTTACATTGTGTCCAATTTTTTAAAATAAATAAATAAACCTCTAAAGTCAAATAATAATTGCAGCATAATATGGTATAATCACAATAATGCCAAGTTAAAAAAAAACAAAAAAAAAACAGCCCATTATTGATCCATCAGGCCGGTTGATCAGTTCACTCACAGATCTGATGTCATTCTAATGATGCAGAGTCAGCACAGAGATGCTGCTGCTTTCATTTTAATGTTCAGTTTTGTTTTTCAGCTTCAGACAGCAAAAACATTTCTTTAGACTGAAATTGTTGCAGACCCCTGGTCTTGATGGACATGTGGTCCAAGTTTAAAGAAAATCCTTGAGACTTTCTAAAACCTTGTCCATAGAAGACCGTGCCCCGTACAGATGTGTGTGCACAGATACAGACAGAAAACACAAATGCTAAATGATTCCAGTCTCAGCTTCACAGAGACAGAAGCAGCAGCCACGTCTTTGGTTTTGTTAAAGTGAGAAGCCACCACAGGAGCGGCTGCTGTTCAGCTCACGTGTTTTAATCCTCTGTACTGTACTTTCTGTACTTTCTGTACTTTTTGTCACTTCTGCATTGGCTTCATTTTTCATCCCTGGGGGTTGAGTGACTTGGTTGAATAATAATTCTTTTAGCCACCGAATTAATCGAAGCTGATAACAGCGAGGGATCTGTTGGCTAAAGAATATTTTCAGGATATAAATATCCCCGTCAGAGGCTTAATGTGAGAGAAAATAATGAACAGAGGTGATTTAACCTGAGGCTTTAGGATACAGACTATCAGTTTTCCATTATTCAGAAAAAATCAGGAACAAGCTGAAGCAAACTGTAAAAAAAAAAAAAAAATCTATTCTAAACAAAATGGATTCAAATTTATCTCCACTTTGTCTGAAATGAATGAGGGACCTATATTCACTTTTTCTGCCAGTGCAGATTGACTTCTGGATTTGGTCCTGCATATCCAAAGAGCTTAGTGGAATTTTTAAAACCCAAATTAAAAATAATCTCAGCCTCCTCTTACTTGGTCTCCCCGCAAAGGATGTGCCACTTTCTCCTCCTAGATTTAAACTGTTGGACAAATTATTGCTTTTGAGTAGAAAAAGTGTTCTGTTAAAGTGGATCAAGGATACTCCTCCTACTGTAACTGTGTGGTCCAAGAAGTCTTTATAAATATAATAATGTACTTCCTTATGAGAGGATCAGTGCTGTTCTGAAAGGTAATGAACAATTATTCCTTTAAATCTGGAAACCTTTCATGGATTATCTCCCTGTTGAGAATTCAAAGCTGGTGTGAGAAGGACTTCATTATCTGTCCTGGAAACCTTTAAGACTGAACTCCGGCAGGGGACACTCTTATTTATAGTAAATACGGCTAATTCAGAATCTAGATTGTTGGCAGATTGAGGAATTATAACACTTGTATAACTGGATAGTTGGGTGTTTCTGTTTTTGTTTTATCTTTTGTTTCTACTTTGTTTTGTCCATTGTTTGTCTGCCTGTATTACTGACGAAGTATTACCCTTTGCCCATTTGACTCATCAGCTCTGTATGTTTTTGTCTTCATTGTATAAATATAAAATTATAAAAGGAAAAAAAGGAGGAAATGACTTACTATCGCATTCATCTAAAAGGTTTTTTTTCATAGGTGGAATATATGAACTACGTTTAATAACTGGCTGAGGAAACTTATGACAGTAGATTTTATCACATCTTTGTATCAGTCCTAATTTTTATATTTATATGTTTTGTGACCAGAATTATGTCTGTTTCATTTTCAAAGTACATGCAGTCAGGGCTGGAGAGGGACTCATCTTCAGCCCTGGAGTTTTGAGGTCAGACCGGCCCATTTAAATCCACAACATTTAAATGAAAGTATAGTTTTAGTGTCACTAGCATATAAAATTCATGACGTGGCTCTATACAACTACAGATTGATTTATTGTTTGATCATCTGATAATTAATATAAACTTGAAACAGTGCCATATTATTTAAAATAGTGTTTTTTTGTGAGTTGATAGTTACTTGGTGATAAATATTCATTTTTATTTGTTATTATTCTCATCTCATAAATAATGTGGCTTTTAAGGGTTTCAGTCAGTCTTCATTTGTATATTGCCAGGTCATTACAAGTGTTATCTCAAGACACTTTACAGCAGAGCAGGCTGAAGACAAACTCTTCTTTTTATAGATACACAGATATGCTTATATACAAATACATATAATAAATGTATTTGTAGATACACATGCATACATACATCCATATGGACACCCAGACCATAAATCTATCCTTATCATATTTGTCCCTGCTGAATATAGATTCAGTTAATCAATGTTTACTTGTATAGCACCATATTTGTCTTGGTTGAATACAAATTTATTAAAGTTAGCCCCTAGAGATGAAAATGTATCTCATTTTCAAGACGGACCTCATGTCTATATGGTTGTAAAGATATTTACCATGGATGTAAAATCAATCAATCAATCAATCATTCTGATATAAACATTAATATCTGTAATGATAATAAACTGGAATGATGTCTTTTAATATAGCAGCATGTAGCTGAAAGTCCATTAAAGTGGGTTTAACTGGTCTAAAAGTATGAATTTATGTTAAATGCAGGATAGAGCACATGGAGTGGAGCAGGTCCACAGCAGCAGGTCATCCGTGATTGTTTGTCAAGGTCACACTAATATATGTGTGCTGTCTGCTGTAACTACCATGTTTAAATTTTGTTGATCTCTCTGAAGTTAATATCAGGAACTGTAGTTGTGTTCTGTAACTGTGAATAGGGCCAAAGGAAAGGCCAAATAATTGTAAATGTAGTTACTAGGGTACAGCTCAGATTTGGGCTTTGGGTCTGGGGTTTGTCCCTCATGACTTTTCCATAAAAAAAGCTCCATTGCGATGCTATTTCATGCACCCTGAACACTTTCTGTTTCATTGAATGACTGTATTCTACTTTAATTCACATTTTCACAGCATAATATCTTTTGGTTCATGGTTTGTACATCCAGTCCTCAGCAGTGAGACGAACACGACTCAAGCAGACGAGAGCTGGACTCACACATCTGTTCTGTGAGCACACAGACTTAAATAAGTGTTGATGGGAGGCCTTTGTTACGGTGCGGTCATAAAACAATGTGCTCTCCTCTCACTGAAGGAACATTTCAAGAGTCTGACGGGCTTTGGGTGATTCAGTGGGCTGTGAGGAAGATTCATTCTCCAGCAAGAGAGAGAAAAAACACATGAGAGATGATTCACACACAGATTATGAGGGTTTTGTGCCTGATCAACCTGAAAAAGTGTCAGAAAGACATCATCTGATTCAAAGGTTTTTCACTAGTCTAACCTCAGGACCCCCCACAATATCCTCAATGAGAATGAAGACCCAAGTCCCACAAAAATATCAACCACTTGGATGTATTTGCTAAAAAAATATGGGAGTTTGGACCTTAGCTGTATCTGAACAAAGAGACCGGTTCCTGACATTTTGCTCCATTTTGACATGACAGCATCACACAGTTGTTGTAGATTTGTCTGCTGCACATCCATGATGAGAACCTCCCGTTCCACCACATACCAAAAGTGGTCGACTGGATTGAGATCTGGTGACTCCCAAGACCACTGAAGGACAGTGAACTCATTGTCATGGTCACGGAACCAGCTTTACATGATTTGAGTTTTGTGATATGGCAGATTATTCTGCTGGAAGTAGCTATCAGAAGATGGATGTACCTCGGTCATCACGGGGTGGACATGGTCAGCAGCAATGCTCCTGTGTTTAAATGAGGCTCGGTTGGTAATGGGCCCAAACTGTGTTAAGGAAATATCCCCCCACAACATTAAACAACCAGCAGCACCCTGAACCGTTGAAACAAAGCAGGATGAACCCATGCTGTCATGTTCTTTATGCCAAATTCTTTATATTTGAGATATTGTGTAGTCTTATATTAGTGAGCCTGTGCAGATTGTAGCCTCAGTTTCCTCTTCTTACCTGACAGGAGCGGCACCCAGTGTGATCTTTTGATGCTTTAGTTCACTTTAAGATTTGATGTGTTTTCCGTTCAGAAATCATCTTCTGCACACCATGAATTGTGCTTATTTAAGTTACTGTTGCCTTTCTATCATCTCAAATCATCCAGTCATTATTCTCTGACCTTTCACTTTGACAGTGCATTTTTCCCAGACCACTGCCCTTTCCTGGATATTTTCTCTCTTTGGGACCATTCTCTGTAAACCCAAGCGATGGTTGTGAGAGAAAATCCCAGCAGATCAGGAGCCTCTGAAATACTCAGACCAGCCCAACAACCATGTCATGATCATAGTCACTTAAATGACCTTTCTTCACTGATCTGACGCCCATTTGAACTTCAGCAGGTCATCTTAACCATGTCTACACGCCTTGATGCATTGAGTTGCTGCCAGGCAAAGGGATGATTAACTATTTATTCAACAAGCAATTGAATATACCCAGAGTGTGGCACCAAGGTATAATAACACTCTTCCTCTTTTACCTCCGCCAAGGAGGTTATGTTTTTGCGGGTGTATGTTTGTCAGTTTGTTTATTCGTTTATTTGTTTTTTGCTTATTTGTTAGAAAGATTATGCAAGAACTACTGGACAGATTTTGCTAATATTCTCAGGAGATTTTGGTAATGGCCCAACTTAAAAATATTGAGATTTTGGTGGTGATCCAGATAACCGCCATTAGCGAATGATCATTTTTGTTCAATAACTGTCTAACTAATAATGATATCAACATTATTCTGAGTGCCAGTTGTAGGTTTTCAGGGTCAAGGAATTATATTATGATGGCCACTTCATCATGGAACTATCTCTTATAGATGTAACAGCAATATGTGAGCTACCTTGTTGGAGGGTTTGCTCTCCGAGTGCTTTCTAGTGTTTAACAATGCAAACCTTTCAATGTAACACAAAGTTGCAGTCTCAAATCTTTGAGGGCAAGTCCAAGTCAAGTGTTTACGGGGCAGCTGCAAGTCCCCCGAGTCTCTTGATAAATTACTTATACTTAAAATTGCTGGAGCAGATATCAAATACTGTTTCTCAGGTTGAAAGAAAGTATTTTGGTGTAATTACTCAATCTTTTAACCAATGAACTGTAAATAATAGATCAACTCTAGCCTCTCATACAGTTCTACCAATTAAATCACCTTGTAATATTCGTGTTACAAATTCAATATTAAACTCGATTTCTAAAGTTGCATTTGGATGGTTTTGATAATGCCACATTGCCAAGGCAAGTCTGAAGACTTAGAGGGGCAAATCTGAGTCAGATCTGAAGTCAACTTGTCACAGGCAGATGGCATTGCTGATTAAAAAGTCCACTTTGTGGCGTGTAGCTCCTCCCCGTCCGATCAGGCATTGTTTGGGCAGCAAATCGGCACAGAGCTAATAATTACAGCCTCTTAGGCCTCCCCAGCACTTTAGGTTCAAAAAGAGCTACATCTGATCCTCAGCAGAGTCAGAATTATATTTTTTTATTCAGCTTTAATCAAAATTTTGCTTAATAGACACCCAAGGCTTGATGGAAACAGCCAAACACACCAGGACATTGGACCTTTAAGTGCAACAAACGTCCAAGCTTCAAACTCGGGTCCCTATCTGTGGTGATATGTTATCCTGTCATGAGGCCCACAGCTTCTTGTGGCAGCCTGTCTGTCAATCACATATTTTTAAGGGTAATGATTTATTGATTGGTGCCTGATTCTTACATGGTATCTCTATCCTTGACCCAGACAGTAATCAACTTCAAGGAATCCCATAAAGAGGTCACTTTATTTTTTGATTTGTATAACACACTGAAGAGCTCAGTTCTCGCTGAGTGTCTTCTGCAGCTATTTTAATAATCAATAAATCCTCTTGGTCAGTTTTAATACTCTAATTAACCAGGAGAACTGCGAGTCCTCTGTATGGAGGCCTTAGTGCTCACACTGCAGGAAGAGTGAAATCATAAAGAGAGCTGTTGTGTAACCAGTAAATGTCTTCTTTTCAGCCCTATAGCCCTGAAGCTTTTGTTAATGCTTACTGAAGATTGCAGACTCATCTTTAAATGGAAGCTAGTTACAGAACATACACACTCGCAGCTTCAAACATGTTATATAACCTATAGTGTAAGTTTTGTTCCTTGACAAAGGCTCTACAGCCTCCCTCGTACAGCTGAGTGTTAACTGATGTACTTTAAGTGAGATGGAGGGTCTTGAGCAGTGCAAACGCAAAAGCACATCTCTGTGAGTATCAGTGTTTTTTCTTTTTTGTGGAATAAAGTGATTGGTATAGAAACAAGGTTTAGATAGTGCAGTGATTCTTAAATAGTGGGGCGTGTGCCAACGCTCCAGGGGATTGGGAAAATTTTATCAACTTTTATATAACCAGGAAAACCTCATTGAGAATAAAAATCTTTTTTTTCAAGAGTGTCCTGGCCAAGATAGCAGCACATTCAACAGTTTTTAGACAAACACACGAAGTCATAAAACATCAAGCACATAAAACAAGACTTCAATACATTAAGAAAGAAAAGTCACAATTTAGACAGACAATTTTGCTAAAATTGCCCATGTGAAAAAAATTAAGTGTGTCAGCCTCCAAATTGCTCAACATCGTCATAAAAGTGTTCAGTGAAACTGATCTTTAAGTTTCAGGTCTTTTTGTAGTTCACTCCAAGTATGTATAAAATCCAAAAATCTGCTCTGTGATTG
Organism: Cetoscarus ocellatus; assembly: GCA_037902135.1. NCBI lineage: Eukaryota > Metazoa > Chordata > Actinopteri > Labriformes > Labridae > Cetoscarus > Cetoscarus ocellatus. The sequence continues at coordinate 10,295 of JBAMNC010000367.1, forward strand.
GTTATCTGCAATGTTAGAGGTGGGATTTATGTAAAAATCAATGTGGGCTTGTGTGGCAACAGGTTTGTGTTGGTTTTATTAATGTTGTTTGCATTGTCCCAGGCTCAAGATTTCCATTAGAGCTGGAATCAATCAAAACTTAACCAAGATTACAGGTATTGCCTTGCACAATTATAAAAACTCAGTGGGCTGGATTTAAAGACTACTGTGCTGCATGTTATACTGAACTTTTTTTTGTTTGTTTTTTTCATTTTTATGTGCATTATATTGATTTCCTCCACCAAGGAGGTTATATTTTTGCCATTGTACTTTTGTATGACTGTTTTTTTGTCTATTTGTTTGTTTGTTTGATGGCAAGATTACACAAAAACTGAGGCATGGATTTTGCTGAAATATTCATGAGATGTTGGGAATGGCCCACCTCAAAAATGATTTGATTTTGGTGCTGATCCAGATTTTTGATCAATAACTGTCAATCTAATAATGATGTCAACTTGATTCTGAGTGCTAGGTGTGTGTTTTCAGGGTCATCAATCATATTATGATGGTATCTTTATCATGGAACTATTGCTTATACAGAACAAATATACACAACAATACACAACACACAACAAAATTGTTGGTACCCTAGTGTTAAAGAAATAAAAACCCACAATGGTCACTGAAATAACTTGAAACTGACAAACTAGTAATAAATGAAAAATTACTGAAAATTAACGAATGAAAATCAGACATTGCTTTTGAATTGTGGTTCAACAGAATCATGTTAAAAAAACAAACTAATGAAACTGACCTGGACAAAAATGATGGTACCCCTACAAAAGATTGAAAATGATTTGACCATAGGGACATGTTAAACTAAGATGTGTCCTGTAGTTATTATCACAGGTGTCTTCAAGCTTGTAATCAGTCAGTTTGCCTATTTAAAGGGTGAAAAGTAGTCACTGTGCTGTTTGGTATCATGGTGTGTACCACACTGAACATGGACCACAGAAAGCTAAGGAGAGAGTTGTCTCAGGAGATTAGAAAGAAAATTATAGACACGCATGTTAAAGGTAAAGACTATAAGACCATCTCCAAGCAGCTTGATGTTCCTGTGACTACAGCTGCACATATTATTCAGAAGTTTAAGGTCCACAGGACTGTAGCCAACCTCCCTGGACGTGGCCGCAAGAGGAAAATTGAAAGAGACGGATGATACGAATAGTAACCAAAGAGCCCAGAACAACCTCCAAAGAGATAAGAGGTGAACTCCAAGGTCAAAGTACATCAGTATCAGATAGCACCATCCGTCACTGTTTGAGCCAAAGTGGACTTAATGGAGGACACCACTGTTGAAAGCAAATCATAAAAAAGCGAGACTGGAATTTGCCAAAATGCACATTGACAAGCCACAAAGTTTCTGGGAGAATGTCCTTTGGACAGATGAGACAAAACTGAAGCTTTTTGGTAAGCCACATCAGCTCTATGTTCACAGAGACAAAAATGAAGCATACAAAGAAAAGAAAACTGTACCTACTGTGAAACATGGAGGAGGCTCAGTTATGTTCTGGGACTGCCTTGCTGCATCTGGCACAGGGTGTCTTGAATCTGTGCAGGGTACAATGAAATCTCAGGACTATCAAGGCATTCTGGAGCCAAATGTGCTGCCCAGTGTCAGAAAGCTTGGCCTTAGCTGCAGGTCATGGGCCCTCCAGCAGGATAATGACCCAAAACACACAGCTAAAAACACCCTAAAAACACTGGACTATTCTGAAGTGGCCTTCTATGAGCCCTGATCTAAATCCTATTGAACATTTGTGGAAGGAGCTGAAACATGCAGTCTGGAGAAGACACCCTTCAAACCTGAGACAGCTGGAGCAGTTTACTCATGAGGAGTGGGCCAGAATACCTGTTGACAGGTGCAGAAGTCTCATTAAGAGTTACATACATTGTCTGATTGCAGTGATTGCCTCAAGAGGTGGTGCAACAAAATATCAAGTTAAGGGTGCCATCATTTTTGTCCAGACCAGTTTCATTAGTTTGTTTTTTAAAATGATTCTGTTGAACCACAATTCAAAAGCAATGTCTGATTTTCATGAGTTAATTTTCAGTAAATTTTTATCTATTCTTACTTTTGTCAGTTTCAAGTTATTTCAGTGACCGTTGTAGGTATTCTTTCTTTAACGGAAGGGTACCAACAATTTTGCACGTCTGTAGATGTAACAGCTGTATGTGAGCTACTTTGGCAGAGGTTTGCGTTCTGCAAGTGCTTATTAGTATATTTTTGCAACTGAATTTCAACATATAGCCTGTTCTTATACAGTATATAGAAGCATGAGCATGATAGTTAAGCATGATAGTTTTAAAGCATACATTCAAAGCATGTGGTCCATGTTTTAAAATGAGTGTGTAATTGTGTTTTGTAGTCGTGATCTTATTATTCTTAATCAGGCGGCCCTTATTCTCAAAAATAATAACTTTTGTGCATTGAACTGGAGTAAAAATGTCTGATGATAACCTCCTGTGAGTGTAAGTTTGTGATCTGAGTGATCATTCACATCATTTCCCCAACAATCTTTGGCCATGGATTCATGGAGTTAAATCAAGTAAATAAATAAAATGTTATTGTGACCCAAATTGTTTTTGAACCAGACAATAAACATGTTTATTTCAACTGTGTATTTTAACATGGAGTGTGTATGTGACTCAAGGTGCTTCTGTAGCAAGCCTCAAGTGGACACCAAAGGTACTGCAGGGTTGTGCACTTTTGAGTTAGCATCACCAGAAGCTGCATGTTTACTTAGCTCAGGCATCTACAGCAATAATCGACTAAGGAGGGACCATTAAATCACACAACTCTGCATCAAAACATAAATTGATCTGAAAAAATCCCTTTAAGTTACTGATACAATCATTTTCTCATCATATCCTGCTCTCAGTTCCATAAAGCTTCATTTTCTCAACTCCTCCTGAATTCATCACAATCAGAGGCCTGTCAGATTTAGTCTCTTCCTCCTTTTCACCTGTGTTTGTCTTTCTTCTAGCAGAGGAGACAGCAGGCAAACATTTACGAGCCTCCATTAACACCACTTCAGTGTGCAGGTATGACATTGCTGCAGATTTACTGCGGCAGCTCCGCAGCCCTTTGTGGAGGCGAATGGTGAACAGTCCGTAAATGACGGGGTCCAAGCAGGCGTTGAAAAGCCCAAAGATGAAGAGGATGTGGGTGAGGGAGTGGGAGACTTTCCCCTCCAGGTGGTCTGGGAAGAACCAGTACCACAAACCCAGCAGGTAGTACGGAGTCCAGCAGACTATGAAGCAGATCACGATGACAATGCTCATCTTCAGAGTCCTCATTCTGGCTTTAGGGATGTTGTTCTTGGAGCAGCGCAGATGTGGCTCATTTGGTGACACTGAGAGAAATACAGAAAATTAGCTTAAATTGTTTTTGTTTTTCATTTAATCCTGAGAACATCTGGAAAAAATAGACTCGGTGTGCAAAGGCCTTGAACCGTGAACTTACAGCTTTTCTTTGTCAGCCGTCTGGAGATCTGGAAGAAGATCCTGGTGTAGCAGATGATCATTATTACCAATGGTAACAGGAAGAGGAAGGAGAAGGTGAACATGTTGTAGGCTGTTTCCTGCCAGTGCGTCACAAAGCTCCCTCTGGTGGTGCACTGAGTGAAGTTTGCTGGATAGGTTATGGTCACATTATGGAAAATGAACATCTGTGGAAGAAGAAGATCAACATTATTCAAGAGAACTTTACTTGCATGAGACAACCAGAATAGACCTCACTGTTGCTTTTGTTTCTGTTATAAACTAAAAAAGCAGCTCGCAGAAGACTGATCTCCATGTCTGAAGGAGTAGCAGGGTGAGGCTAGCCATGCACCAAACAGTGTTAAACCTTTACCCCTTTTAAACATGTGACATAAGAGATTTGAGGGATTTATTTATTTATTTTTAAAAATGGGACAGTATGTACTAATGGACATTTACATGTAAATACATGGGATCATAGCCAGGTCGCTAATTTCCCTCTCCAGTCCCATTGGCAGGTTGGTGCCACCACATTAAACAAAAAATAACATCATAATAGGAATAAAACCCACAGAGCATATCAAAAGATAAGCAACATAAATAAACTGTAGACAACCTAAATGACATACAGTCCAAACTATAACAAGCCGGGAGTCGGAGGACCATGGGAATTATACACAATGAAGTATAAAGTGCTGGAGTGCTAATTAAAGCGCCATAGTGCTAAAGTGCCAAATGCTAAAGTGCAGAGTGTAGCTGCCTGGGAGCTCAGGTCCTCATTATTTTGCACAGAAATATAAAGTGCATGTTGCATTGCACATTACCCTACTGCCAATATTTTAAAGTGCCAGATTTAATATAATATTGCATAATGCCCATTGCACACAGTTGCACATGCAGATGTGTGAGTAGATATTGCACTAAAAAAACATATGGAGATGTCTGATGTCAGCACAATTTCACAAAAATGGCATATACAGATGTAGTTATGTACGCAACAGTGGACAATTATGAATGGTGCCCAACACACTGAGCCCATTAGACATACGTAGGAAATTAGCATTTGTGAGCAAATGAGCATATGTTTTGCCATATGGACCACAGCAAAGCCATTTAGGGAGCAAGATGGCTGAAGCAGAAAGCAAATGTAGCCATGCCAACAAGAGCTGGGTCCAAATACTTGATTTGTGGCAGAATCTATACATCGTAGCCTGTAAATTGTATCTAAAAAATGAATAAGGAGAAAAGAAATCACAACTGCCAAGGATGACACAAGACGCTAAATGCTTGCCACATTTGACTTCAATTCCTCCTGCACCATGACTGTTTACACTAAGGTCAGGTTTGATCACATGAGATCACGAGACCCTGGTTGTTGATGAATGAGTTGGTTGGTGTGTGGTATATCTCTTTCTCTTTGTAGCACACCACACACTACAAGAGCAAAACAGTTAGATCTGTCATTACTGGTCCTCATGTGTGGCTCTCTTACAGTTTCAAAATTAGTTAAGAATTTTAAAATCTTCATGCGTACCAGGCCTGGATCAAAATTCATCTGAGAGCCAAGGAAATGATGTATAGGCTTGATTTGTACCAATGGAGACTAATCGTTTAACATCTAATGTTGATTTGATTTCTAAAGTCAACTAAGAATCTAAGTAACCAAAATGGATGTTGATGCAAAGGGATCCTGGTTAAATCGGGACTACAATGTCCAGAGGTAACCACAGAACAAGAAAATTGTTGTTTTATTAATCCTATTTCTGCTGACCTGCAGATTTTAAGATGTCAAAGATTTAGCACCACCTTTTTATTTCTAAGATCTCATGATGCAGGAATGACTTAACCATGTCCACATTACAGCCATTTTTCTTGGAAGTCTGAGGTGAATACTTGAATAATGTTTAAATTCAGAATTATAAAGTTTATCCTAAAGTACATGCCATCTTGGCTGCAACAAATCTGAATATATCAAGTCTTAAACCAAATACTTTAGCTGGTCTGACAAAGACAAACAGTTGCATTAAATCACCCACTGATGTCAATGTTGGTTGGGGAGTGGCTAAGGCTTATTTTAATAAAACAGTTTAGTGAGACACGTGTTATATTGACCCAGAAAGCAGATTACTTGAGACACATGGAGGAAAATACTGTACAGTGAACAAAGACTGGTCCTGGATTTCTAAAGAGTGACTGAAGATTTCTCTCTGCTACCAACTGATTCCATCATAATGAACAAAATGATGATCCAAAACAAACAAAACATTTGGAGTCACTAAGCAGGGGGACATAATACTGGACAGAAACAAAAAGAAGAATTTGGTTTCCCGTCCTCCTACACACTCAGTTCTGATATTGCTGAAAACACCAAACACAGGGGGTCATCTGAAGGTGTAGTCTTTCCTTGAGACATCATCAGCTGTACTGAAACACACCAGCCTCCTCTCTCCTACCTCCAGCTGATTGCAATTGTTAGAAAACATCACAGGTGCCCTTAATAACTCCTGATGAGCAGCAAGACCTTTGACCTTGTTCAATTACAATCCATAATTATGAAGCAAAAAGAGAGGCATAAATACCTCACTGAATTTGAGCTCCAGGCTAATATGCAGCGTTCAAGCTGCATTCACACACTGACATTTTGACCAACTTTTGCTGATGCAGAAGGAAAAGACAAACAGCAGAAGTAACAAAATCAAGATATAAACATTAAATAAGATAAAAAGATCTAAATAAATTACCAAACACTGTATATTTTGAGATTTAATCATCATAATACTTATGAAAGCAAAATACAATTAAAATTAAAATAAGACTAAATAATGTACAATCTCAGGGTTTGACCGTGTAAGTGACATTTTCAGTGATGAGTTGTAAAGTCTGATGGTCGCAGGCAGGAATGCTCTGAAGAGTCGAGCACTGAATACGCTTCTGTGTTTGGCCAACTCAACGTGGAGGGGATGTGAGTTGTCCAAAATTTCTTACAGCTTAGATAGCGTATCCTTTCTGACACTGCTGCCAGAGAGTCCAGCAGCAGCCCCACAATGTCACTGGCCTTGTGGATCAGTTTCTTAAGTCTGCCTGAGTCTACTACCCTGAGCCTCCTGCCCCAGTACACAACAGCATACAGGACAGCACTGGCCACCACAGACCCGTAAAACATCCAGACATCTTCTTAAGATGTTAAAAGACCTCATTTCAGTTTAAGTATATTCCCAAGTACTTGTAGTAATTTGTAGTTGTAGTAATTGAGCAAAAACAATCGTTTGCCAATGGTGGTTATCTGGATCACCACCAAAATCTAATCATTTTTAAGTTGGGCCATTACCAACATCTCCTGAAAATTTCATCAAAATCTGTCCTGTAGTTTTTGTGTAATTTTGCAAACAGACAAACAATCAAAAAAACGCCGGCAAAAACATAACCTCCTTGGCGGAGGTAATAAGAGAAGTGAAGAATTCTGGTACATTTGTACTTTCTGCCCATATTTCAGCTCATTGTAGTAGTATGGACAGAACAAATGTACCATAATGCTTTACTGTTATATCAGCTTCAAACATCAGTTGAAATTTTCACATCACAGAGAGTAGAAACAGAAGTGGACAAATGGGCCTCAGGTTGGATTCAAACTGCCTGTACGAGATGAGACGCCTTGAGACATGATAAATGTATGGTGGCAGCCTTCTCTGCCACACAGGCCCCCTCCAATATTTATCTGCCGATACCAATATTTTATCAATAATATTGAAGATCCCTATTAAATGAAGGATGTTTGTGTCCCCTGATGAATATTACCTAAACTTAAAATTGGCTGTTATCTAAACTGAACTTGAAGGGCTCATAGAGTGCAAACCTCTGTCAAGGCATCTTCAACATCCTTCACTGAGTTATTATGGAGAAAAGGAAAGCTGCCCCATCTTGCTATTCTAAAGATCCCTTTAAAACAAAAAGAAAATCTGGATCCATAAAGTCAAATCACTTCTCCCTTGTGCCATGACCAGCATTCCCTAAAACTTTTATTAAAATCAGCTGAGGACTTTTGAGTAATTTTGGTCAAAGACAGACAGACAGAAAAAATAACAAATAAACAAACACCTGAAAAAAACAGAACCTCTCTGGCAGAAGAAATAAAGTTCTTTGACTTTTTACTTTTCTGCTGTTTCCTAACCCGACACACCAGATGGACCCTTTAATATATTTCACTAGTCCATTCAGGCAACATCCCATAGAAAGTGTTTGGGAATGGACAAAACCTTTTAATAGCATATTTGGCAGGTGATTGGACGACTTTTCTGCTAATCATACTCATTATCAGCCAATCGGATAATATAATAGGCGGGTGCTACTTTTGTAGTGTACAGTACAAAATGTGAGCCACTTTGTAGAACAAAAACATGTTTGAAGTAGGTGACAGTATCCTGCCTATCTAGAAATGCTTTCAGTGTTGTTATTGGTTTGTCATTTACTAAATAAATGTGGTCCAGATCTGATAAAACTGCTGCTGAAGCTGTTAGCATGTATGCTAATCTCTGTACAAGCAGTCACTTCCTGCTGTTGTCATGCTTGTAGCTCAAACCTCTTCCTGCTTCTGGAGACTCTGATTGGGCCATGATGACTTTCACAATGGTTGTAGATTGGAGCTTGGCAAGATAGATCCGTCTGATTACAGATATTGAATCAGGTGGATCCAGCTGCACTGAAGGTTATCTGCCCCAGTCCCTAATAGGAAAGTGGAGACAGTATTTGAATCCTATCAACACAATGGGGCCCTAAAGCTGAGTTTACTTTACAAAATAGAAGGACACAAACAGATTTTTAGGGGCCCAAGTACCTCGACTGATTACCTGTGGGACTGAGAACAAGGCGCTCATCGTCCACGCCACCATCAGCATGACTCTGTTTCTCCTGCGGGCCATGCTGATGGCCAGAGGGTTGAGAATGGCCGCCTGTCTGTCCAGACTGATCACCACGGTAACAAAGGCGCAGGAGTACATGGCCTGAAGCTTGAGAAACATCAGGAACCTGCAGGCAAGGTCGCTGGCCAACCACTGCACAGTGATGTTCCACACGGCGTCCACGGGCATCACGATGAAGGTAACCAGCAGATCGGCCGCGGTCAGGTTGATTATCAGGACTCGGACGTGGGACTTGCGCTTGTGGCCCTTGGCTGCCCACAGCACGGCCAGGTTACTGAAAGTGGAGACGCCACACAGGATGAAGGTGATGATGACTCTGACTTTGGCGGCTGTGGAGAAGGTGGGCAGCCTGGGCACTGCGTCTGCTGTTGTCCAGTTACAGAGAGGAGGCGCTCCCTCACAGATGTAAAGGAGGTCAGACGAGGAGCTGAGCTGACACATGGTGACAGGAGGGCCACAGCAGGAGGAGGCGTTCATGGTCTGACCCTCGCCACAGATTCACTCACTGTTCAGCTGCACGTGTCACAAACAGGAAAAATAAACATACATGAGCCACCTGTATGACAGTTAGGGATGTCACATGTGGGATTTTCATCATCATTTTTAGCCAATATTAAAGGGATATGCCAACATTTTTTTCTTTTTGTGTCTTGCCTCACTCCAGAGTCTATGACAAGCAGATCGACACCATTCTTTCAACTGTGCGTGCAGCAACAAGGAAGATACGGGCAGAGCTTACCTCGCTAATTAGCTTAGCTCAAACACTCAGAATCAATGGGTATCAATCAATCAATCAATTAAACTTTATTTATAAAGCACTTTCATACATCAAATGTAGCACAAAGTGCTGTACATTAAAAAAAAAAAAGCAAGCAGATAAAAGTCAGGGGATACAGAATAAAATAGAAAACCCCACCCACCCTCCCAGCCCACATTGAGCACAGAAAACCACTCACACACTCACACACACACACGCACACACTCACAAGGACTCTAAGTCAGGACTCTTCAAAAAGCCACAGAGGACTGAGTAAACACCATCTTGAATTGAAAATGAGGAAACACGGGAGCTAAGACTAAACTGACTAAATAAATAAATAAATAAAACCATGATAAGATATAACAAAAGTAATTAAGTGCTAAAAGTTGATTAAGATAAAACTGTTTTAAAACCAAACAATAATAAATAAAAAGTAGTAAAAAAGTGGTAAAACATATAATAACTCTGAAACTAAAATGGAGTAAAACCCATATGATGCAGATTAAGAGAGTAAAACAAAATTCAGCTAAAAACCAGATTAAAAAGGTAGGTCTTGAGTTTACCTTTAATGATATGAGCAGTAGGTGCTGCTCTCAGGTCGTCAGGTAGACTGATCCACAGACGGGGGCCATAATGTTGAAACGATGCTTCACTGTATGTTTTAGATCGAACTTTGGGAACAGTTAGAAGACCACTACCTGAAGACCTGAGGGCTCTGCTGGGCTCATATGGTAAAAGCAAATCAGATAAATAAGAGGGACCAAGACCATTGAGAGATTTAAACACCAATACAAGAACCTTAAAATCTATTCTGAAAGATACAGGAAGTCAATGCAGAGACTTTAAAATCGGTGTAATGTGGGCTCTCCTCCTGGTCTTGGTCAGCATGCGTGCAGCTGAGTTTTGAAGTAGTTGAAGCTGAGAGATGTTCTTTTTAGGAAGACCAGAGAGGAGGGCATTGCAGTTATCAATTCTGCAGGTAATAAAAGCATGGATAAGCATCTCTGCATTTGCTTGAGAGAGAAACTGGAGCACTCTGGAAATGTTCTTTAAATGATAAAAAGTCTTTTTGGTAACATCTCGGATATGTGGCTCAAAACTGAGGTTAAAATCAAAGGTAACACCCAGATTTTTTACTTGTTTGCAGGGATTTAAAGACAGAGTTTTGAGTTTGCTCTCTAGTTTCTCTCTCTCTGGACCTGTACCAATTACTAAAACCTGAGTTTTGTACTGGTTGAGCTGCAAAAAGTTGTTTGCCATCCAGGACTGGACGTCTAAAATACAGTTAAAAAGGGCATCAATGGGTCCTGTGTCATCAGGAGACACGGCCATGCAAAGCTGAGTGTCATCAGCATAGCTGTGAAAGTTGATGCCGTGTCTCCTGATGAAGTCTCCTAAAGGTAACATGTAAAGATTAAAAAGTGTTGGACCTAAAATCGAGCCCTGGGGAACGCCACATTCCATTTTATAAGTTCTTGATGAGCGATCCCCAGTGTTTACATAAAATTTCCTGCCACTGAGATATGTTTTGAACCAGTTAAAAGCAGTGCCAGAGATGCCAATGAGGCTGTGGAGTCTGTTTAAAAGAATTGTGTGATCAATCGTGTCGAAGGCTGCACTCAGGTCCAACAGAACTAAAACAGAGATTAATTTCTTATCCATATTGAACCTGAGGTCGCTTACAATTTTGACCAATGCTGTCTCTGTACTGTGATTTTTTCTAAAACCAGACTGAAATGTGTCACCGATATTTGTAGAAGTTATAAAGTCATTTAACTGATTAAAAACAATCTTTTCTAAAATTTTGCTTAAAAATGGCAGGTTGGATACAGGTCTGTAATTATCAGGTATTGATGTATCCAAGTTGTTTCTCTTCAGAAGGGGTCTGACACAGGCTGTCTTAAGGGCAGTGGGAAAGACCCCTGTCTGAAGAGAATAATTTACAATATTAATAACATCATCTTCAAAATCACTAAAACAGGTTTTAAAAAGGGTTGTGGGGATAGGGTCTAAAACACGACACTGGTCTAAGCAGGGAGACAACCTTTTCAAGCACTGCAGCATCAACCAGGACAAACCTCTCCAGTGTTTCCTCATTTAAAAGCACAGACTCAGAAGAGTTAAAATTACCGGGCTTATGGTTTAAAAAGTTTGACCTGATAAAATCAGTTTCACTTCTGAAGTGGACTGCAATGTCTTCACATGATAACTCAGAATTAAAAGGTTGGTTAAAAACAGGGTTGGTTAGTTGGTCAGTGGCAGAGAAAAGGATTTTGGGGTTATGAGACTGTCAGTGATTAATTTTGAGAAATGATCCTGTCATGCTTGTTTTACTGCTCTGTTGTTTGTGACCATTTGTTCCTAGAATATTTGAAAATGTACTGTTAGTTTGCTTTTCCTCCATCTTCTCTCCGTAATTCTGCACTCTCTCTTTAATCTGAGAACATGATTTGTTCTCCAAGGAGGTTTTCTGTTTGATTTAATCTTTTTTATATTTATTGGTGCAACAATGTCAAGTGCTGTCTTGAGTTTCCAGTTAAAATGACCAACAATAAAATCACAGGAAGAGGGTAAAACAGCTTTTGGAGCATCACTTAAAATTTCACTAAAATTAGGAGCCACTTCAGAAGTAAGAAAGCGTTTCCTGACAGTACGCTCTGGGACGTCCTGCTGGATAAAATCCTTTACATTAAAAAACACACAGTAATGATCTCACAGGCCCACATCCACAACAGAGGACACAGAAGCTGATACTCCATATGTTATTAAAAGATCTAAGATATATCCTCTGTTGTGGTTGGGGCCTGACACATGCTGGTTAAAGTTCATAAAATTAATGAGATTTAAAAATTCAAGGCTAAAAGAATCTGAATGATTGTCAATGTGAATATTTAAATCCCCTAAAATAATGATTCTGTTGTATTTTGAGTGAATGATGGATAGCAGTTCTGAAAATTCACCGATAAAAGAAGAGCATCTTTTGGGTTGCCTGTAATCGGTTAAACAAAATATATTGAAGGACTGCTAAAAACAAAAGAATGATATTTAAATGAACTAAAATCACCAAATAAAACCTCTTTAAAACCATATGAAGCTAAAAGAATAGTTGCAGTCCCCCCACCCCGTCTACCGTTTCTAAAAGAATATAGATAATTAAAACCAGGCGGAGCTGCTTCGTTGAGAGCTGCAGGTCCATCAGTCCTGAGCCATGTCTCAGTTAAAATCATAAAATCAATATTCTTATCTAAAATCAGGTCATTCATTAAAAAAGTCTCATTTAAAAGGGATCGTACATTTAAAAGTGCCATGTTGATAGTCCTCTCTGGTGCCAGTGGGAGATGAGCGGGGGGTGGAGTGTTGTTATGTGTTTGAGGTTGTTATGATTGGGTCCAGAGGATGGCTTTATGGTGTGATGTCTGGTGTTTGTAATCCTGATACCCCAGACTTTTTGTCTGGATGATAGAAGTGTGCTACACAGTGAAGGGCACATAAACCCTTAAAAAGCACAACATGGACTCCTTTAGGAAACTGATCTGTGAAATCAAAACCGAACTCTACTACCTGTCTCAACCCCCTCTGTCTCACATCTGAGTACAAACTCATTAATCTCACTGTGCTGTTGATTTTTTTAAATTAATTTTGTTTATAGATGTGGTATTACATAAATTAAATAGTCATTTCATCCCTTCTTGTAACAAGCAGCTTCATACCTTTCATCTCCGGTAGACCATGGTGTTAACATACATGGATTGTTAAAAAAGTTTGTATTTTATTTTATAAACCATGGATGTAAAGTAATCAAAATAAAGAAAAACACTGTCAGTATGAGATCTGCTGACAGAGGCAGCAGTCTGCTGTGTACAGCTCATCTCTCTGATGTGAAAAGAAAGATAACCTCTAAAAACACAACACAGCAGAGGAGGGTCTCAAAATATGCAGCATCAACAAAATACAGCAGCAGCTGAGAATTCATCACAATGTTTGCACTTTCACTCTTCCTTTGGACAGAAAGAAATGTGTTTCAAAAATCAGAAGCTTTTTTCTTCCATAAACGTCAGCCTTGTGATTGGATTTTAAACTTTAATCAGTATGGAGCATTGCTAAGATGAGTCCTTAACCTGGCACTGAGATGGACTGTTTGACAGATTATGGGATGTCAGAGTTCCTACACGCTCTTAAAATCAAGTTAAAGACTTTTAGGACCTTTTAAGAATAAACACACACACACATATGCATATATACATATATGTGTATATATATATATATATATATATATATATATATATATATATATATATATATGTATATATATATATATATATATATATATATATATATATATATATATATATGTATATATATATATATATATATATATATATGTATATATATATATATATATATATATATATATATATATATATATATATATATATATATATATATATATATATATATATATATATATATATATATATATATATATATACATATATATAACAATCAACAATTAACATACACATAGTTGGGGTAATTTAAACTTTTATTATGTGATAAAATAAATATGTTTATTTTTATTAATATGGACAAATGGATGAATAAACTAAAAAGCACATGTTGCCTTTATATATCATTCTTAGTTTGACAATTATTGAGCAAAAACATTTGCTAAAAGCAGTTTCTGTGTCCTCTTGGCATGGTGTTGTGATACTGAGACCAGCTGCAGCTGCAGGTAGTGAGGTGATATATACATCCACTTTATAATGCACTCACTTAGTGACGTCACAATGCGTTTGAACGTTCAGCAGCACCAACCTATGTTAGGCCAGGTCCCCCTACACTATGGGCAATAAACAAACTAATGGTTCTTACAAAACAATCTTTTTACATCAACACATGCACTCTAGATTATATTATATTTGTTATAAAGAAGAATTATCTTCTTCTTAACCATGTAAACTGAATCCAAAAATGCAGAAGCTTGTTTGAAGCAGAATTTACATGTGCATCAAAGTTTATATGATATCATGGCTGTTTACTCATGAAAACAAGAATATGAGGTGGCCAACATACCCACATGTCCTTTATACCTCACAGCGATGCATTTCCCAAAGCAGACGGTGGTTAAAGTAAAAAGCCTCTCTGTTGTTTCCCCTCCTGAGGCTCCGTGTCTCTGCTGCTGCTCTCATAATCAGTCCTGACTCTGTGAGGCTCTTTCACCTCTCAGTGACTCTCCGCAGACTGGCTGGACCATCCTCTGTGAGTGAAGTGTGTGTGTTTAGAGTCAGTGTGTGAGTATGGGCAGGGCTACGAGCGCCTCAGTGTCCCTGCAGCATCACATCAGCTCAGTCTGACAAAGATCCTGATTTTCATCCAGACTGAATGTAATTCCACCCTGCAGCCTCCATTAGCATCAATTTCATTAAAACAAACTTAATCTGCGCTAATTAACTGAATCTATCAGCTCTAACGGGGTTAAGTCAGGATATTTGCTTGGAAAAAAGTAAGATCTTATAAATAATTATAGTCAAGTGTCAGATTTTTTTTAAAGTTTAGGGATGACATTCAGTTGAGTGTCAAATTAATGTTTCAGTTTGACCAAATGTCTAAAAACATTTCAGTTTGAATAAAATCAAAGTAAACCAAAATGTCCATGTAATAAACACATCTATGAAGTTTGGTTGGAGTTCAATTAACTCTTGTTTCACACTCATCATCCACTTAATTGGGTACACCTGTTCAACTGCTCTCTAATAGCTACCCAGCCAATCACATGGCACCAACTCAACATGTTTTGGCATGTAGACATGGTCAAGTCCACCTGCTGAAGTTCAAACGGAGCCTCAAAATGGAGAAGAAAGGTGATATAAGTGACTTTGACTGTGGCATGGTTTTCAGAAAGTGTTGACCTAGAGAGATTTTCATGTACAGTCAACCAATCAGTCAAACTTTATTTTTAAACTTTATTTATAGCACAACGCGCTAGGAAAGAAGGAAAGAAATAAAATATATAAATAAAAGTAGAAAATTTAATACAATGAAAATACAAATACAAAATACAAGACCCCAGCCACTGTCACAATCCACATCCAGCACACACACTCACTTACACAAACACACTCACTTACACAAACACACTCACTTACACACACAAAGACATTAAGAGGAGACTCTGACAGAAAACAGAAGAAGAGGACTGAGGAAACACTATCTTGACTTAAAAATAGGTCTAAAATGACAACAAAAGATCAAAATTAGAAATGAGACAAAAATACTACAGAGAAAAATAAACAAATAAATATATAAAATGAAATTTAAATATGATAATAATGTAAAATGAGATAGGCAAACACCAAATGTGTCATAAAATCTACTAAAGTAGGATAATGAAAGAAAATCGATGAACAGAAAATAATATTTTCGAGCAATAAATCTGAACTGAAATGGGGAAATAAAACAGATTAAGAGGACCGAAATAATTAAATAAGGTTAAATAATAATAAATATAATAAACTGGACTTAAAAGGTAGGTCTTGAGTTTGCTTTTAAAAATATGAACAGTAGGTGCTGCTCTCAGGTCTGACAGACTGTTAAACAGACGAGGGACATAATACTGAAACAAAGCCGTCTGTTTTAGGTCTAACTCTTGGAAATATTAAAAGACCACTACCTGAAGACCTGAGGGCTCTAGGTTAAAAGCAAATTGGATCAGTAAGAAGGAGCAAGACCATTAAAGGATTTAAAAACTCATCTCTAGGGTTCACAGAGAATGGTCTAAAAAAGAGAAAATTCCCAGCAAGGGGCAGTTCTGTGGGAAAAATGCCTTGTTGATGGCAGAGGTCAAAAGAGAATGACCCAAGAGGTTTGAGATGATAGGAAGGCAACAGAAACTCAAATAATCCTTCATAACAGCCAGGGAACCCTTTCAGATCATTGCAGATGTGTCACAGCAGCAGAGGACCACACTAGGCGCCACTCTTGTCAGTAAAGAACAGGAAACTCAGGTCATAATTCTCAATGGGAGAGTAGAAAATGCTTACTGGTCTTCTTAGTCCTGATTCCTGCTGCCACTTTTCAATGTTAGGATCAGAATTTGAACTAAACAGCATGAACTCATGAATCTCGTATCTTGTTGGTGGTGTAATGGCGTGGGGGATGTTTCTTTGGCAAACTTTGGGCTCCGTGGCACAAACTGAGCACTATTTTAATTCTATGGCCTACCTGAGTATTGTTGCTGACCTTGGCCACCCCTGTATGACTACAGTGTGCCTATGATCTGAAGGTCACTTCCAGCAGGATAATGCTCCATGTCTCAAAGCTCAAATCATCTCAAACTGGTTTCTTAAACATGACAATTGGTTCACTGTACTCCAGTGACCTCCACAGTCACCACATCTCAATCAAATAGAACACTTTCTGGATGTGGTGGAACTTTGGATTCTCATCATGGATGTGCAGGCGACAAATCTGCAGCCTTTGTGTGATGCTGTCATGTTGATATGGACCAAAATCCCTGAGGAATGTTTTCAGCACCCTGTTGAATATATGCCACAAAGAATTTAAGGAAGGTCTTAAGGCAAAAGGGGGTCCAGCCCAGCTTTGCAGTGCAGCTGGATCTACCTGATTCACTGTAATCAGGTGGATCCATCTTGCAAAGCTCCAATCAACAGGATTGTGAGCGGCCCAAAGCAGGACAGCCTAATCAGAGTCCTTTCAGAGCAGGAGAGGGTGGGCGAGACGACAGCAGGAAGTGACTGCTCATACAGAGATCGGCATAGGTGCTAACAGCAGCAGTTTTGTCAGATCTGGACCGCAACTCTTTATCAAATGAAAAACCAAGGCTCAGTCTCACGTATTTAGCATGTGACACACACATTTTAACTTTTTCACACGCTCACACGCCAAACCTGGTATTTCTCACGCATGAAAATTTATTGTGTAACCGCTACATATGCATTCATGGAACGTGTAGCAAGACCCGTTGGGCATCACAGAGCTGAACGGGGGCTTGACATGACCCAGCCATAAGATCAACTACCCATCAGCCAATTAAAAAATAACATACGGCTGTATATCTGCCAATCAGATTATAGCACTGCTGTATCTGGGTAAGGTTGATCTGACTGCAGCGACCTTCCGAGATGAGGATGCATACTTCACACTCAGGGAGGGAGAGTCTTATCCCATGAGTACAGTAAGTTATCTCTTGTTTGATTTTGTAGCCTGCTGTGTAATGAAATTACTTATTGTACTAAAGGAAAACAAATGAGAGCTTATTCTTATTCTTCCTCCACACCTACCATTAAACAGTAAAGCCAAGTCTAACCACTTTGACATACAAACTGTGTTTACCAGACATCATATTAAAACAAAATCATCAATGCTCAGTTAGTTAAGTTAATAGGTATACTTAGAACATGAGAAATGTTCGGCTATAATTAAAATAAAAACTGCCCATTTTTAGTTTAAAAGAGCATGGTCAAATGTTGGAGGTGAATTATAAAGAAAGAACAATAACATTTGTATTATTATGTTTCATCATTGACAGCAAGTAACAACACCTGACTATTAATAAGCGCATAAGGATGGTCACTGACCCCCCCCCCCCCCCCCCCCCCCCCGCACCCCCCCCCCCCCCACACACACACACACACACACACCCCGACACACTGTCGCGAGCAAAAATCTCACTCTAACCTGAGATCAAAACTTGAGAGCCCTGAAAAACAAACAATATTACTGAAAGCATTCTTAAAGAGATTGATATATTTGCTTCACTTCTGACATGTTTTGGTTAAAGTTTGTTCAACTAAGAGGCATGTTTTTACTGTTTTTTTACTGGTCGCCTGCAACATTATCTGATTTTCCCATAATGAATGTGGTTGACAGAACAATCATCCAATCACCTGCCAAGTTTGCTTTTAAAAAGTTCTGCCCTCCCCAGCCTCTTTCTATTGGCTCTTTCCCAGATGGACTAGTTAAATACTCTGAATGATCCATCTGGTGTGTCAGGATTGGTCCAACCTGGTACTAGGAAATTGTACCTAATAAAGTGGCCAGTAAGTGTATGTGGGCTTAAAGCCAGGGATGTCCTATCTAAAGTTATTTTCTCCTGCTTACCCGACCATTTTCAGGATTGTAAATGGTGTGACCACCTGACTTCCTCTTGGAGCTCATAAATGCTGATTGGCTGTTTGAACACATGACATCCCTTATGACCTATCACCTGCTGTTGGCTTCTTGACAGACTTCATCACAGGAAAACAGTTTTCTTACACTCATCTTAATAAAAGCCATCATGATTTATCATGGGCGGCCTGGTAGTGAAGCAGGTAGTGTTCGTGCCTCACAGTAATGAGGATACAGGTTCAAACCCCGTGTTGGTCTGGGCCTTCCTGTTTGGAGTTTGCATGCTCTGCCAGTGCATGGGTTCACTCTGGGCACTCCGGTTTCCCCCCACAGACCAAAAAACATGCTTGTCTGGTTAATTTGTGGCTCGAATTGCCTTTAGGTGTGGGTGACTTTGAGAACAGTCTCTCTATGTGGCCCTGTGATTGCAACCATTCCAGGGTGTACCCCACCTCTCGCCCAATGTCAGCTGGGATAAGCTTCAGCCCCCGCAGCCCTAAAGAGGGATCAGCAGTAAAAATAATGGGTAGATGGATGATTTGTCATTATGAATTCTCTTTGTCAAGTTATTCTTTTCTCTTCAGATCTAAAGTGTCCTCTTACTTTCACTCTTCTGTCATCTTGTTGTTTTAAGACCACTCACTGAACAGGTAATCTGAAAATCCAGACACCTTCCTGCCTGAGCCTGAGATGTCTGATGATCACTGAAGGGTAAAGTGCACAGAACTTACTCCCAGTGGACTTCAGGATAAAAACACTCAGAGTGGCCCTCACTCAAAATAGGTCACTAATGTTGTTGTTGTTTTTTTAACATGGCAGAAGGTTGTTCTGAGCTGTCAGCCATCCAGGCTGAAATCTCTAACAGACTCATCTGTATGGACTACCTGAGACTCAGAGCAGAGCCCTGTCGACAGATGAAGCCAGTTATTACTTTAATGTAGGTACTGAACCATGGACTCGGACTGGAGTGAATGCACACAGAGACTTCAGCAATCATTTTGTGAATCTCTCTGTTGCCATAAGCACATAGTTGCCAGGTCTGCTTATTATAAGCGACTTTCAGTTTCTTTTTTTGAAAAGTTGCTTGTAAATATTGGCAGTTGTGGGTTGTGTTTTTTTGAGCTTGTTCCAGAAGTGCAGTTGCTCATTTGGGCTTGTTGTGCCTTCAAATCCAGAAGGGATCTGATGCTCACGGTACTGCCAATATGAACTCAATTCAGAAGTTACACAAACTATTTTCTCCCACTCCAAACACAAATGTAAATTTTAATGTAAAAAGAGGGGAAAAAATGATGTTTCCACCAGAAAGAAATCCTTACAGACAGATTTAATTTTTTGTCTGAGGTAGCTGTTGCTGTTTTCATCATTATATTATATTAATATAGCAGCATCTAGCTGAACTGTGATTAAAATGGTTTTAACTGGTCTGAAAGTATGAATTTAAGTTAAATGATGTCATTTCTGTTGATGGTTGATGCAGGATAGAGCACATAGAGTCGAGCAGGTCTACAGCAGCAGGTCATACATGATTGTTTGTCAAGGTCATACTAATATAAATGTGCATTTTTGCAGGAACTGCCATGTGTGGCCAATTGGTTATTGGACATACTCTCCTGACATCACACCATATTCATCCATGCACACACACATATTCATACACTGTTGGCTTGTGGGAAATTTCACAATATGGAGGCCAAAGGCAGCCACAGGCACGAGGCCCCCACTTCAACTGATGTTCACCTTTTTTCAGTCTCTGTATTATAAGCAGAGAAACTAGTTTGTCTGAGTCTGAACATACTCCAGCAGTTACCAAAAATGAACAACCTGATTTTAGGTAAGATATAAGCGAATCACCTAGCCAATTAGAGAGGACTGGGCCCATGTGGGACAGGGGTGACAGGGGCTATATCTTAGTGTCCAGGACACAGAGAGGATACAGTTGGATCAAGGGTACTACGTATATAAAACTAGAAAGTTTTTTGAACATTGTGAACATACTCTAGCAGTGTGGGATGCTTGGATTCTATCAGGGCACTCCAGCTTCCTCCCACAGACCAAAAACATGCTCTTTAGGTTGATTAGTGACTCCAAATTGCCCTTAGGTATGAGTGTGAGAGTGAATGGTTGTCCATCTCTCTATGTGGCCCTGTACCCTGAAAGTGCCTGGAGGGAACCCACGCATGCACAAGGAGAACATGCAAGCTCCACACAGACCAACACGGGGGATCAAATCAGCAGCCTTTTTGCTGTGGACACTTGCACTACCTGCTGAGCCACCGTGCCGCCTGTGATAAAACATTACAAAACAAAATAATGATATTACTAGAAAGCACTTGGAGAGCACAAACCTCTGCCAAGGTAGCTCACATATTTCTGTTACATCTATAAGTAATAGTTCCATAATAGTTACCATCATAATATGATTTCTTAACCCTGAAAACCCACACCTGGCACTCAGAATCATGTTTGATTAGATTAGATATTCCTTTATTAGTCCCACAGGGGGAAATTCCAAAATGACAGCAGCTGCAGGATATAAGAGAAATGTAAGAAAGAAGCATTATAATGAAAAAATAAAGTAATTACAAATCAAATAAGGTAAAATAAAATAGAAATAAAAAATAAAAAAGTATATAATAATAATAATAATACATTTTATTTAAAAGCGCCTTTCATGACACTCAAGGACGCTGTACAAGAGTAAAAATAAACAACAATAAAATCAGCAATAAAATCAACAATAAAATCATCAAAAGCACAACAGACAATGAGATGGTACGAGTAAGAGGTGGTGCATTACTGTTGAATGGAGTATGCAGTCCTGAACAAACAGGTTTTGAGTCTGGATTTGAAAAGGGACAAAGAGTCTAACTTTCTGAGGTCCGGTGGGAGAGAGTTCCAGAGCTGGGGAGCAGAGCAACTGAAGGCCCTGCTCCCCATGGTGCTGAGGTGGGCAGAGGGCACAGTGAGGTGGATGGAGGAGGAGGATCTGAGGGAGCGGGCTGGGGTGGAGATGTCAGACAGATATGGAGGGGCAAGGTCGTGGATGGCCTTAAAGGTGTACAGAAGCAGTTTGAATTGTATCCTATGCTTGACCGGGAGCCCGTGGAGCTGCTGCAGGATGGGGGTGATGTGAAGGTGAGAGGGGGTTCTGGTGATGATACGGGCAGCTGAGTTCTGGACCAGTTGAAGTTTATGGAGGGATTTTTGAGGGAGGCCGAAGAGGAGTGAATTACAGTAATCGAAGCGGGAGGTGACAAGGCTGTGGACCAAAATGGAGGCACTGTGAGAAGTGAGGGAGGGGCGGAGACGGTTGATATTGTGTAGGTGAAAATAGGCAGACCGGGTGATATTATTAATGTGAGACTGGATATAGTATAGTATAGTATAGGATATTAGTACATATGTTGATATCATTATGAGTTAGACAGTTATTGAGCAAAAACAATCGTTCACTAATGGCACTTATCTGGATCACCATCAAAACTTAATCATTTCTAAATTGGGCCATTACCAACATCTCCTGAAAATTTCAGCAAAATCCATCCAGTAGTTCCCTCCTTGATGGAGGGAAAAATGTTGAGTTCATGTCAAAATACAGAGAGGTCAAAAGGTATCAATGCTATATGCTGTATGCATGCTTTTAGAGTGGTCCTTACTTTTCTCTGTCTTACATCTTTTCCTTCTCTCCTTGGGTGCCATTGCCCTCCTGCCATGGATGTCACCTTCAGCTGAACCAGCGAAAACTTGAGTTTTTCACCTTTAATTCAGTCAGCCACAGTCTTCACAGTTTGATCATCACATCACCCTCAGGCGACATCAGCCAACACCTCCACCTCGAGTGTCCGGACCCCATGAGTGGAGAGATCTTGCTGCCATTAAAGGGAGACACCTTTCAGTCATCCCATCACTCTGGAGTTCAAGTGCCAAATCTCTCTGATAACTTAGCAGCTCATGAATGTGAAATAAATGTTTGTCTCTGATTCATTGTCACCTGATCGATGTGGCATTACGAGTGTATAAGAAAAACCAACACAGTAAGAACAGCAGCCCTAAACCAAACAGACTGACATGTCTTCCCTTGGTTTATTCTAAATGAGGGCATGCATTTTTTTTAATGCTCTCGCACACAAATACAGAGGGGGTTTCAGCCACTAAAAATATTTTTTTAAAACTCTGAGTGAAGATTTCAAAAGACTTCTTTTCACAGACTTCAGCTGTAACCTGGAAGAACAGTCTTTGGGGCTTCAATTGTCATGTTTCTAATCTGTGTGTCATTAGCCTCTGTTCACATGAGAGTTGTGCTAAAGCAGATGTTACAGAGTTTGTCTGCTCTGTCTGTGGACGTGCTGAATCTCTTTCTGAAGAGTTTCTTCTTTTGTATTAAACAGTCTTACAGTCAGTAGTGAACATAGCCTCGTTCTTGCTTGTAAACAACCTTAGCCTTTGGGAATGCTCCTTTTATACCCAATCATGACAAACACCTGTTTCTAATAAATCTGTTCACCTGTAGAATCGTCCAAAGTTGTTTCTTTTTTTTTAGCATTCGTCAACTTACTCCAAGTTTTGTTGTCAAAATGAGCGAATATTTGCCATTTCATTATGTTCTGTTTTTATCTACATATTTCACCAAGATGGTTTGTATTGGTGAATCGGAGGATCATGTATTTGGGGAGTGAAGGGCTGAGACAGAGGGCTTAATTTCTAAAACGACGGTAAAATACCGCCCTCTGCTGGTTACTCATTGGATGGTTTGAGTGTGAAGATGACCCCTTGCCACATGATTTTTACAATTTAGACAGTGTGCAGGAGTTTTCCTCGAATTTTTGATGATTTAAACAATTATTGATACAATATTGGGTGTTAATGTTGCTATTGTATCAGAGAGGTATCAATATCAGATGACCTTTATTTAAGAGAATACAGTTGCCAAGACTGCCTGCGACATCCATGCACTGTACACCTTCAACGCCATCCACAACCTCGCCCCTCCATAACTGTCCAACCTCCTTCACCTTGAAGCTCTAGCCCTGTCCCTCAGATCGTCCTCCTCCATCATCCACTTCCTTCCCTCTTCCCAATTCAGCACCAGAGGGAGCAGAGCTTTTAGCCTCTGGAAATCTCTGCCACCCAACATCCGTCACTCTGACTCTCTCCCAACTTTCAAATCTAAACTCTAAACCCACCTGTTCAGGATCAACTACTCACTGTAATCATTCACTCCTCCTCTTCTTTCTTCCTCCTTCAACACTTTTTTCACTGTACATTGATCTTATCCATTGTTGTTTAACTGGTTGTTGAATGTTGTACAGTGGCCTTGACTGTCATAGAACTAAACAGTGTTTATAAATACAAGTACATGTATTATTATAATGATTATTAATTTCTTGAAGACATTTTGTTTCTTCTCCTGAAAGGTGACTCCCAAAAGGATTGAAGAGGCCTTTTGGAGAAGAGGCCAAACGTCTTCAAGAATCTGCACCAGTCCAGCTGCAACTTGAATCAGCGTTGGATAACCATGACCTGGAAGACCGAGAATCTTCACAGACTTGATTAATCAACTAAAAGCATACTTTGCTGTATTATATTCTCTAATCCAATCTCCTTTCCAGTCAGGGTTCAGGTAACACCACCACAGCTGCCTTGAGGGTTGATAATGATTCTCTTGACACTCTGGATCAAAAACAATGTCAGGTCCCTCTTCATAGACTTTTCTAAGACCTTCGACACCACTGATTACTGTATCCACTTAAAGCCTCAGGGTCTTCAGACCTTGCTGTTTGATGCTTTGCCTTGGTAGAGTCCAGACTATTATGTCTGATGGTGTAACCTATGGGGTACTAAATACTCACAAGAGGGTACCTCAAGGCTCAGTTCTCTGCCCTCTCTTTTTTTTTGCATTTTACTGAGTACACAAACAGCTCTGTCAGCTGCAACTTGTTTTAAAAACCCTGGTAACCCTGATTAAACCTCTTCTCAGGATTGTGTCGAATTTGTTTGACTGACAGCTCCACAATCCTGTGGAATCTGTAGAGCCTGTACTTGTAGGATGGCCCCATTGACCTGTTTTTATTTCAGCTGGTCCTTAAAAACTATAAAATCAAAATATTGGACAATAGCCCCACCTGTTTTCAACCTCTCCCAGGTCTATTCAACCACAGTGATTAAAAACACCAGCATGGGTGATGGCTTTGGCAGTTGGTAACGCAGCTGAAGGGGTTGGCGTCCCTTACCTCCTAGAGCCTTGGGGGCATTTGTACCTTTAACTTCATCTGTAAACACCTAGAAAAGAAGTAGGGTGGTGGAGCCTGGGTCAGACAAAGGGGGCAATGCTGAGTTGATGAAGGGCCATGTGGTAGTTGTATTAACTGTTTAGAGGTGTGTTAGGGTATGAGTGAGGTTTTAGGTTCTCTTTACCGAGTTTTTATCCGGTCACTATGACATTAAGTACTTGGTGTTCCTTTCTAATGCCAAACGATGGTATGCACCACCTTTGTCCGTGGACTTTTTAATTTGTACAACTATTTTAAATGATTTATTACTGATGTTAATACTGAATGTGTAATTTATGAGTTTGTCTGTTCAAACTGTGTAATGGGCATTCTTGGTCAGCTCTCCCTTGGAAAAAAGATCCCAGATCTCAATGGACTAACTGGGCTGAACAAAGGTTAAAGGGTTAGTTCAGGTTTTCTGAAGTGCGGTTTCTAGAGGTCCATGGCCCAAGTAAATATGAATGCCAATAAAGGAGCCTGTGAGCTTTGTCCCTGTGGGAGATATCCTGATACTAGCCAGTACATAGCAGTACATGATGCCACCAAAAGCCTTGTAATTAACCTACTTAAATGTTAAAACTACTCAAAAACTATGTTAGCTTGACAACACAGTAAGAATCTCTCAGTGTTTTTTGTAAGGGAAGCACCACCAAATGGGCATGTTTATGGTGTAATTTGGACACTCCCATTGGCTGGATGTTGGCTGGTAATTGGCTGGAACTTGGCAGGCATTTGGCTGGGAGGGGAACACTGAATGCATCTGTATGTACCAGCTACCATCCACCCCCGGATATATACCTCCCTAGGGACAAAGCTCACAGGTTTGTTTACTGGCACTCATATTAACTAGTGCCACTGACCTTGAGCAACCCCACTTCAAAAAAACAGAACCCTTTAAATAAAATAAAACAGAAATGATAATCATAATTCTACTGAACACTTCAAAACGATCATCTCGTGGTCAGTAACTTCAATCAGTTTGATCTACATTATCAAAAACTGTCAGCTGAAGTCAGAGGAAATGTAAAACATTATCTTAATTATAAATTGTATGTACTGATATAAAAACATGTTCCCCAATACCTGTTTTTGAAAATACATGGCTATCTCTTATAAAATCAATATATTGCCAAAGCCATATCACTCCTTTTCCCTCCATGATAAGATGTGAAGGATGAGAATGTGTTGGTGGGGGTACCGAACAGTTTTTGTATCCCTGATTCTGTTAAAGCACAATAAACATGTAATTTTGAAAAGAAACAACAAATGAAGTCATTTGGACAGCAGCTTTCACATTTATCACAGTCTCATAGCTTTATTTCGGCGTTCTTTTGATAACACAAACTGATGATGGTAAACTCACCAGCTACAAAGGTAGTTTGTATACATAGAAACAGCTCAGGTTTCTTATCTACTCGCTCTTTATCCACTCAAATTAAGTCCAGCCCAATCTAGAGATCATGCTCCGTTTGCCTCATCCGTCAGGCTCATGATGCTAAATTTGTTCTCTAACATTTTGCTCTCCCAGTGAAGCTGGCGCAGCTGTCAGGGTCTTGTTGGAGTTTAAGACGTGATGGACACCATGTTGTTGGGGCTGAGGATCTCGATCCAGTAACCGTCAGGGTCCTGAATGAAGGCCAAACCTTTCATTTTACCTGAGAGAAAAAGCAAGGCGGGAGGAAGGGAAGGATGGAAACAAGACGACTAAGTAAATACAAGTGTAAACTACAAATAATGATTCAAAATAAGCAACAAATCCATCAATCCATCAATGAGGCAGTAAATCATATTTACAAACAAAACAGCCCGTGATATTGCACATCCAATACAAACTATGCAAAACATTTCTTCTCAGTAAATAATTGATTCAGCATTAATACTACCTTTAATTCATACTACTATCAGTAGTAAAGCACAACTCAGAAGACTGATGGATAAAAAATGTTAAGGTAGGAAAAATGTGTGCATAAAGTTGCTTAAACAAAGACTTTGGGATAAGGTCTTTAAGTCAAAGTGCTGCACGTGAGTTTGGAAATTGTTGATAAAATAAATTAAAGGAATAGTTTGGATTATTGAGGTGGGTTTGTATGAGGTACACAGCACTAGCCTGAGTGACAGGGGTCAGCTCTGCATCTGTGCAGAAATAGTCGGCACAGAAGCTAATGTTACATATGTCTAAATATGGGGCCACCATCTCTGCGTAATCAGAGCATTTTTTTGTGAAAACAAGTCCCCCAAAAACAGTGTATGTATATCTTATGTCTTGACAACAACTTACTTTCCCACTATTAAGCTTCTTTGTTTTGGCACTACTTTAGAACACAGCACAGTCTTCGTATCCTTCCACCAACAGCGCCAACCAGCCACAGCCTGCAGTCTTCTTAAAGGGTAACAGCTGCTACTTACTTAGATGAATGTGACTATTATACAAAATATGGCAGCAATTTACTCTGAACACTTGGGAATACTTGTATAAACTGAAGGATGAAAAAATTCTGTCACTGGAGAGTCAATATGTCTGAAAAAGAAGTGGAGAAACCTACATCACCTGCTGATACAGGTGTGTAAATCCAAACTCATGTCGTCACACTGGATGACATTAGAGCTCCACTAAAAAAAATCAGTTCAGGATGTTTGAGGATCAGAGGATACCAGTGGCTTCACCTCTGCAGTCTGCAGCTCTCATCATACAGCGCCACTCTGCTCTAATGAACATTAGCATCTGTACAGGCCACAAACACAAGTATAAAAAAAGTGGGAAAAAGGACTCGGTGAATGCAAATTCATCTTCAAAATAAGCATTCAGCTCATACTGACTTTATCATATATAAACACAAGCTATAGTTTTAATGCTAAGTTTACTTCAAGAAAACACAGCATTATTAACATTTTATTCAAATAACTGTGTTTGGTCAGCAGGATAATCTTAAGGATTTCTTGCTTCAGCAAATATTTATTTGGGATGCAGTTATTTTAGTGAACACAGCAAAATGAAAGTGAGGCTGTATTTTGTATTTTTATAATGATGCTGCTGGTGGAGGGAAAATTAATCAATCTCTATTTGTATAGCATCAAATTATAAATGTTATCTCAAGAGACTTTACAACAAAGGAGGTTGAAGCCATACTCCTCATTTTATTTACATATACACACACACATACACAACTGGAGGCTTACAGTAACAGTGGCAAGAAAACCCTCTGTTAAGCAGGCAGGAAATCTTAAGCAGAGCCAGACTCATGTTGATCAGCCATCTAACAAAGCTCTGTTTGAGGAGTGAGTGGGCAGAGACAAAGGGACTAAAATAAGAATTAATAAAAGCAACCAAAGTCACAAAAACATCCAAACCATAAATCTGTTCCCATTGTATTTGTTCATATTGAATCGAGATTTATTAGAGGATAACCCCTTGGGATGTGACTTCTCGTTTTCCAGAGGGTCCTCCCTCTGTATCTGGTTCTAAAGGTATTGATTATGGAGGTTATTATCAACAACAACCATGGATAGAGAGATCAATCTAATGTTAACATTGACAGGTAGACTAATCATAAAATGGAGAGGAATGATGTTGATTAATAAAGCAGCATTTTGTTAAGCTGCAATTTAATTTGGTTAAATCATTTTAAAAACTAGATTGTGTCAGATGGTGTCATTTCTGTTGATGGTTGGTGTAGGATAAAGCACTTGGAGTCAAGGTTGTGCCAAACCAAAGTGGCTCCGTAGTGGGAAAGTCAAGAAATCAGATACAGTGTGCAATCACCCTTTTCACCTTTAAATCAAAACTCTTTAAATCAAGCTGAGGAGGCGGCCCCATGTCCAGTTATATGTAGCACTACCTACTCTGCCGACTATTTCTGTACAGACGCAGAGTAATCTGTAACACTGTGGCTAATGTTCAGGCTAGTTCAGTGTACCTCATACAAACACACTTTAATAATGCAGAACTATCCCTTTAAAAAAGTGGCTAATTTATCTCGATAGTAATTTAAGAATGTTATTTAATTGATTTGTTTTATGCATTTAATGTTTTAAATTGTATAGTTTTTTTTTTTTGTCCCTTTAGAGGAATTTGTTTTAGTTTCCAGTAAACATTTAGGAGCCCTCAGAGGAGACGCAGACAAGAGCAACAGACACAAACAACAATCTTCACATAGATGGAGAAGTTCAGACCCACAGGAACCACACACACCACATTCAGCACATCATGCATATCACACAAGATCTGCCCCACACAGCTAACACAGATATGTAGCAATAAAAGATGAGTACATTATAATAATGCATTACTTGTACACCCTTATGATACAATTAAAATTTTGAACACTGTACAAGTCAAATTACTTGTTTAAGTTCAAGTGGATCAGACTCTACTGTTATTTTTTTTAAGTGAAGTTTTCTGCTCCCATGGGTTCTGAATTAGTTCAAGTTCTGATCTTTTTATAAATGATCACATGTTAAAGGCATTAATCATTCAGATAGGTGCAGTCAAGGTTTCCCAGCTGTATCTATTTAACCCCTCTGACATTCCCGTTTTACCATCATCAGGCTTCTTGACAAATGTGACTCCTTGCTCCTCAAACATTTTGCAGGCGGTGTACACGTCAGGAACTGCAATTCCGATGTGTCCTGTCAAATGTCAGGAGGACAAAAAGAGTCTGTTAGCTGCAAATTCACAACACAGTGACACACATTCAGTTCTGTTTCTGGTTGTCTGGGACATAAATACACAGGATGTGCATACCTTTCCTTATGAGTTATTTTGATCCAAATTTCAATCCAGCTGCTCAATTATATCAGGATTTTACTAACAATACAAAATGAGCCTTTGCAACAAGCAGATCCAACAGTCTGAGGCTGAAGCTCACTTTTAAATCTTTTGTTCCAGTTTATCAGAGGTAAAGTTTCTTGGGTTTATTTCAGAATCATTAAAATCATGTTGCAGCTGTGAGGGTTGAATAAAACAGGAGAATAGCATAGACCAGGAAACTAAGTTATGTCTTATGAGCACCCTATATCTTTTATTAACTCACCACAGTTCATATCAGCATTGCATTATTGAACAGTTTTATTGCACATTGCAAGTTTTTCCTCATTTTGTACAGTCCTGATTTCCATATGAATCACCTCTTAATATCTGATCCAAAGCAGATATTATCCTCAAGTTTTATGTTGGTTATTTACATGGTCATATTCTGCAAAAATCGATGTTTTTCTAAGTTTGGAGAAGCAAAGCTGACTTCTTACCACCTCCACACTCTGTCACACCTCAGTTGTGTCACCAGACAGACGAGGATCATAAATTTCTACTGACACTGACGTCCTTATTAATACTCCTCAACAATCTGAATTATTACCTCTTTATGTTTTGACAGGGAGACCAGACCACGAAACATTTCAAACAGAAATTAACAAACTAAGAAGGGTTTAATCTGATCCATATTTTTGTATAAATATGATGACAAATGTATTTTTTTGGGATTCATATCAGCATTAGCTCTTCATCAGTATCAGCTGATATCAGCCCATTTTCATGAGCATTAGCAAATGAACAAACATCAGTTTCAAGTGTTTATCTGTCGTGTCATTCAGCTGTAAAAATGACCCTTAAGACAAACTCTGATCAAACATGAGAGGAGGTATTGCCATTGCAGGAGAAATTTACAATAGTGCTGATCAGAGAAACACTGGTATCTGCTACATTTTTATTTAAACATTGGTTTCAGCATCAGTCCCAATTTTCACAACCAGAGCCTCACTAGTGTTGTATATTCACAGTGATATATTTTTATGTATTGTTATTTTTTTCTTATATTTTAACACATTTTACTTCCAAGCAACTACATTATTCATGTTTCTCAGTAAAAACTGTTTGTTTTATTCTGAATTTACTGAGCTTTACATCATAAATATAATATTCACTGGAGAAGTTAGAAAACTGGCTGGTATCCTGTCAATTTAAACACTGACTTCAAAACTGGATAATGACCAAAACAAACAGACTCATAACGAAGTTAAGACCAGCTGCAAATGTAGAAATCTTTAAACGCAACCTTAAAACTCATTTACTCAGCCTGGCTTTTATGTAGAATTTTTAATTTAAATGACCATTATAATTATGTATTTATTGATGAGTGTCACTGTTTATCTTACTTTATTATTAAATTTAAGTTTTAGATTTTATTGTCTGATGTTTTCATATATTTTTAGGATTTGCTTTTCATGTTGAAAGAGTTTTTATCCCTTTATACTTCATAATTTTAGATTTTCTTTTAATGTTTTATACAGGTTTTTATTTTATTCGTTTTTAAAATTTATTTATTTATTTATTTTAAATGTAGTTCTTTTAGCGTATTAATTTCTGTCTGATGATTCTTGGTTTTATTGCTTTGCATTTTCTCTTGTTTCTTTTGTTTTATATTTTATTAGTCATCTTGATTTTATCATTTCCTATACTTTAGTTCTGCCTTTTCTGGTGTGCATTAGTCTGCAAATCCTCTTGACATCCAACCTACAGTTATTACGATTTCAGTGGAATCTTACTGAGTAGATGACCTCTGCTGAGCAATTTTTTGCTGGGTGGTTGGAAAAAAAATCCATGATTACCATCATTATGTGAGTAATCATGGATTATATATACATATATATTTGGTCAATCATTTTCTGTCTCAATGTAAAAGGACTTTGAACTGCAATTCAATTGACCCGTGTTATATAAATAAAGTTTGATGATTGAAGGAGCAGTTTTCCAGGGCAGTTTAAGCAGATGAGTGTTGGGCATTATCAACAACCTCACAACATGATACCTGTCCTAACAAAGAAGCCACGAGACAACATGCATCATACAGGCCTAAAATGCAGACTCTGCAGGCTTGAAGTGTCCTAAAGCTGAAGGCAGTTAAATTTCATGTCTGCAGAAATTTTAGAATCTCCTCCCGTCCTTTGTTGTTGTTTTTTCCTCTAGCAAGATAAATATCTGCTTCCAGCACCAGCCATTTGGAACTGAAGAAGCTTCTTGGATGAGAAGTGAAACGTCTTCCCAATAAACTCTACACAGTCCAGTTGCCTTGCTTTTGAATCTTCAGAAGCAACATAGGTTATATTGTCTAATGTATATTTTATAATGCTGTCACAGCATTTAGGGCCAGTGCTGTAAAATCTAAACCAATATATGCGTCAACAAGGACGTGATATGTTGCCAAACAGATTTTTATTTTACATTTTTCAGCTCAGGCCTAGTCTGTCATGCTCCAGTGTTATGTGTCTGCGTGCTACCCGCTGCAACAGCAAAGTTTTCAAGTGTTTATCTCCAAGCTTACATTTGAAAAGAAAGGTCTGTCTCTTGTGTGCTGGGCTAAATTTGTCCTGCAAAAACAGATGAATGTGGCACATATGTGTATGACAAAATAACTCTGTCTACAGCAGGACGACTCATGAGGCCGATATCAGTGTCAATAAGGTCAGACGTCGCTGATTGTTCACGTTTTCAAAATGCAGCACTCGGTCTAAATCACCATCCCACGTCATCAGGCGTGACTGCCTTCCTCTTCTTTTGATGCTGAATGGAGTTAAACGAACAGTTTTCAGATGCACTACCATCACCACCTGGTGCTGGTGCTGCATTGCAACCAAAAAATAATCGATTTACACTGAAATGAAAACTACAGAGTTGTCAATAATCAATACAAATTCTTGTAAAAACAATGAAGCAAACTCACCAAAACCACGAGGATCTGAGTTCCCATTGTGATAAGACTGACTCTCATCAGATTCAGAGCCCCAGTTACTAAAAGACAAGAAGAGATCGGTTAAAGAGGAGAGAGATGAAATAACAGAGGAGGAAGAAAGGGCCTCTCCCTCTGTCTTATTCAGTTTGTCAAGTTCATTTGATTCATGTGGCGGATTAACAGACCAAAATCTTTAAGGATGTTCAAAATAAGTCATGTTGGCAGGTGTGGAAAAAATGCTGTAAAGTATTTGGCATTTTGTAGAATAAACATAAAACAGACATGCACAGATACACACACACACACACACATGTATAAAGTGGTGCAGGAATCAGTGTTAATTTTGACACCACTTTTGATTTAGTTTTAGTTAGTGTCTTTTGCGTAAAATATCTTTTAGTTTTAGTCATAATATAGTCACACAAATTGTGTTTAATTTTAGTCTAGTTTTAGTTGATGAAATTTCACAACATTGTGTTTGACAAAAGCTACTGTGAGGCATTTTTCCCTAAAATGAGGTTTGTGGTGAACACATGCAAGACTTTGGCATTTAATTAAAAATATTAAAATTCATCTGATCTCTCCTGCTTCTCAAAGTTAGACCTTGTTTGTGTGTTTAAAATGATGGTTGCTATCTAACTGCTAACAAGTACTACAAATAAAGGCCTGGAACCCAACAGTAAGCCTTTCTGATGGTTTTGTAATAATCAATAATTCATACACTATTCCCACAGCCATGAGGATGAAAGTGATCAGGTCATTCAATACATTAAATTAGATCAGATTAGATAGAACTTTATTTATCCCTTGGGAAGACTCCCTCAGGGAAATTAAAGTTCCAGTAGCATTGTATTGTACAAAGGTATAAAACAACACAGGATATCTAAAAGTAAAAAACTAAAAGCAATTGGCAGATATAAAATCTCTCTCTTTCTCTCTCTCTCCATGTATATATATATATATATATATATATATACACACACACATATATATACACACACATATATATATATATATTTATATATATATACACACACACACACACACATATACCTATATCTATATATGTATGTATGTATATACATATATACATACATACATACGTACATTTATATACATATATACATACATACATACAATGACGTATATATATATATATATATACATATACAGATAGATAGATAGATAAATATAGATAATAAATATAGAAATATTTAAATTAATAAATCTACATAATAAATAATAATAAAATAAAATAAAATACAGTTTAATTAAAATTTTAAAATTTAAAAAATTTTAAAGTTAAAATAAAAAAGATACATTATAATTACAATTAAAAATTAAAATAAAATATAGTATGTCTACTGGCTGTCTAAACTATGACTACTGCTCCTTCCCATCCTCAGTCGTCCTGTTACTACTCCTCCCCCTAGTGAGGAGTTGTCCAGTCTGGTGGCCTGACGGACAGAGGAGTTTTTTAGAGAAGAATTTGTGAGAAGACTCTTAAAGAAGAGGTCACTACAAGACTTTATACATTGTAAATATTGCAAAAGCTTCTCACTCTCACCGATCATGTTTAAAATAATGTGACAAGTAAGTTCGTTTGTTAAAGGATAAGTTTGGTTTTTTTGACACCTGGACCTTATTTTTAGGATTAAATACGCTCGTAGACTCACCCAGACAATTTTGGCGGAGCTCGGAGCCATTTTCGAGCAATTTAGATCCATCTGACGGCGTTTTTCTCTCATGCCGTAGTAGCAGATGGGGCCAGAAATCGTATTTTGGGGGGCATCAATACGTGTTTCCTTTGGTCTCAAGTCCCACTCTGAGCAGCAAAGGCACTCCTCCTCTGTTGTGTTTGCCGTGCAATGTCCACAACAACACCACCAGTTAGCCCCCATTCATGGACGTGCAGTGGTTGCTTGTTCTCTGGCCAGCTGTTCGGCTCTTTCCCTCTGCATCCTCCTTTCAAATAGCTCCTCGTCGGTATATTCTGGCTCAAAACGATACGGGCATCCATTATGCTCAAAGTCGTCGTCAGACACTTCTACATCTGATAAATATTCCGCCATGTTGCACAAAAATAGCCGTGTAGCCGTGTAGCCTAGCAACAACAGCGGCTCTACTCATGTTCTTGTCTATGACGTCACCAAAAGTTACCCGTCCTTGTAAAGCCCCGGATGACCATAACAACAAAGTTGAGCTGACATGGTGATAACACTGGCCATTCATTTATAAAATGTAGCTGAAATGAGCGAGTTTCGCAGCAGATAATGTCTAATTTAGGGGCTTCGATTTCTGGCCCCGTCTGCTACTATGGCATGAGGTAAAATGCCGTCGGATGGATCTAAATTGCTCAAAAACGGCTCCGAGCTCCGCCAAAATTGTCTGGGTGAGCCTACGAGCGTATTTAATCCTAAAAATAAGGTCCAGGTGTCAAAAAACCGAACTTATCCTTTAAGATTACCACAAAGAGCAGAACATGTCAGTGTCATATTTTCTTGTTCACTTCAGAGCTTATTAACAGAAATGATCCAAAACACAGTATAAAATCCCACAGGTTTTTAGTGAGCTTACAGTCGAGGGACCTTCCACACTGACCTACAAAAATGCATCACCCCTTCACCACTCTACACAAATCTGTCTGTAGATTGTTTTTTTTAAGCACATGATGTGACCAACTAACCTAAATACCAAGGAGGACAGGTGCCTGCACCAGTCTAGTAGTACAAGTTTCCAGAAAAACAATGTTTTACAGCATAAAAGGTATGATGACAGGGCCTGATGTGTTCCTGCTTTCACTGTGTACAGACATGATGCTGCACGCTATATTAACTTTAAAAGGCCTCCTGACGTGTCATGCCTCACAGTCAAATACACATCAATATAAATAACAATGTTCTTACTGCGTAAACTCAATTGTTGCTCTTCTAGAAAAGGTCCAGGCTGTCTTTTCTTTCAAGTCTGTGGGAATCTCCTTCTTGTCCTCATATCCCAAAAAGAAGAGGGAGAAGCGCATGGAGGGGAAGTCAAACTTTTGTAGGAGCCTGAAACATTTGACACAGCAGAGAGAAAACTACACTTCAGTCCAGAAGCCAAGTTTGTGGATGTGAAAACCTACACAGAAAAAGACACAAAAATACCTGCTCTGAGATTATTTAGAGTCTATTAACATGGAGTAAACTCATACTCACGTCATGCCGAGGATTCTGGTGTAAAAGTCCAGTGATTTGACTGGATCTTTAACCCGCAGCATAGTCTGCTGCATCATAAAATCCTACGACACAGAGACACGGAGACACAGATTAACATTCAGCAAATCAAACATCTGCAACTGTTCGGAAACGTCACAAAGTCAAAATGATGGAGGGTGATCTGTGACTAAAACATGTCTTTCACAGGAACTACATAAAGTTAGTGTGTTTGTGTTTTTCTTATTAGAGGTTCACTGTCTGTGAAAGTCAGGGTCAATACCTTTGAAGGAATTTAGCAGATCAATCAAACTTTATTTGTATAGCACTTTTCATTCAACAAATGTAGTACAAAGTGCTTTACATAAACAGAACTATAAGTCCAAGTAAGTTCATTATATTTAAGTTGATAATATGCTTATACTTTCTTTTTTTAACAGACAAGAAGTGTTTTCTGACGAAGGCAGAAGAGCTCCGTGGAAACATGTAAAGGTATGAACTAAAACACCTTCTTGTCTGTTAAAAAAGAAAGTATAAGCAGAGAACTATAAGAACAAACAAACCCAAATCAAGCAAGAAATCATAATAAAAAATAAATAAAAGAAAATAAATTATACATGTTGGGACCAAAAAATCTAAATTAAAAAATTAATTTAATTTATAGTAAACTGTCTCAAGGGGGCAAGATATTCTTCAGTATCATTGCCCGGCGCATGACGGAGTTCCTCCTTAGAAACAGCTACATCGACACCTCTGTGCAGAAGGGGGGAGTTCTGAAGGTCCCAGGGTGCATCGAGCATACAGGAGTCGTCACCCAGCTGATCCGGGAGGCACGGGAAGGCAAACGAGACCTGGCAGTCCTTTGGCTAGACCTCGCCAATGCCTACGGGTCCATTCCACACAAGCTGGTGGAAACTTCGCTTGACCGACACCACGTTCCAGGTAAGATCAAGGACCTCGTACTGGACTACTACAGCTGTTTCAGCGTGAGAGTCACTTTCGGAACTGTAACATCTGCATTTCATCGGCTTGAGAAAGGCATTATCACTGGATGCACCGTTTCCGTGATATTGTTCGCCTTGGCCATGAATATGCTGGTGAAGTCAGCAGAGGTGGAGTGCAGAGGCCCGCTCACCAACTCAGGTACGCGGCAGCCCCCCATCAGAGCATTTATGGATGATCTGACAGTGACTACAACATCAGTCCCGGGATGTCGATGGATCCTTCAAGGCCTCGAGCGTCTCATTAACTGGGCCCGGATGACTGATCAACCCCGGCTGGGTCACCTGGGCGAGGGTGTCTGATGTTGTGAGACCCGAAACACCCAATGAACCCAGGATACATCACTGATGATGTGTCTAAGTTGCACCTAAGTGTATATTAGAACTCTCAAGGAATTAATATTAATTTAAATAATCTTTTGGTATTCATTTTCTAGCCTGCCTAATGGTTAATATTTTTAGTCAGCATTTAATTTGAAACAATTTATAAAAGGTAATAGGACTAAATTATAAACGTGTCTATGTATATATATTAATGTATGTTAGATAAGAATGATAAAACAAAGCTTAAATATATGATTTAATAAAACATGTTAAAGGGATAGTTCAGTATTTTTGAAGTGGGGTTGTATGAGCTCCATATGTCCACTAAGTACATTAGATGCAGTAGAACGTTCTCTCCTCTCCCTCAGTAAGCCAAAGTCTCACGTCATGTATTCCTGCGCGGAGGAATACGTGACATGAGTCCGTTAGGTCCAGATAGACTTTATATTTCCAAAAAGTTAATGCACTTAAAAACACGCATATGTAGCGTACTCTTAAACTGTGGCATTATTTTTTGATGGGAATTCTTGTAGGCGGAGAAAATACCCTCTGTTCTTGGTACAATACTTCCCTGTTTGTGGCTATATCTGCGTAACAGACTCTTACAGACTGTGGCTTACTGAGGGAGAGTAGACAACACTTTACT
The DNA here is from genome assembly GCA_037902135.1 of Cetoscarus ocellatus. Taxonomy (NCBI): domain Eukaryota; kingdom Metazoa; phylum Chordata; class Actinopteri; order Labriformes; family Labridae; genus Cetoscarus; species Cetoscarus ocellatus. Next base: position 47,780 of record JBAMNC010000367.1, read on the forward strand.
ACATCTAATGTACTTAGTTGCCATATGGAGCTCATACAACCCCACTTCAAAAATACTGAACTATCCCTTTAATGTAAAAATGGGGAAAAAATTAGGGCTGAAAGATTTATCATTTTCTGATCGAAATCGCAATTTCAGACAACACAATCATGTGATCACCGAAGCTGTAATTTTTTGCCGTGCTCCTGACTGACCCAGGATCTGTTGTGTCAACTATTTGACAAATTTACAGGCAAATGAACGGCTTTCGCACAACTGCGAATTGGCTCCCATTGTTCACTTAAAAGAGCTGCTCAAAAGAGTCGACTTGTTCACAAACGTCACATCTCCACCAAGGAAGTGCTGTTCAGCAGGTCAACAACACAAAGCATCTGTTTAGGAGTAGAAGTTGGAGTATCCCTTAAATAATGAAAACAGATTATTTATCATCAATATTGGATGATGAATAATGTGTTATGTGCTTATGATCACTGATTTCCTCACTGTTGCCTACACTGTAAACATAGTGAACATCGCACTGAAGCTTGATTTGAAGAAAATCGTGAATTGAATTGAAATCGCAATATCTGCCAAAAAAAAATTACAATTAGATCTTTTCCTGAAGTCGTCCAGCCTTGGAAGAAATTATTCGAGAGCAAGATTAGAAAGGCAGCTCTTGAGTTTGCTCTTATAAATATTGACAGTCTGCTCCACCCTCAGGTCTGCAGGCAGGCTTTTCCACAGAAATGTGGACCAGTAATAACTTCAAGCTGCCTCACCGTGAGTCTTTGTTTGGAGTTTTGGCAGGACTAAAAACCACCACCTGAAGACCTGAGGGCTCTCACAGGCTCATATGATAAAAGCAAATCAGATAAATAGCCTTGACCAAGACCATTTAGAGATTTAAGACTAACAAAAGATCCTTAAAGTGGATTCTAAAAGATACTGGGAGCCAAAGCAGAGACTTTAAAATGGGAGTGCTGTGGGCTCTCTTTCTGGTCTTCATCAGCAGATTGCTGATACTGATGCTAATCTGTTTTTTAATAAGCAGGCTGGGTGTTTGATGCCATCATTAAATTGATAAAATGCAGCAGATAACCACTTGCTGCTGTTCAATGTTTGTAAAAGAGTGAATATCTGCCAATAACATGGTTGAACTGATGCGTCTGTCTCCTAATCTGCTCGGTGAAATCTTGATAACCCTGTTTTCAAGGTAAAGCATTTTTTTAACTTAAAAGTCCAGCTGGAGAGAATTTTTGTCCTGGCACCAACTTGTGAAGAAGGTTTGAGCCAAAGTTCACCTCTGTGTAACTGAGCTCCTTAAACACACTGATCATCACAACCCAGTGAGAGGGGCACCAGGCACTGCATCTTAGATCTGTGTCCAGAAAAATCCAGGAGTACTCAGATTTCTCATTTACCTCCAAGTTTTCCAAGTAAAGAAAGTGCTGTATGCTGCATACGGGGTAAAGTCTGATAGAATATATTTACAAAACCAGAGGGCTCTTTAAACAGAAGTTATTTAAACACAACTTAAGAGAGAAATCACATGGGGTGGCTGCACTGACTGAACCCTGGTCATGGAGATGATCCAGACTTAAACCGCTGATACAGGACCGAGGTCACGGCTGCTGATCTATACAACTAAGGCCGATCCTGATAGGGATGGAAATCAAAAACAATTCCAGCTGAGAATCTAGGGCCCTATAAAATCCACGATCACGGAATCGCAGACAGAATCACGGAATTGGACAGCAGAAAGTGGAATTTAATATATACGTGGAATATCACAGAAATGGCTGACATTTTACGTCAAAGCTTTTTTTTCCGGAATAAATAAAGAACGTACAGTATCTCTCTGGAAAATGCTCCGAGTGGGTCACTGAGGCTGGAGACAATACACGCATCACTTCCCATCCCCCTCCTCCCCTCATTAACAATGCAAACATGTCGAAGCGGCCGCCTGAGACACCGGCTAAGTTGGTGAAGAAGCTACGAAACTCCCGGCTAACTCCAAAGTACAGGGCAGACATTTCTGCTACGTTATCTGATCATTTGGTGTGCTCCATGTTTTTAATTCTTGTTATTTCTATACTAAATTTTCCTGCTGTGCAGCACTTTGGCTCAAACTGTGTTTGTATTTAAAGTGCTCTATAAATAAACTTAAGTTGAGTTGATGAAATGAAAATACCCAATTTGCTCCTGTTTTTCAGCTGTAACACTGACATATAGTTTAATTTTAGTCTTTTTGTGGTTTTCACTTTAAAAATACACAAAAGGCAACAACAGTAAAACAGCTGCCTATACCATATACTCAGGGTAGGCTGGGTATATTGATCAAATTTTTAATTCACACAAAATCTCACGAAAGTAACAGTCACTACATGGCTTCAAACTCTGACTCAGGCTAATAAATGCTGCATAATATACATAACCTTACGGCTCCAAAAGTTTTAGTTACTCATTTTAAAACATGTATCATCTCAATAGCTACCGTTGGTGTAATGAGCATCATCAAAAATAATCAGACATTTTTCGAGAGTTTTCCTCGAAAAACACTTCAATTGATTTCCAAATAAAGTAATACACCAGGGCATCTTAATCAGTCAGAACTAAATAAAAATCAATAACCATAATACAAACTGAAAAAATATAACCTTATTTTGGCTTTGGATCTGAATTTCTTTGAGAATATAACAACCAAACTGATGTTATGTTTCACAGCAGAGCGTTATCTCTGTGGTGAGCTTCCTGTACTCTTCCTCTGACTGTGTCAACCTTTCACAGTAAAATGAACCATCATGCCAACAACACTTCTCATACACTGTTCATGCATAATCTACTTCCCTCCTAATTCCAATGAAGCCAGGACATTGTGTAAAATGTAAATAAAATCAGAATACAATGACTTGCAAATACTTATCAACCTACATTCAATTGAAAACACCACAAAGATATTTAATGTTCAAACTGATACACCATTATAGTGTTTAGGCAAATATTTATTCATTTTAATCTGATGCCTGAAGACCCTGGGACAGGGGCATGTTTACCGCTGTGTTACATCACCTTTCCTTCAAACATAACTTAATCACAACGGGAACTGAGGACAATTGTTGAAGTTTGTTGGTGTAATTCTTTCCCATTCTTGTTTGATGCATGATTTCAGTTGCTCAACAATCTCGTTCTCATATTTTGTGCTTCATAATGTGTCACACATTTTCTATGGGAGACAGGTCTGGATTGCAGGCAGGTCAGTCTAGTACCTGCACTCTTTTAATACAAAGCTGGGCTGGTGTAACATGAGCAGAACGTGACTTGGCATTGTCTGGCTGAAATAAACCGGGACATCCCTTGAATGGCAGCATATGTTGCTCCAAAACCTCTATATACCTTTCAGCATTAACGGTGCCTTCACAGATGTGCAAGTTACCCATGCCATGGGCACTAACACACCCCCATACCATCACAGATGCTGGCTTTTGACCTCTGCTCTGATAACAGTCTGGGTGGTCCTTTCCCTCTGCAGCCCAAAGGACACCATGTCCATGATTTGATCCATGAGCTTGGGTCCAGAAAAGCCAGTGGTTTTTCTGGGTGTTGTTGATATTTGGCTTTGCATGGTAGAGTTTTATCTTGCACTTGTAGGTGCAGTGTTACTTCATGGTTTTTAAGTTCATAGATTTCTAAAATTGGCCTGCAGGTCACAGTGAATAAGGTGAAGGGCCAGATGCAGCCCCATTTGCCCACCACTAGAGGGTTGGAGGTAGTGAACTATTTTCTATTTTCTCAATCTCATGGTTTCTAGTTTGATTGTGTAGAAATCCATGTGAATGATCATTCAGGGAATATTCTTCCTGTTATTCAGACAAACACTTTACAGCAGGGTCAGTGTGGCTAATCTGGGATGATGTGGTAAACCCTCAGCCCCAGAGCAGGAAATGGATCATGGTGCAGGAGAGGTCTAATTGAAGTTTTATCCAATGTAAATAACATTCTCTACTTAGATCAAATTAAAACAAAGTGCATTTTTATTTTTCATTTTTGTCTCTCTTTTCAGTGAGGACACAAGTCAACAACAGATGCAACAGGTACTCAGAGGCTGCCTGACACGGACCTTCAGCTTCTTTAAAAAGCTTTTGGTTGACTGATTGATGGATTGGCAGCTTTCTTTTAAACATGTAAAAAAACAGTATAAAAAAAACAATGGATGGGAAAAAAGACAATATCTCTCAATGTCTGCAGATACTTCCCTCTGATATTGGACTTTTTTTTCGTATTTATCCTAAATTTAGAGTTTAAGCTCCAAAAATAAGGCATGTTTTCTCTTAGCAGGTTTAATCAATGTTTTGGATTTTAAAAGGGCATATGCTTGGTTAAACTGATACTTTCAAAAATACATGTAACATATGATGTAGTTGTGAATCTAAACAATAACTTTTTTTAGTCATTTCAATAAACTGGTATTGGCCAAAATAAGTTTTGAAATATCAGCAAATCATTTTTCAACAAAAATCTAATATTGTGCAGCCCTATCCATCATTTCTATAGAGCTATTTTTAATGGCTGACATACCTGCAAACCCTCACTCCTTCTCCATTACATCCACATTTCTAGAAGTTGCAATTTTAGGCATCCTCTTTCTATGATAAAACATACAACTAAAGGTCATTAGTTTCCTGTACCTTAGATATTGATCAATAAAGGTATGGGGGTTTCATAGTTGTGAAACACACACACACACACACACGTTTTCTAAATTTTTCACTCTGGAACCCAGTTTCAAAAGTTTGCGGATTCAGGCACTCTGGGCACCAGTATTGTGTAACACAAGAAACTCTATGTTTTCATGTTAATGGGCCCTCTGTGTAAGTTTTGGTCCACACTGCCCGGCCCTATATTCTGTCTTGCACTTTTATTTCTTCTAATTTTATGTCAGTATGTCCCAGGACATTTTGTTTTTTAAGCTTTTGAAGTTTTCCTATACCTTAAACATTTATACTAAAGTGACTGTTTTTTAATTAAACACACGGTGTAGGAGAAGTACAGAGTATCACAGATGTAGTAAACCTTAGAGCCCAATATTAAACTTTCTGGTGCTCTTTTTACCCACACTGAAGCCTTATCTCTGTTACCTTCTGCTCTCAGTGCTGCCAGCTTCAGTTATTTCTGGTCTAGCCTACTTTTTAGTCACAGTGCTGTATGCATGGAGGTCTGACCCCGCCTAAATGCCGACTTTCCTGAGTTATTGCTCACTTCATGTATGCATTCTTCAATAAATATTTTCACAGCTTATCAACCAACTACAAGAGGGAAAAAGTTAGCTGCTAGCTCAACTTGCAGCACAAGCATTAAAATCACCTCAAATTTATTTCCTGTGATGTAAATGTCTCTTCAACACCCACGTTTTTCATTAAAAGTAAGTATCGCATAAACAAATAAACTGTCAAAACGCGAAAAATGGAAATTTACTGACCCAACGTGTGACTGTCCGATAATGGGTGCAGCGGGTTTAGCAGGTTAACCAATGAGAAAGCGGCTGGCTTAACGGGTTAGCATGTTGGTTAAGTAAAAGAATAATTCAATTAAACTAAACTGAAAATAACGACCATCTTACCTGAGTAATGGGGTCTCCATCTTTACAGGCCGCAGCTGCAGCATCGTCCGATAAACCTTTGTCGCTCATTTTTAGCTAATAGACTGTTATGGTGGCTGCACCTCGGTGGACTGACAGAGAGGGAGTGTTGATTAATGTGTCAAGGACTGTTTCCGGTATGAGCCTTTCAAAATAAAAGACAACGGAGACAGGAAGTGTTAGTGCTTATCACATAGCTGGGAAAGGTATGCTTTTGTGTATGAAATAAACAAGGATAAAAAAAAAAGGATAAGCGTGTTATGAAAGGTGCTTAGAGGAAAAATTACACCCTCAAATGTAAACCGACACACACGCCAAACTAAGATACAAAAAGTAAAAGTAGATATAAAATAATACATATTATCTTACACAGACTGGAATTGAAAATAGCAGAGAAACACTTCACATGTGGGAGACTTTTAACATATTTGTTTGGTTTATTATGATATTCCAGTGCATTGTTATGTAGAGATAGGTGTCTTTTTTTACCTGCCAACAAAGTGATGCTTTGCCAGCATTGGTTTGTAAGTAAGATAACCCTAAAAGCTATGAAAATATTTAGGTGAAATTTTCAGGAAATGTTGGTCGAGGCACAACAAAGAAGTGATTGGGTTTTGGTGCTGATCCAAAGATGAATGCAGGTCCAGGAATTTAATAACACTGCAAGATGGCTACTTCCATGTCACAAAGCACAGATTATCTCAAACTGCTTTCTTCAACATGACAGTGTGTTCACTGTACTCCAGTGGCCTCCACAGTCACCAGATTTCAATCCAATAAAACTACAGATGCAGCCATTTAAAACTTCTATTATTTCCCTGACAGGGTCTTGGCTGGTTCCAGGTCCTTGACAGGGCCTGTCCACCCTGACAGTCATAGATTATCTATTGCCTTAAAATCTACTCGGGTATTAAATTTTGCCTTGCTTATAAACCCCTCTGTTTTAGCCTTGCTCAGAACAGTCTAAGTTTAAATCAACACCTCTATCTGACAGCATCCCTCTCAAGAAGTGGGTATGGTTCAGCTTTCCATCCTGTGCTCAAATGTTTATTGTGGCTGTATAGACATGCCAAGACATATTCGTTCTGCTGGATCTCACTGTGGTCTGAAAGAGAGATGGCGCAAGCAACAGAGTGAGAGGGGGGATTTTTCTCTTGTTTGGGTGGAGGGTCTGTGGACTGTCACCTGACACACCTGACATTCAATATACACTCCTGATCAAAATTTTAAGACCAGTTGAAAAATTGCAAGAATTTACATTTTGCACTGTTGGATCTTAAGAAGGTTCTAAGTAGAGCTTTAAAATGCAAAAAGAAGAAATGAGAGTGAGACATAAAAAATTTGAGTAGGCAATTTATAGCAAACAATTAAATGAAATAGGCTGTTCATCAGCTGATCAAAAGTTTAAGACCGTAGCTCAAAAAACCCGAAAACCCCCTAAAATAGAAATACATTTTCAAAAAAGGAATGAGTAGCTGTGCCATTCTTGTTAATCACCTCCATTCGTTTCAGCATGCCTGATACCAGTGTTTCCAGGAGGCTCATGGGAATGTTGCTCCAAGTGGTGAAGATGGCTTCACGGAGGGAATCCACTGTCTGGAACTGATGTCAATTTCTGTAAACTTCCACTTTTCAATGTTCCATGTTTGGTGACCTCGTGCAAACTCCAAATGGCAATTTTGTGGCGTTGAAGGAGACGAGGACTTTGAAGACGTATTTTGTTCCTAAAACCCTTCTCTCACAGATGCAGTCTGATGGTTATTGGACTGCAGTCGGCACCAGTAACAACCTTAATCTGGGCCAAGGATCGTCCCATGTCTTGATGGACAGCCTATCGGATCATCTGGCTCAGGGCTGGTGAAATTATTTTGGGTCTACCACTTGACTTTTTTGTTCCATAACCCTCAGGTGCGCTGTGAGAGGCCTTGCTTATGCAGCTCAACAATCCGACCTCATTCATAGAGGGAAATCTTTTCTGCCTTTGCCATCAGGAGGTCATGACAGTGTGAATACCTGACTGAAAATGACACTGAACCCACATTTTTTGCGAAGATTTTGGCTTTTAAAGGCTGTGGTGGTAAACTTTTGATCACCTGATGAACAGCCTTTTTTAGTTTAATTGTTGTTTGCAATAAATTGCTTACACATTTTTTAGTCTCACTCCCATGTCTTCTTTTAGCATTTTGAAGCTCTACTTAGAACCTTCTTAAGATCCAACTGTAAACTCCAAATGTAAATTCTTACAATTTTTCAGCTGGTCTTAAAATTTTGATCAGGAGTGTATTTCATTAGTCCATCTAGGAAAAAGTGTATAGAAAGCATCTGGGGAGGGCAGAAACTTCAGAAGCGAATCCAGCAGGTGATTGGATGATAGATCTGTCAACCACATTAATTATGGACTAATCAAATGTTTTAGGTGGGAGCTGTTGCTGCGGTGTGAAGGACAGTACATGAGCCACTTCGTAAAAGTAACTGTTCCCGAAACATGTAAGAAGTGGAGCAAAAATATCTTTACCATAGAGAAGTTTGTAGTGTTGGTTTTTTTTTTTCATTTAATAAAGAAATGTAGGCCATGATCTGATAAAACTGCTAATGAAGCTGTTAGCATCTATGATAATCTTTGTAAGAACGGTCGCTTCCCATTTTCATCTCACTCGTCTCTCCCACATCTTCCTGTTCTGACAGACTCTGATTGGGCTGTCCTGCTTTGAGCCGCTCATAATATTGTAGATTGATGCTTAGGAAGATGGATCTGCCTGATTACAGACATTAAATCAGGCAGATCCAGCCGCACAGCAAGGTGATGTGCTCAGACAAATAATACATTTTGTGAGCTCGGAGCTGGTCCCTTTAAAATCTTTTTTAAAGCATATTAAAAGGTAACCTTGCACAGCAGCTGGATCCACCTGATTTATGTCTGTAATCAGGCAGATCCATCTTCCCAAGCTCCAATCTACAACGATTGTGAGGCCCATACTGGGACAGCCCAGTCAGAGTTCTTCAGAGCAGGCAGAGGAATGACTGAGATGTCAACAACAATTAGCATCTATGCTAACAGCTACAGTAGCAATTTTGTCAGATGTGGACCACATTGCTTTATTAAAGAAAAACAAACATCATAACAAGCCTCTCTATAATAAGGATATTTTCGAACCATTTCCGAAATGTCTTGATGAGTTTGATTTATGAAGTGGCTCACGTTCCTCAGCACAGTAGCTCCCACCTAGTACAGCATCTGATTGGCTTGTAATAAATGTTGATTGACAGAATGATTGTCCAATCACCTGCCAGATATGCTTCTGAAAGGTTCTGCCCTCCCCGAACACTTCCTATGGGCTCTTTCCCTGAAGGATTAGTGAAATATACTGAACAGTACATCTACAGGGTTCCCACTCTTTTCTAGAAATCATTTTCCAGGACATTTTCACCCCCCCTACACATACACACACACCTTTTCTACAGTTGTGCCTTACATTTTCAACATTTACCCAGATCGTTTATGTCTCTTCTTCTCCAGAAATCTGATTTACAAGATGTGCAGTCTATGGCTGAAACAAATCTATGAAATATCATATATTCTCTGACAATCTTAGAAATTATGACAAATTTATCATAGATTAGCACAACGACACCAACAGATTCCAGTGTCACATAACCAACTGAAGTTACAATATTGGTGTGGACAATTCTCAGGTTAATCTAGCCTTTCTAAAAAACAAGATCAAAGTTTGATAAACAATATCTCTAGCTAGCTTCACCGTTATCAAATTGAAATAAAAATGTATTTATTTCTAACTCTCGGGTATGAACGTTGTCTGCTAGCTATCTTTTCAGTCTGGCTTTTATGTAGTGTTTCATTATTACAAATTTATGGTTTATACTTATTTTTTATCTTTATTTACTCTGCTTCTTTCAATAAATTTTCTTGATTACAGTCTAAGTAGCCTAAATTTTATTTTGCCATTTTTTTATTATTTCCTTTTGTCACCATTGCTTTGAGTTTTGAGATTTATTCCTTAACTTGCATTATTTTATCTACTCATATTTTAAGGCTAAGCGTGCATTTGTTAATTAATTACATTTTTACTTAATTTCCTCGGTTTGATTTTTGTTCACTAACAAGGTAGAAGGAAGGTAAACCATTTTCCAGGACAATTCAAGCTTTTCTAGGACATTTTACTTTTTTTCTCATTTTCCATGTGTTTTCCATGACTGGAAAATTGTGGGAACCCTGATCTAGTGCGTCAAGTTAGCCTAAAGGCACTGGAGGAAGCAGGCTGTAGAGGCTTTTGCTGAATTGACTGATTTTTTTGTTGTTGCGTGATTGTTATAGTTTCATGACTGTAACTTTAAATGTGCTGCTATCTGTCTTGGTTGGGACAATCTTGTAAATGAGATTCTCCATCTCAATAAAGAGTTAAATAAAATTTGAATATGGGACAACATTGAAACATCTCAGCTCACATCCCAACTCAGTTCTCCACAAACGCTGATGTATTGCAGTCCCTGTCCCCTGTCACACTGTCGTTAAATACATTAGTCCAGCATGAATAATAAATGAGCCACTCAGGAGCCACAGATCTTAATCTCCACACATCCTGGATCAAAAACAACAACAGTCTGTGGTGGAAATTCACTTTTTATTGACAAGAAAGATCCTTTTACAGGAGAGAAGTGACAGAGGGCTGAATTATTGGACAGTAACCATGTACAGCTTTGTCTTTGCTCTGAGGTATCGATATTCAGGTGTTAAGGATGAGCCACATACAAAGACCACTCATTCAAAATGTGAGGATGACAACACATGTATCGGAGGTCCTGAGACAGTTTGGCTGCTTGAGATGGGTAAGCTACTTTTCCCCAGACAACACAGAGCTTCATGTTTCAATGCTCCAGAGGGCTTCACCTTCTTTCCTCATAAACAAGAAACCAAACACGACGATCTTATTGATGTTTAAGGGGGTATAAAAACATGGTAATGCAGAAATGGCTGCTAAATTCAACAAAGTATGTTCTTATGTTAAGTGCTGTATTTTGAAGGGCTACTTTTAGATGACTCATTTACTCTATTAGCCTGATATCCTAGTCCAAACACCACGAGTGTTAATTTATCATAACTGAAGAGCAAACAGCCAGAGGGGAGAGGAACAGGGCTACAAGCACTTCTTCATTTACATGACACACAATAATGAAAACATCTAAAACAAAACCACATACAAAACTCCCATCTCAGTTCACTCATCTCCGTATACCCGTTGCCCTAAACAACCCAAATGAGATTAAAGAAAAGAGAGTGATGGCGCGGGAGCCCTTTTAGACTCTGGATCCTCATCCCCGTGCTGCAGCTGAGCAGCTCTTTAGTAGCTCCGTCCAAACAGGGTGTAGTACTGAGCAGCCTCCTTCCCGCTGACGCACATCTGCCCGGGCTGCAGCTTCTTCAGAGGGGAGAAGGGGATGCAGAGACTCTTTGCTCCCATGGATGGAGCTCCAGGCTCCAGGTCCTGGTCCCTAAAGAGTGAAAAAATCAAAACATTAAATCTTGAACTATCAGAGAAATGAACACAAAGGTGTGAAATCTGTACCCAAACAATGGACAGGAAACATTTATCTACTAACTTTACCAATTACAGAAAGACTAGCTAACTAAAAATATAAGGGATGCCTAAAACTGGATATCTGCAGATGTCCAGTATGCCCATGTTTGACCTCATCTCTGGTACTGACATTTTTTTTTAATCAAGAGCACAAGTCTTTACTTTATTAAAACTGACCTGCTGTTTCAATGTGACAGTATTATAAACAGCTCTATATCACTAAACTCGTTTGATTCTCTAATAAATTATTTATTCAGTGATGACGAGGTGAACCATCATGGGACATTTTGGGATGTAACAACACATTCAGCCTTGGTTTTGACGGTTTTAGTCATTTAAGTACTTTTTTCAGTTTAATTCTGAGGTGTTTGAGAACTTTCTACAAGAAGAGCAAGGAGATTTTGGGAGGTGAGATATTTTTCATTTCCTAAGCAATTTATTTTGTTAATTTTAGGGGTGCATCACACTGGACTTTGCCATTATCCGATATGCCGATTATACAACATCATTAAAAAATCTAGAGAATTTGGAAAAATCTCTGCACATAAGCAGCAAGATTGAAAAACAAACCAAACACTGAATGCCCATGACCTTTGATTCCTAAGGTGACACTGTTTTTAAAGCCAACATCATTCTATAAAGAATATTACCATGTGGGCGCAGGAACACTTCAGAAAAGGATTGTCAGATAACACAGTTTGTTGCTACCTACCACACAAAGCCAAACCTAAAGCCATATATCAACGACAACCAAAACGCCGCCTGCTTCTCTGTCCTGAGCTCATCTGAATAGACTAATTCAAAGATGAAAAGTGCGCTGTGGTCTGACGAGTCCACATTTCAAATTGTTTTTGGAAATGATGAACTTAATGTCCTGTGGGCTAAAGAGGAAAAACCCATGTGCATTGATGCCATGTATCAATATTTTTGGTCAACAGCATAAAGTTTTTATTAAAAAAAAACTTGCTGCTTTCAGTGTGATATTTTTGTGTAAGGAACAGATGTAAAACATGAAAACAACCGTTTCCCTCATGAAAAACTGAAACTGATTTTTACACAGACCCATGCAGTGATGATAAGGTCAAGAGATAAGGTTCATTTGTGTATTTTGCCAATATATGGCTGATATACATGGCCAATATATTTTCTGTAAATATTGGCAAAAACTTCAATATCAGTTGAAACTGATATATTTTGAGCCAACATCTGCCAATACCGATATCATAACGATAATATTGTGCATCCCTAGTTAGTTTCAAGTTTAAAAGAAAACCCTTTTCTAAAGCATTACAGATGCAGCTTATAAACTAAAATAGGAAAATAAACATGTAGAAGTCATGCACTTGAGTCACTCTGTGCTCTCAGAGCAGGAACAAAGTTCTGGTGTTACAATCTGATCCTTCTTTAATAAGTTCTCAAGATCTCAGATCTGTTCAGCTTACAGTTTTTTTCAGCACTGAATCTGTAAGCACAGAAATACTGAGAGCAAACCCTTATTTAACCATCACTAAACTCGTGCACTCAGTAGGAGGTAGTTCAGCTATTAGGCCACTGCTGTGATCATAAATGTTAATCATTCACAGTCAGACAACAGCCATGTTCTGATTACAAAAAGAAACTAGAAGTGCTCAGAGAGGACAAACCTCTACCAACGAAATTCTGAAAGTCAGCCAATTAATTAGCCAAAAAGTGGAAACCGCCCTCTTTTGCGATACTAACAAATCCTTTCAAACTAATTCCTGGATCTGCATCCAGTTTCAGATCACCACTAAAATGCAGTCACTTCTTCCGTGTGCTTTGCTCAACATACCCTGAGACTTTAATCAAAATCCACTGAGAACTTTTTGAGTTAACGTTGTCACAGACAGACATACAAACAAACAGATGGAAAAATGCCAGCAAAAACACAGCCTTCTTGGCAGAGGTAAAAAGGTCTGAGCTATCCTGGTTTTTATTTTGCGTCACTTGAACCCAAGAGGCCCACTTTCAGTGTCACAGCACTCCAAGTCAAATAAGCATTTTTTTTATATTCAAAAGATGGATGAGAATTGGACAGAATATTATTGTGCTTTTAGAACAGTGACGCATAATTCTGCAGCAGTCAGAGGAAACCATAACGTGTGTTAGTGCTTATCGTTATCCTAAAGATATATGATGTGAGGGAGTTTGTTGTCTTTCTCTTTCAACCCCTAACCTTGCAGCGCAGATGGACCTGCCTGATTCATTGTCTGAAATCATGCAGGTCCATCTTGCCAAGCTCCAATCTTCCATGACTTCACTTGACTAAAAGCTTAGCGACCCAATCAGGGGAAAGAGGCAGGAGCTGCAGATGTGACAACAGTTGGAAGTGACTGCATGTTTGAACACAATGACGGTTTCTGAAACGGTCTCCGTGGATGCGGCAATATCTGCAGATTTATCAGAAATGGACTCTATTTCTATTTAAATGAGGAGCAAAGGACGTCACTCAAAGCTTTCTTATGGGAAATCATGTTTTTGCTCTTCACCTGACCGGTGTCAGTAAGAGTTTGATCAAACAACTGGCTCCTCTGGCCGTGACAAAGATGGGAAGAACTCCAAACCCCATTGTGATAATCATGTCTCTGCTGGTTGCCCTCATGGATGATCAAATCAGAGAAGCTGGGAAGCTGGGGATCACTGCTGGGAAACTGGGAGAGAATGTGAAAATCCTCGGATGATGCTGGTTAGTCTATGGTAGTCATGGTTACTCAGTGATCCCTGGTGAAATATGCTCTCCTCAGAAGTTTACCAGGAGAACTTGGTGGGGATTGTTGTTGATGAGGTTCATGTAACATAGAAGTAGTAAATGACAAATCTGTGTTGCATAATTTAATGAAAGACGATAGTCTAAGGACTGAAACATAGTTTAAGCTAACGGCTAACAACAGGGTCTAGCTGCTGCGTCATACTGTGGCTTGATATGATTGGTCTATGATGTGACTGGCAGAATGATCGTCCAATCGGCAGCTGCAGTTGTTTTTGAAGATTCTGCCCCTGAAAACTTTTTCTATGGGCTCTTCTCCAGATGGACTAGAAAAATATTTCCATGACGGATATATGGAACTGTCCGTGTGGCGTGTCAGGTTATCAAACCCCCCCAAACTAAAATCAGAGAATGGCATGTCGGACATACTTGGCAGTGGTTTTCTTGATCCAATCCTCGCACTCGATCTCTCCACAGAACGGAATCTGGACAATCTGTAAAGCAAGAAAAACATGAAATCAATTATTACATCATACAGTGATAGACAAAATGTTCTGTTCAGTGAGGGTGTGGTTCTCACTTTGCCCTGGTCCAACTCTTTCTGGAACTGGTCCATCGTGTCTGCAGCCACCATGTTCTTCTTCAGGTCATCTGAGGCTCTGTCAAACACACAGCACACTTCATGTCAGTGCACGCCATGACATACAGACGCCAATAATATCACAGCATCAGTTTGAGCGTGTTACCATCACAAAACATTTCTAGCACAACGTTGCCTCCTGCTGGTTGGTATAAATTCAGGCTTTCAGTGACAGATTCATTTATTTTTTGAGGATGAAAGAAATCTTTTCCATTCTGGGGCATTTAAGGTGAATTTTACTAGAACAGCAAGAAGTATTAGAGGAGAAAACAACTATTTGCTATTCCTTAAAAATATCATTATGTTTTAGCAGGATTAACATTTCCAAAAACATACCTGAAGCAGTTTATATTAAATAAAATAAACAATATAAAAATACCACCTTTAGGTGATTTTACCCCTGACTAACATCCGTTATATCATGTCTGTTAGAAGATCTGTTATATCTGTTATATTACGAACGATGCCAGTCACCCTCTGCACACCATCATCAGCAACCAGAGGAGCCTGTTCAGCCCAAGACTGCTGCTTCACAAGAGCAGGACCAACAGACTGAGAAACTCTTTTGTCCCTCAGACCATCAGGCTGTACAACTCCTCACTGAGGGGGGAGGAGGAGTAACAGGAAGACAGAGAATAGGAAGGAGCAGTAGCCAGCCAGTAGCAATATTTTTATTTCTATTTTAATTTATGTATATATTTATTTCTATTTTAATTTATGTTTATATTTATTTCTGTTTATATCTATCTCTTTAAAAAAAAAAAAACTCCTAACCTGCTATAAAATCATGCTACTGGAATCTTAATTTTTTCTGAGGACGTCTCCCAAAGGGATGAATAAATTTCTATCTAATCTAATCTAATCTATCAAACAAATCCCCAAATTTTATCTCCAAACTGAAATTAATTTCAAGTTTAGTTAAAAAAAAAAAAAAAAAAATCTTGAAATTGCATTTGAACATATCACGATGACATTTGATTTATTCACTTGATTTTCATTTTTCAGACCTGACTTTGAATACATGATAATATAACCGATGCCGTCTCCTCCTTTCAGCAAATTCAGGTCTGTCATGTTTCTTTCTAACAGTCACCGTGACAACATAATTAAAGTGATTTTTTTTTTTTAACCTACTGGACTTTGACAAAGTCTAGGTGTGCTTTTCACAGATGCAGGAGTTTCCTCTTGCAGCTTGTTAGGAGTCTTGTAGTGGAGTGACTAGTTTCTTTCTCAGGTCACGGTGAAAAGGATCGACAGGTAATGCTCAATTTGATGTACTATGCTGATGTGCTTGGAGTTTATGTCCCCCCAGCAAATCCTGACGTATTTTTGTGCACCAGCATCTTATCATCAATAGTGTGACACTAAATGCTACAAAGCCTGGCTACAAGCTCAATGGCAGTATTGATTAGCTCAGACATTATTGATTTTCAGGTCTAGCAATTATTGAACTTCCTCCACCTCTACTCCAAACCACATATTAGAAAAACGACGGCTCCTCATAACGTGAGTGTGGGTGCATATTGCTGCATCTCCTTACAAAGCAGGTGTGTGATACCTTTGCCCAACTCAAGTGCGTTGTCACTCACAGCTGGAGTTTTCTCAGCCCTGCGTGCTGACTCGCAGGCTCAAAAGCAGAAGAATAAATACAAGGAGAAAAGGGAAATGAGGAATGAAAGCTGTTTGGACTTAAAACCAAAAACACCACAGTTCACAGGCACGTATTGAACCATGAATGTCATTCCATACAGTTCAATATTTTATTTGAATTGTTGCATCCCTAATATATACCCTATTTATATCAGATAGCCTTCCCTCAGTTCACAAATACCACAGCAGGGGTCAGGGAGCAAACCACAAGGTTAAAAATAAAAGGAAACACCAAGGTGGCACTGTAGTAATGCAGTCAGACTGTTTCCACTATTCTTTTGAAAAAAAGGGCAGAAGAAGAGGAAGAAAAAGCAAATTTGCAGTCAAAGTCTGGAGTTGTGTCACACTGCTTCTTACTTCATGAACAGGCAGTTCTGGATGTCCTCTAACATGGCGAGCAGCTTCTTCTCCACCTCTTCCTCGGGAATCGTTACCTTTGCTCCAGTGTCTCTCCTCACAGCCACACACTGTCGCTGCTGCATGTCTTTGGGTCCGACCTCTAGGCGGATCGGGACACCCTGAAGCACAAACACACAAAAACAAACCGGGAGAGAAGAAATTACGGTCAAGACTTTTGATTTTTTTTCATCTTGACGTATTTCTGACCTCTGGATTGAGGTAAAGATCTCGCTGCACTCATTTGATTCCTGACCTTGAGCTCCCAGTGGTTGAACTTCCATCCGGGGGAGTAGTTGTCTCGGAGGTCTGTCTTCACTCGCACATCAGCGCCCAGCAGTCTGCTCTGATATTTAGAGCACTGAGCCATCAGAGCCTCCTTATCCTGCTCTGACAGGGACGCGGTGATACCACACGGGATGATGACGACCTGGAGAAGCAACAACAGGGTTCACTGGTTAAGTGTTTTCTCTCGGCATGTGCAAGTGTTCACTGATGCATTAAGACCTAAAAACACCTAAAAATACCCTCTAACACAGGGGTGGGCAACTGTCAGCCCTGGGGCTACATGCGGCCCTTTACCTCACTCAATGCGGCCCACCAACCATTTCCCACAAAAAAAACCCAAATTGGAAATATGAAGTAAACATCACAACAACTGCTAAATATCATTTATCATGAGTAACCAGTACTACATAATGAACAAATTAGAATAGGTGATAAAATATTTCTATTAACCTCAGATTGATGCTTTGTTTATTTATTTATTTTATTCATTTATTTAATCTTTATAAAACCAGGTTATTTCCCAGTGAGATTAGGATATCATTTACAAGGGCAACCTGGCCAAGCAGTCAGCAGCACACGTCATAATAAATACAATATAAAGGAAAAGTTTAAGGCAGTAAATAACAAATAGTAAATATGGCAAAGAATTCAACAATTTCACAGTGAAAGTGCGACAGTTTTAGTTGTTTACAAGTCATTATAGAACTTTACTATGATTGTACCTCTAAATATCTTTCATGAGGCTTTCAAAAATTATATATAGTAATAATAAAAACTATATCTGGACATGATAGTAGAGGTAATATATTTGTGCTTTAAAACTGGTGAACATTTATTGCATTAAAAAGAAGCTTAAATCGGCTAAGTTATGTGTCATGCTCATTAAATCATGAATTTTTAATTGTGTTTGAGTTATATCACATTAATGTTGGTATAATTCTATTTGAGGCTTTATATTTGCTATTTTGTGGTTTATTTATACATTTTTTTTCCTCATTAGGAGTGCCCTCAGGAACTGAAGAAAATGTACGTGGCCCTCTTGGTAATCAAAGTTGACTACCCGGCTCTAAAACCAGAGTGTTTATGAAAAACCGCAGAGAATGTCAACATTTATGAAAAGCCCCATTTCACATAAAATTGAAAACAAATCTGAAAGCCTAACGTCTTTGCTTGTAGATTTACTTGTAAATCAATACCCCTCACTCCAACATTAATTTAATTTTCTAAAATCATTAATAAGTCAAATAAAAATCATCAGCATCCTCCTTCATGCTGCACTGGCGTCACATCAGGTCTCCAAAGCTGTGCTGGCTGGCCTATTAAGCAATATAGGAAAATGCTAAGGGTGCTCTTGTAGTTCTTCACTATTTAAGCGATGAAGAAAACAGTATGCACAGCCGCCAACAAACTTGAATACAAGCTTGACAAAAACAAAAGCAAAAAGACAAATGCTGCTCCAATCAATCTTATGAGGATTATCACCACAGATGAGAGGCTTCAGGGAGGTGACACACCTCCATTTAAATGAGGAGAAGTATAAATGGAGGTACAGCTCCACTCTTGTTCCTGTATGATGCAGGGCTATACATCAGGCTTTATAGAGTTTTGTTTCTGTACCTGTAAACAGGCCACTTTTGGTGGCAGCACGAGTCCCATGTTGTCTCCGTGCACCATGGTGAGGACACCGATGGTCCTGGTTGTGATTCCCCAGGAGTTCTGGAAGGCGAGCTGTTTCTCCCCCGGTCTCTTTGGATCCTCAAACACGATCTCAAACATCTTGGAGAAGTTCTGACCAAGATGGTGGGACGTAGCACCCTGAAGACGCACAGAGCAAAAATTAACAGCGTTAACTTTGGTCTCAAACCTCCAGTTTTATTCTGTTCTGAATTTGAAGCTAACTGATCTTAATGATGGTTTAAAATAAAATTTCCTCTGGCTTTATCCACAGTGACTCTGTATACTTTGGTACCTGGATGGCCCGGCCGCTAGCAGAGATGAATGCCTCCACAGTGGTGGTGTAATCTCCTCCTGCAAACTTCTCCTTCTCGGTCTTCCTCCCCTTCACCACAGGGATGGCCATCAGCTCCTCATACACCCTGGCATAGAGATCCAGGATCTGGAGCACCTACAGAGACACACCAAGAGTTACTGTGTTTTGTCTTTTTGTTTGTGTTTTTCCTTTTTAAAGGCACAGACTCACAAACACTCTACTGAGGTCATCCCCACATCAAACATTGCTCTTTTACTGATGTATGTGGCATGTATATTCAAAATGTGAGGGAGAGATCAGTGGAAATGTCAATCATTTGAAAAATGTAAAACAAGAGGCAGTATGTTGGAAATATAGGAATCAAAATAGACAGGCTTTCATCTCTTCTCCAGAAATCATTTTCCAGGACTTTTCTGACTCTCAGCCATGAACATTGTCTGCTAGCTTTCTTTTTAGTCTGGCTTTTATGAAGTGTCTCACTAATATAAATTTATATTTTATGCTTATTTTTTAATCTTTATTGGCTCTGCTTTTTATAAATATTTTTGTTGATTTACTGTTTAAGTAGACTCAATTTTATGTTGCCATTTTTGTATTATTTCTTTTTACCACCATTGTTTTGAGTTTTTATATTTTATTCTATAACTTGCATTATTTTATCTACTCATATTTTATGGCTAAGTGTGCATTAGTTACCAAGTACATTTTTACTTCAATTCCTCTGTTTGATATTTGTTCACTACCAAGGTAGAAGGAAGACAAATAATTTTCCAGGACAATTCGGGCTTTTCCAGGATTTATTACTTTTTTCCTCATTCTCCATGTGTTTTCCATGACTGGACCATTGGTCAATCATTTTCCATTTTTTTTCAGGTTTTCCAGGACACGTGAGAACCCTGACAGAATTTAAACGAAATATAACAAATGTACCAATGTGCCAAAAAAAGATATATATATAAGAAGAAATGGGATGTTGTGTGATTTTAATATAAATGCCTAAATTGCCTGAATAATTGCTTCATTGGGGCCTTGTTTAAAAACAGAACAAGACTGCAGTCATGAGTTTTGTGCTGCTGAAACTTTTCAAATGCTTACATTCTGGAAATATTTTAGAAAATTAGCAGAAAAAAATCTGTGTCAAAGAGGTCATATCATGCTTTTTTGATTTATATGCCTTTTATCGTGTTAAACATGTCTGCTCAACATGATAGAGCACTTCTATGAACAAGACGAAAAGGCAGCAACACTAAGAACTCTCCCCTTTTTGTGGTACAGGCAGCTGCTTAAAACATGTTGGTTCCCCGCCCCTCTGAATAAACCTACCCACATGACATCCTACCATTGTTTCATCATCAGCTTAAGCCCATTGGCTCCAAGGCAAGACCAGCGCAGAGCGAAGACGTTAGAGTGAATGCAGAGCTGTTAACAATATGGTCAATTACCACAGAGCAAACCTGTCAACCAATCAGAGCAGACTGGGCCCACATTAGGAAGGGAACCTTAAAGGGGCAGGAGCGCTAACAGAGCGTCTCAGACTGAGAGGGCATACAGCTGGATCAGGGGTACACTGTATATGAAAACTGGATGGTTTTTTTTAATAATAGTTATAATGAGCACACCCTCACAGTCATCAAAACAAATACATGAACCTGATTTAAGGCAAAATATGACCTCTTTACATCAGTGTGGCAACCAACTGGACAAAGTAAAGATGGCTTCAAGTGCGCCTAGAGTAGTGTTTCCAGGACTGTTACCTCTTCAGCTGCTTCCTCTTTGGTGGCAAAGGCTGTGTGTCCCTCCTGCCACAGAAACTCTCTGGTCCTCAGGAAGGGCTGTGGATGTTTGAACTCCCATCTCTGGAGGAAAAAGGGAGAAGGAAGTGAGAAGCAAGGGATGAACTTCCTGCTGGAAGTCTGAAACAAGCTCAAAGTCACAAGTGAAGCTGTTCAGGTGTGCAGGAGCAGAGACTGTAGGAGGACACTGACCACAACATTACACCACTGGTTGAGTTTGATTGGCAGGTCTCTGTGGGACTGGACCCATTTAGCATAGGCGGGGTACATCACTGCAAAAAAAACAACAAAAAAATAGGTCATAATTTTAAACAAACAATGGCCATAGAGTATAACAAACAACACTTCGAGAAAACACACACATGACTGTGAGGTGTTACAGCTGTGTTTGTGAACCAGATACACTCCATTGCCAAAAGTATCCACTTGCCTGCCTTCACACACATTTGAACTTGAGTCACATCCCATTCTTAATCCACAGGGTTGAATATGATGTTGACCTTTTCTAGCTTTAACAGTTTCAGCTCTTCTGGGAAGTCTTTCCACAAGGTTTAGGAGTGTTGATGGGAATTTTTAAACATTCTTCCAGAAGCACATCTGTGAGGTCAGACAGTGGCTATGTTTACATGCAGTCATTAACCCTTTCATAACCGGAATAATAGCAACAACCTGGTTGCACACAGCCATGTAAACACCAAAACCCTTTTGAAAAACTGAAATATGCTCATATTCCAGTTTTTAAAAACCCGAAAATCACCCCTGGGTTACTCCTTTTCTAACCCTAGTATTTGGTCATGTATACGCCGATCGGGATATCCCCATCGAAAGGAAAATTAATTTTTGTTCTGCGCATGTCCTTTTCGCAAGGAATCTTGGTCTTTTGAGTACAGGAAGTACTTGTTGTAAAATGGCACAGCTCCGGCTCGATTTCCTATTTCTTCAGGTTCTCGTCTCTCATTAATAAAGAAAGTGACAAGGAATGGTGTCAAGTACTGGTGGTGGGTCAGTACCAGCACCAAAGCGCAAACAAAGCTGACTGTTAGCTGCTCCAGGCCGTGCTGCTGCTGTTGTTCTCGTTGCTATTAGATACAGGAAGAAGAAGTGGAAATGACGCGCATTGCGTCATGACGTTCTCCGTGCGTCAGGATGTTGTCCGTGCGTCGCTGTTTAATCGGGATACTATGCATAGAGGAATAACCCTGTTTGCTCACGCATGTAAACGGGTTATTCGAATGTTTCAGAAACCAGAATATTGATCTTAACCCGAATGTTGACTGTATATAAATGTAGCCACTGATGTTGGATGAGAAGGCCTGGCTCGCAGTCTCCGCTCTTATTCATCCCAAAGGATATACAGTATATGGGGTTGAGGTCAGTCAAGTTTGTTCACATCAAACTCCCTCATCCAGGTCTTTATGGACCTGCTTTGTGCACTGGTGAGCAGTCATGTTGGAACAGGAAAGGGCCAGCTCCAAACTGTTCCCACAAAGTTGGGAGCATGAAATTGTCCAAAATGTCTTGGTGTGCTGAAGCATTAAGAGTTTCTTTCACTGGAACTAAAGGTCCGAGCCAACTCCTGAAAAACACCCCACACCATAATGCCCCCACCACCAAACTTTACCATTGGCACAATGCAGTCAGACAGGAACTGTTCTACTGGCAAACCCAGACTCGTCCAGACTGGCAGACAGAGAAGAGTGATTGGCAGTGATGCCGCTATCGCGTAACTTGGTAAACCGTTACTCTACTTTTTTCAGTAACAAGTAATATAACACGTTACCATTTCCAAACCAGCAATCAGATTAAAGTCACTTTTTCAAGTCACTGTGCGTTACTATTTTTGTCATTTTTCTTAGTAAAAAGATAAATTCACTTTCCTCTTGCATCTCAGGGAGTGGAGTCATGTTTGCGACATGTCACATTTTCAGCATGAGGACAACTCTCGTGTAATACAACAATAGAGAGAGGAGAGAGATGCACGTTTGCTAGCAGGAAATACAGTCACTAGTTTGAGTTTGTGACAGCTAAAGATAACAGTATTAAGGTTAACACGCTGTGCTGGCAACAAGGAGTTCTCTAGCTTCAAAAACACTTGGGCAAATTTGAAGAAACATTTAGAGTCGCAGCACGGCACAGACAAATGTACTGAGAAAGTCCCACAAGGTGGAGCAAAGCAGAGAGCTACGACTAATGCAGGAGGTCCTCCACCACCCAAACAACAAAAGCTGGACTTCAGAGCAAATCTAGTAAGTGGGGGAGAGTTGAAGAAGTTGGTCGGACAGTATGTTGTCAAGAAAAAGCTGATATTAAACACGGTTGACTTGCAAATAAAGTACCTTGTAATATAACTTAGTTTTAAAAATCAAGTAATCGGAAAAGTAACTGTTACTTTTTAAAGGTGTAATCAGTTACCAGATTTACTTTTTCAAGGTAACTGTGGCAACACTGGTGATTCATCACTCCAGAGAGCACGTCTCCTCTGCTCTAGAGTCCAGGTGCGTGCTTTACTGCATCACTGCATCTGACGCTTTGCACTGCACTTGGTGATGTGAGGCTTGGATGCAGCTGCTCGGCCTTGGAAACCCATCCATGAAGCTCCCAACACACTGTTGTTGAGCTAATCTGAAGGCCACATGAAGTTTGTAGGTCTATAGCTGACTCAGCAGAATATTGGTGACCTCTTTCACAAATGTTTGTTGAAGTAGTCCGAATGCCGAGGTGATGATTTTATACACCTGTGGCCATGGAAGTGACTGGAACAGCTGAATTCAGTGATTTGGATGGCCAAGTGAATACTTTGAGCAATATAATGTACGTCTGTCATTATAAAGGCGTCTGTACTGATAAACTGATTAAAATCCAAAGGTTTTGGTTCAGACCTGTCTCACTGGTGGGTCTCACAGCGATGGGCTCAGCCAGCTCTGTCTTTCCTGATCTTGTCACCCAGGCAACCTGATAGAGATGACATTACCACCATTAAATGATTATTACATGACTTGTCGCGTTTATCCCACTCACTGTCTTGTAGTATCATGTGTTTTTTAATCCACAGAGGAGAGGAAGGGGAAACAAATCGTCTTTTCACCTCTGGAGCAAAGTCTTCAATGTGGGACTTTTCCTTCTCCAGGGCGGCCTGGGACACAAACATTGGGAAGTAGCAGTTCTCCACACCCAGTTTCTTGATCTCCCGGTCAAAGAATTCCTTGATCGACTCCCAGATTGAATAGGACCAGGGACGCAGCACATAGCAGCCGCTGACATCGTAGTACTCGATCATTTCTGCTTTTGTGATGACCTGAAGGGGAGGAGTGAAAATTAGACAAAGTCTGTGACCAACAAAAGACAAAGAAGTTTGAAAGAAAATTTACCAACATGTATATGAAAACCTAAAGGAGACACGCATTTCTTCTATTAATGTTTCCTAGTGTGTTAAAGGGCTCTTCTGGGAAACAGCAGAAGTTTAATTTGTAAGATAAAAACGTGAATAAGGCGATGTCCACACACAGGCAAGTCTTTTTAAAATGCATTTTTTTCTGTCCCTTTCGTCCTTCTGTCCACCCATAAACATTGTTTTAGGTCACTATAAACATGTTTTGGAAAACTCCTCCCAAGGTGAAGCTTTTTAAAAACGAAGTTTGGATCAGTGGTTCCCAAAGTGGGGTCTATAGCAATGTAAGGAGGAAGTGACAAGGTAATGTTAAAACAAAGCACCCTATTATGCATTGTGACCAAAAACTTTGCAACATCTGTAAGGGAATTTTTGATTTTAACTGAGGTCAACATGTGACTATACCAGATATTACAACCACATAAAACAAAGATAAACACATTGGAAGTATCTTGCCCATCGCTTTGCCTGCACAACAGTGACTTTGTGTGTTTTTGTATGTTCAAACCAAGGAAATTTCATGCTGTAGCATCAATTTTAATTTTTCCTGTCTGTACTGTGAAGAAAATACTCACTTTATCTATCACACATGGTCAATGTTAGCAAAATTGACAGTCTGAAATTGTGACTTTTCTTTTTCACGTATCGAAGAATTGTTTTATATGTTTGTTTTATTTTTACTTTATGACTGCGTGTGTTTGTCCAAAATTGTTGAATGTGCTGCTGTCTTGGCCAGGACACTCTTGAAAAAGAGGTTTTTAAACTCAGTGAGGTTTTCCTGGTTAAATTAAAGTCAATAATGACTGAATAGTTATTTCAGATAAACTCTGAGGACATAGAAATTTGTTGTTAGCGAGTATGACTGACAGACTCTATATTATTCACTGAAATATGTTTTTGTATGGAGATGTAGTTAAGGGGTGGGGGGGGTCTGGGGAACCACTGGTTTAGGATGCTCCCATGTTGACAGGAAAAATGGCATTTTGGGCTTAGAATGTCTGTGAGCCGACTTCTCCTCACGCTGGTGTCACTCTGTGGGACTTTCTGTTGTTTACGTGTTGAAGCAGACGCTGCTAAACTGTTGCTGTTTTAACTGTTGCTGACTCGACCATTTACACGCCCCCGTCCTCTCAGCTGCTCCCTCACCAGGATGCTGCTTTAAAAACACTTCAGTGATACAAGCACTGCTGATGCTGTGGACAGGCTGTTATTGTTTCATAAGTGAAGTGTTGACTGATGACCCCTCACTGCCTGTGTCTGTACAGTTATGTTCATAATAATAGCAGTGTGTTTAAAAAGGTGAGTAAACCTCAAAATTCTTCAAATAAATT
The DNA here is from genome assembly GCA_037902135.1 of Cetoscarus ocellatus. Classification (NCBI taxonomy): domain Eukaryota; kingdom Metazoa; phylum Chordata; class Actinopteri; order Labriformes; family Labridae; genus Cetoscarus; species Cetoscarus ocellatus. The sequence goes on from JBAMNC010000367.1 coordinate 73,189, forward strand.
GTATTTTAATGCACACAAATGCATTGGGGACACTGCACATTCTATTTGAAAGCAAGAAAATTGGAAAAAGTAACTGAATTTGATAATATCTTACAGAAAGTCAAGAAATATAATGTTCAAAAAAATAGCAGGGTTGACATGTAGTGTATAAACTAAGAACTGCTTGATGATTCAACTTTCCTGAGAATCATAAACTAATATTTAGTTGCATAACCACAGTTTCTGATAACTGCTTCACATCTGTGGTGCATGGAGCCTACCAACTTCTGGCACCGGTCAACAGGTATTGAAGCCCAGGACAATCGTACTACGTGCAACAATTGACCTGCATTTCTTGGTTTTGCCTCATGAACAGCATTTTTTATGTCAGCCCACAAGTTTTCTATGGGATTAAGGTCCGGGGATTGTGCTGGCCACTCCATTACTTGAATTTTGTTTGTCTGGAACCATGATTTTGCTCACTTGCTGATGTGTTTGGGGTCATTGTCTCGTTGAAACACCCATTTCAAGGGTATTTCCTCTTCAGCATAAGGCAACATGACTTCTTCCAGTATTCTGATGTACTCAAACTGATCCATGATCCCTGGTATGCGACCAACACCATAGTACGAGAAACATCCCCATATCATGATGCTTGCACCACCATGCTTCACTGTCTTCACTGTGTACTGTGGCTTGAATTCAGTGTTTTCAGGTCGTCTGACAAACTGTCTGTGGCCCTTAGACCCAAAAAGAACAATCTTACTCTCATCAGTCCACAAAGTATTGCGCCATTTCTTTTTAGGCCAGTCAATGTGTTCTTTGGCAAATTGTAACGGCTTCAGCACATGTCTTTTTTTTAACAATGGGACTTTGCGGGGCTTCTTGCTGGTAGCTTGGCTTCACATAGACGTCGTCTGATTGTTACAGTACTCACAGGCAACCTTAGATCTTCTCTGATCCTCCTGGAGCTGATCATTGGCTGAGCCTTTGCCATCTTGGTTATTCTCCGATCCATTCGAATTGTCGTTTTTCTTTGTCTTCCTCGCCTTTCTGGTTTTGGCTGCCACTTTAAAGCATTTGATATCATTTTAGCTGAACAGCCTATCATTTTCTGAACTTCTTTATAGGTTTTCCCCTCTTTTATTAACTTCTTAATCAAAAACGCTCTTCTTCTGAACAATGTCTTGAACGACCCATTTTACTCTGTTTTTCAAGGACAAATGCACAGCCAGCTGCAGCGTCAGTTGCCTTGATCCTTAAATAAGGGCCACCTGTTTAACACCTATTTTTTTCACACAATCAGTTACCTCACTAATTGAACTCAGCACTGCTATTTTTTTGAACACGCCCCTTTAAGTTAATGATTCAGTTTCACAGAATCAGCAGCATGCACATCATGCCTGTTGGGTCTGTTGGTTTTCTATACCTTTACTAAACCTTCTAGAAACTTACTTGCAGTGTAGAAGTCGAAATTCTAACAAAAACAGTGATTTATCTTGCTAGTGATGTGGGACTGCTATTATTTGAACACAACTGTAGTTGTCATGGTAACAACAGATGCTGAAACCAGCAAGAGCACCCATGAATGCTTTTAAATAACAGTTGAAGATTATCAGACGTGTTTCAAATTAATATTTAAACAGAGAAACATTAACCCAAAACACTGCTAACACAAGGTAACATAGCTAAACCATAACATCCGTCAGACTTGTGGATAGAATATTTATAAAATGAAACAGGTTTTGCAAAGAAACTTAAAAATCAAAAAGCATATCATGGACATGACATGGTAATAAAGAGGTAATAAAGAGCCTTTAACAGTGTTTTTATGCATTTTTGTCTTGATGAGGACATCTTTAAAAACTTCATGCATGTGGATGGGATTATTTTTAAAAAACAGTCCAAACGCTCGCCTACATCTGGACACAGTCAGAGACTCACCTGAGAGTACCAGTCAGCCAGGTTCTCCTCTTTCTTTGCCTCAAGGCCCAACCTGTGTGGAGACATTCAACATGAGTAAGAGTGGTGCAAAACTTACAAGTTTTAAATACGTTAAAGTAATTAGTGATCAATCAATCAATCAGATCGCTGGTAGTGGCACCTAAAATAGTGCAGCATGACTTTTAACATTAATTTAGTTAAATCCCTTTTACTAAGACCTGAAGCTGGAGGTTAAGCTCGTATTTAGAAGCCAAAATAATTTTAAAGTGCCAGAGATCTAATAGTGTTGTCCTGAATATGTGTGGCTACTGCACACACCAGCTCCAACTTGCAACTCTTTGGCTGTCATACCAGGCCTGATGTGCTCCAGGGTTGTTACTGCATCCTCTCTGCTGCCAAAGCCCTGTCTCTCTTCAGAGATTTCACCTGGATAATGAGCTTCTATAAAAGTTAAGGATTTACCACAGTTAACCTCCTCACAGTGACCTGACCCACTCACTCAGGTTAAGAACTGAATAAAAGCAATCTGTACAAACAAGGAGAGTTTCTCTGTGGCCTGGAAAACTGAGTTTTTACCTTAAAAGGTGTTGTATATTCTATTTCTGTATCAGCTAAAACAAGCTAACTGTGACTCTTTATTTCATTTTGATGTCCAGTTTATGTTTTGGCAGATAACATTCTGTTTTAAATCATGGTTTCTCATAGCAGCATAAAGGAGGAGGCCACTAAAAGGGAAACAAAATATGTTTAATGTTTCAAAATACGTTTTTAGTTAACTTCGTATCCAATCTTACCAGGTTAAGTCCATATGAAGGTAATTTTTAAACAAGCACTTTACTTATTTTAGAATTTTAAGGACCTTGTTGACCTTGTCAAACCTTAAAATTTCAATATCATGATTCAGGCATTTTCAAGGATTACAAGCACTTAAACACACCCTGACTGTAGGACTCAAGTCTCTCTACAGTTTGTTTAACGCTCCTGTGATGAACAGCTAGGATTTTGTTGATTTTGTTTACATCTGTGGAAAAAAAGCAGCATATTTTCCCTTTTTCTGATCATGAACAGTGTGTAAGAAAGCCCTGTTTGGGGCAAAAACCCCATGCTGTATGTTCTTGACTGCTTGTCAAAGCACTTTTAAACCTCTGTTTTTAAAGTGCTATACAAATAAAGTTATTATCATTATTAATATTATATTCTTCAACTTATTTTAAAAATGCTGTTTGTGTAAGCACATAATGTGTAACAGTGGTGAATACTGAATAACTTCACAAGAGCTTTAAACATGTCTAAAATGAGTCATGTAAATTTGGTTAATAAAAATGAAAACAGCCATTCCAAGACCAGCCAATCATGCAAAACACAGTGGCCATAAAGCAAACCAGCGTCCTGCTTTAACTAAAAAGGAGGTAAAGGGGCACCAAAAACAGCAAAAACAAACTTATTTGGTTGGTACCATGATCTTGTTTAGGCTTTTTTGAGGAACAGATGATTTTATTTCACTTTTTGCATCTTTTATGAGAACTGACCACCATCAACATCTGTAGGTGCTTTAAAAGATGGATTAAGTATCAGGGTGCTGGTGTGCAAACTCTATATTTGTGATGAATATAAAACATGCAACACATAAAAATCTATGAATTAGTATTTAGGAACAATCATTTTCCACCCAGAGGCTAACAGCAAACCACAAACAGTGATCAGGCAGATCAACACACCAATCATTTAAACTCACCCAGTCTCAGTATAAAACCTGTTTAGCTACAGTAGAGTTAGGCAGGTAGAAGCTGAGGTGATCCATCTTCAGTGGCTGGTTAACAAGAACACGTCACAACAGTTCTCCAACACTAGATTATGAGCTCACACAACCAGGGGCCTCTCAGGTTGGTATAAAGCTAATAACGCTCCCTCTCCAGATGTATAAACAGAGGGGTGATATTAGAGACAAGGAGGCATGAGGACTCAGCGGGAGACGGGAGCGCTGCGAGTGAGGGTATCTGCCGTTGTGTGTACGTGGGGACACGCACCGTGTCACATGCATTTGAGCTGTAATGCAGCATGAATTGACACAGGTATTCAGTTGTTACACCTAGAGATTAATCATTAATCATTAATGTGAATGTCTCCAGGTGTAAATATGACAGAGACTTTTTGTGGCGCTTTTACGTAAAGGCACTGTGAATTAGATTAGATTAGATAGAACCTTATTAATCCCTCTGATAGACTCCCTCAGGAAAATTAAGATTCCAGAAGCACCATCTATAGCAGACAAAAAGTTATATAAAAAGACAGAAAGAAACAGAAATATAAATTAATATAAAAATAAAACTGAAATATGGCTACAGGCTGGCTACTGCTCCTTCCTGTCTTCAGTACTCTGTTACTCCTCCTCCCCCCCGGGTGAGGAGTAGTACAGTCTGATGGACTGCGGGACAAAAGTGTTGGGCAAGTGACTGCTAATGCAGAGATTAGCATAGATGCTAAAAGTAGCAGTTTTGTCTGATCTAAACTGCATTTCTTTATTAAATGAGAGACAAACAACAATTTCTCCATAGAAAGGGACATTTTCGGTTTACTTCCAACGTGTTTTTGTGAGTTTATTCTACAAAGTCACTCCCCTTTTTTATACTTTAAACTGCAGCAGTAGCACAGGCCTACTACATTATCTGACAGGCCCATAGTGAATGTAACTGACAGAACGATTGTCCAATCACCTGCTGGATATACTTTCTATAGGCTGACAATCCATGTGTTGTGTCAGGTTAGGTTTAACCTGCATTTAAAGACGAAGACTGCAATACAACAAGATTCAAACCTCAGAGTGAATAAAGCCGAGTTCAGATGCAAAAAGTAAAATAAAATTTGCTCCTCAAATCAACAATAATGATGTGTACAGTTTTTCATGACTGTTGCCTTTTTATTGAAGATCAGACGCCCCCTCCCTTATTAATAAGTCTCATTTTAAACACTGAGCTGGTTGGTAACATCAATAACATGTGTCTGTCTTCTTCTGTGGTTTGACTCGTCTCCAGTCTCTCACCGTGTTTGTTTCTTCGGTCCTTGACCCTCTCCTGCTCCTCCTGCTCCTCCAGATGCCTCTTTGCTCTGGTTGCCTTTCTCTCCTTTACCCTTCTTCCCTGCTCCTCCTCCTCCTCCCTGCTTCTCAGTCTTGTTCTCCCTCTCTTTGCGGTTCTTGTCCTCCCCTCCAGTATCTCCAGCAGCAGCCACTGGTTTGTAGTCCTCTCCGGTGAGCGTCTTGTACTGGCTCTTCAGATCCAGGAGGGTCTTCACGGCTTCATCCACCCGTTCCTGGAGTTAAAACAAAGCTCATGTCTTTGTTCCTGTCTCCACACTTGTTGAATTTTATCTGTTCTGCTGGTGCCTTACCTTGGGGGCTTTCTCAGACTTTAACTTCCTCACTAGCTCCCCCTGCTGGGCCACCTGGGAGAACAGCTGCTGGGCCTGTGGGGAGGTTTTGGTTGATGGGGAGCTGGTCTGGGTCTGAGCCGGGCTGGCTGGGGCCTGTGCTCCTGGTTTGTAATCCTGCCCAGTCTGCTGTTTGTACTCTGCTTTCAGAGCCAACAGCTGCTTCACTGCAGCGTCCACTTCATCCTGAGGAGCAGAAAGAAAACACATCAGGCATTCACTTCACCCATCCTAATCCTTAAGAGAAGGTACAGGCAATGGAAACACAAACAAGATCAGGCTTAACCGCTCCAGATTGTACCTAAACCGTACCCAACTATACTGAACCAAACCAGCCCACTCAGTGGAAACGAGGCAGGTTTCATCTCTGCAACATTCACAGAAAAGGGGAAACGTCAAAGCATGAATATTACAGCCTCAAAAGGCATTGTGAACGAGGCTCTTGGTCCTCTTTCCCTCTGATACAGGATGAAAGAAATGATATTCTTAAAACGTGAAGTCTGACCTCAGCTATGACAGCTTCCTTAACCCTTTCATGCAGAGTATTCCCTACAGTGGACAGATATTTGGAGTACATTTTATACCATTTAGGTTGCAGTACCATCTCTCAGCTACCAGATGGTAAACTCCCAAACCTTTGTCTCGGGATTCATAAAAATATCATCTTTGTATCTTTTTGTCATATTGAGATATGGCATCATAGATCCAAAATGGCTGACGAAGGGGGAAATACACCACGCCCTTCAGGAATAAGTGCTAAATCCTTCTACTCCCAAAGAATCAGACAGGTATATATTCTAATTTAATAAGATGTTAAGGTGTGTTCGATGGGACAGGGCCAAGCCTCACGCGATATAACTGATGTGATCTGGGTGACTTGGTGTCGCCACCGGGTCACTTTCGATGCACGACCAGGTCACGTCACCAAAGTTGAAAAATTTGAACTTTTCAAGCAAAGTCGTGTGTGGCTGTGCCGCGACAGCCAATCAGCGTTGTGTGGGAGGGTGACGACACCGTGACAGTTCACTACAACTGTTTTTGTATCAGTTCACAGACTGGCAATCTATGTCCGTGTGGGAACATTAGTTAGTGAGTACATTAGCTCCACCTAGACGGGACCGCAGAGAACTCCCTTAACCGAGGTGCAGCTGACAGACGATGCTGCTGCAGGGCCATCAGCTGCTGGTAGATGAGTGAAAAGGATCCAGTTGGAATAGTATCAGCTAAACCTATACATACAAATATTTGATCTATGACACGATCGCGGTGAAACTTGAACTGGCATGACATCACTGAGCAACGCAACGGTGACAAAATGAGCTATTTATTGCTGTTTAATTAAACAGCAATATTAAATATACTTTTTGGATTTTATTTCAATGATACCACTCCATTTATTGGGTCATATAACAGCAGAGGCCCATGTGAGGACAGGAAAGCCTCTGAGTGTGTAAGATAAGATAAGATGATCCTTTATTGATCCGCAGAGAGGAAGTTCAGGTGTTGTAGCAGTACAGGGGTAAGTACAAGGCTAAAGCAGCACGCATTAAGGTCAATAGAATAACATAAGAATATAACAGATATAGATCAATACACTGTAGCAAGCAAACAAAATAAAATAAAATATAGTAGAGGTATTTACAATTATTGAAAATTAAACTTTAGTGGAGTAAAGTGTCGTTCAGGACAACTGAGTCATTCAGTGATGTTTAAGTGACAGTGATGTTAAAGTGACAGTGGACAGGTAACAGCAGTTATGTTGACGGTACATTTAACGGTGCAAATTATTTTTAACTTGAAGTACTGTGCATCAGTAGACCGAGAGAGAGATGTTGAACAAGCTGTAAAATATTTAAAGATAGGGAGGTTGTGACTGTTTGTGTATTTGTTCTAAACTTTTTTGAAGTTTTGGTTATTACAGTGTAATTACTTATTCCTCTCAAATATCCAAATATCCTGTTTTCTCTCAGGGAGGCTTAAGGCCAGCAAGAGTTACAGGGTGACTGAGAAAATTCCAGAAGGGAGAGGCAGTGTGATATTTTTCATTTGTCATATTCATATCATGTACTCTTAATAAATATTTGTAACTGATGTGTGTTTGTGGATCTGTATTAAGTTCCATTAAATTACTATTTAAACCACTGATGCTGGTGTCTACTGTAGGGACAGATGCATAACTCCCTGAAAATATAAGGTAATGAATGTAATTTTTGACTTGTTTGAAAGTAAAAACAAATGTTTAAAAATGAGTCCTTTGCAGTTTAATAGTTCATGTATGAAATGGTTAATAAACTGAAACCAGAAATACACATTAAAAACTGTTTCCACAGGTTTAGTCTCACCTTTGGGGCTTTGGCGGTCTTCAGTTTCCTCACCACCTCCCCCTGTTCAGCCACCTTCTCGTAGAGGCCGGAGGCAGCAGGAGCAGGACCGGGGCTCTGGACGGGGGCTGGGGCGGAGGCTTTCTGAGCTGGAGCCGCTCCAGGCTTGTACTCCTGTCCTGTAGCCTGTTTGTACTCCGCCTTCAGGGCCAGAAGCTGTTTCACTGCTGCATCCACCTGCTCCTGGACAACCACAGACAGAGACACTGTTAGTCTAAATTCAAGAGAGATGATCCTGTTTAACTTCAAACAATGTGTCTTCCTCAGAGGAAAATGGATTTTTACTCTGTGCTGATGATTTATGGCAAGATGAGCTGTTGGACTATCAGTAGCAGCTTGAACTGTTAAGAGTGTTTGTGAGAGAGTGAGAGAGAAAGTGCAGCAGTGTCACCGACTGTGTGTCTGTACAGTAAAAGGTATGTGGTTTAAATAATTAATAATCCAAAAGGGAAAAAAACACTTAAGTCTTTAAGTCTTAAAAATTCATTCAGATTTTGCAATTTGACGATACATACACCTTAATTATTAAAAAGTATTAGTAATAATATCTATGACACTGGCCCTATATTTACTTGGTATCAGATCAATACCAAATCTTGCAGTATTGTAAACCACTGAAATTGTAATAATGATTAAAAGTGCCTCTTTCACACCAGCTTAGAACAATGGTGGTCAAAAATGTATTAATTGCAAATAATCACTGAATTTAAAAAAATAATCACAACTTTAAATTACAATTTTTAAGTGTATCATTTGCATTTTAATTTTTTTTTTAAAGGTTTGTAGAGTGAGCAGAATATTCTAAAGACTGTTTTATCTCTTTATTAAAGAAAAGCACAAATGTGAATAAACCAGTTAAGAACCAGTACAACTGATTCATTGTTATAGCATTGATGAAATATCTGCCAAGCATGTGTTTGCACGGATACATTATCTGCTGGCTTCTTGCAGTCTACCAGGAGGTGGAGTTTTTCTTTTTTAATATTTTTTTGGGTATTTTTGGTCTTTATTGAAAGTGTAGAGACAGTGAATAGACTCAACAACATGAGTTCAACATGAGACTGGATCCACTGAAAATATCCAACTGCTACACAGTAGCACTGTTACTGTGAGCCTCCTATAGATGCACTGCACTGTAGGTTGGCCCAGTGCTGCGCTCATGATGGATTCATGTTGGATTCATGTTGGTTTTGATATATGTATTTGTATAAATATGCGTATTTCATATATGTATATATGCATTTGTATGTGTCCATAAAAAGAGTATGGCTTCAGCCTGCTCTATTGTGAAGTGCCTTGAGATAACACTTGTTATGAATTGGTGCTATGCAAATAAGATTGATTGATTGACTTAATAAGGGGGCGAGAGAGCCGGCTCCACAAGGCAAGAGCCTTCATATATGGTACCTGGTGGTTACTACCCACTACACCAAACCAGCTTCCCAGGAAATGAAGTTTAGACTGGATGTATTTCTGCTTATTTAAATCATCATGAAATATCTCTGTGACTGTGTTGCTCTTTTAGTACCAACAGCTTTGCCATGTTGGTTTGTGCTCTTCATACCTGTATTAAGGTAGTTGAGCCGTCAGTGCACTCAGCCTTTGGGCTGGGACTGTAGTGGAGGGCAGACTCACAGCCTGACCACCTCCACCTGTTGACTTGAACCACGAACCCAGACAGTGCTACACATGTTTTTTTTTTTTTTTTTTTTTTTTTTTTTTACTTCATGATCTACCACTGCTATGTTTGAACACAGCAAATAGGTAATTTCAGTTAGGGTGTGTTTACTGTGAGGGACTGTGGCAGCTGCACCTGCAGTCATGACAGTGCTTTTTGTCCTTGTAAAACGATCAGTGTCATATCAGTACATGAACAGCAGAGACATTCATGATGAAGAAATACAAAAGTGTGGCTTATACACTGGATTCTATGGTAACTGCTGTAATGCTATAGTTATTTACAATCAATCACAAATTTAAATGGAGTTTCTCATTGGTAAAAATAACTATCTCTTAAACTTTTAGTCAATATTATTTACTATTTTGAGCAATTCTCTGAAGTGTCTTGACTGGTGAATTCAATAAATACTATAACTTAGAGGAAAGAGGCAGCTTCAAAGTACTTAGAATATGAAATACAGAGTTTAACACTGTTAAACATAAAGAAATATGCAGGGGTGCATGTACAAAATATCTACTGAAGTAAAAAGTTCCCTCATTTATAACTATCATTTTTGAGGAGTTCCTTTTTAGCTACTTTCTTTGTTAAAGTCATTCAGCTAAGGCAGCAATAAGGCAAAGAGGTTTTCTACTGAGACTGTTCAATGTCCTGCTTCAACCTGGTAAATTGTGCATCATAGTTGAAGGACACTTTAATAACTAAAAAGTTCTTCCTCAGTCAGTCTAGCCCTACATTCCTGTCTGGATCAGAATACCTTTGGGGCTTTTTCAGACTTCAGTTTCCTCACAACCTCCCCCTGCTGTGCAACACGCTCATACATGCCCGAAGCAGAGGTGGAAGTGGAAGCAGAAGAGGAGGAAGAAGAAGAGGAGTTGTTTGCAGGAGGAGAAGCAGAGGAGGAGGGGGCAGGAGCAGAGGGGGCCATCCCTGGTTTGTAATCCTGACCAGTCAGCTTCTTAAACTCCGCCTTTAGAGCCAGGAGCTGCTTCACCGCGGCGTCAATCTGATCCTGGGACCATCAATAAACCAACTCATTTATGCAGGAAATATCGATTAATAAGGCATGTGAATGAAGTGCAGGGGTGAAAACTGCCTGGACAAGATGTTACAGATAAACGTAACAGGGGACGAGACAAACACTGATTTCTCTGACAAATGTACGAGGAGGTGAGAAATGGTGGGACGACGTGCGGCGAGTTAAATGAGTGACAGAAGAGGCGAGAGACCAGCACTGATCAGACAAACAGATGTAAATGTACCTTTGGTGCTCCCTCTGCTTTCAGTTTCCTGACCAGCTCCCCCTGCTGGGAAACACGGGTGAAGGGGCAGGAGGCGGAGTCTGTTGATGTGGTGGGCGGGGCAGTAGCAGTGGTGGGAGGAGCCATACCTGGTTTGTATTCTACACCTGTCTGCTGCTTAAACTGAGCCTGCAGACACAAGAACGCACATGAAATACAATCATGGCAAATCATTCCCATGATAAAAAGTCAGCAGAACATAAAATTCAGCTATGAAGATGATATTAAAAGTATTTGAACTTTTGTTTTTCTTGCCACATAAATACATAAAGCAATACAGAGGCTACAGCAGGGGTGGGCAACTGGCACCAGGGCCCACCAATTATTAAAAAAAAAATAAAATAGTAAATTGGAAACATGAAGAAAAATTAACAACAACTGCTAAATATCATTCATCATGAGTAACCAGTACTACTTGATGCACAAATTAGGATAGGGGATAAAATATTTCCACTAATCTTAGATTCCAGGGTCATCCTTTCTTTTTTACAAGTCATTAAAGAACTTACTTTTCTATGATTGAATCTCTAAATATCTTTATGGGGCATTAAAAAACAATATAGAGTATTTGTAAAACCATATTTGGAATGAATGGTAAAGGTAATATATTTGTGCTTTAAAAAACTGGTTAACATTCCATATTTTATTGCATAAAAAGAAGCTTAAATTGGCTATAGTTATGTGTCATTAAATTATGAATTCTTAATTATGTTTGAGTTAAATTATATAAATGTTGCTATAATTCCTTTTTGAAGCTCTATATTTTCTATTTTTTTTTTATTTATATAACTTTGTCCTCATTGAGAGTGCCTGACAATATCTAACAGTGGGGCCCTCAGGCACTGAAAAAAATGTATGTGGCCCCTTTTGGTAATCAAAGTTGTCCACACTTTAGCTACAGCAACGCAGAAAAGGGCTGCTTGAAAATCATTATTTCACTTTTTTTATTGATACCAAGATCAAAATTATAAAACAAAATAATCTACTGACAACTGCATTATATGTTTTTAGATTTAAAACTCTGATAGTTCTGACAACTATTAACAATTAATAAAACGGGTCAAAATAATATCAGAAAAAATGATATTTAATCAATAAATACAAATAAAATAAAAAAAAAACCATGGAGTTCAAATGTGCTCATAGCCAAAAATAAGAAAAAAAAAACAAACAAAAGTGACAAAACAAAAGCAACAGGGCATGCCTCACAGCATTTGTTACATTTTTTAATTTTGTTTTGTCATCATGGAGAGCAAAAATCTTAAAAAGTATATTCAATTAAAATCTCAGTAGTCAATCATAATCATTGTGCACCAGTCAAACTGAAATGAAGAGTGGAAACGTCTGGTTGAGTGAACAACAGGAAACTCCAAAAATGCTATCCCTGTCTCCTATCCTGCAGATGTACCTTAAGAGAGAGCAGCTGCTGAACAGCTTTGTCCACGTCTTCTTTGGGGGCCTTGGCGGTCTTCAGCTGGCGGACTGTTTCACCTTGTGCTACGATGCTTGAGAATAAGTCTCCTGCTGAGGCTGAGGCGGAGGCAGAGGTGGAGGCTGGTGCTGGGGCAGCCTTTGAGGGAGCAGCCGACTACAACGAGAGGGTAGGTAGATATTGAGACAGAGAACAGAAGCTAGAACGTCATTTACTGTATGCTGGTACTCAAAAAAACAGCAGGTTCCTCTTTGCCTTTTCTTTGAATCTGCTCCCCTGTTCTGATCTGATTTGAAAGGAGTATCTAATCATCCAGGCTCAAAGTCAACCAGTGCTATGGAAACTGTCCTTAAGGGAACCTTTAAACCTTCAACGTCTCCTACTTTCTGTTTTACTTTGAATGTTTACTGCTGTTCTTGTTCAACTTGGAAAGTTTGAAGCCACACCCATCAAATAAGATAACCTTGTCCCCATTATCTGCATGACCATCCCCTCTAGAACAGGTTTACTGAGACAAAAGCATTCATTTACACTGAAAACAAGTGAATGTTGAGACTCAAAAGACCTCAAACTGGAAGAGTCTAACTAGATCTGACACATAAACCTCCAAAAAAATATATTATACTCATTTTTGGGCCTTTGTGCATGATTTTTTGGACTCCTAAAGCAGCTATACACGATTTCCTGCACAGAAGGATTTGTAGATCTGTTCCTCTCACTGCATCGCTTCTTTGTATTTCCTGCATCCCGCCAAAACGGTAATTTACTCCACCCCCCTCCTCCATGTACAACTTATAGGGCTCACTTCCAAATGCATTAACCTCATTATTTGATGCTCTGGCATCGATTAACACGAGTATCTGACACTGTAACAACATTTATAGGTCAGAAAAGAGGAAAAGCATCATAGTTCATAATAGTCCTTTAACATTTAGACTGGTATACACTTACTGTGCTATTGGACGCCTGGCTCTTGCTCTTGTCCTTGGATCCAGCAGTTGGCATCTCTTTGACGTGTCCATCAGGGATGTAGAGCAGGACACAGGGACTCTCCTTACAGCTGTTAGGACTGCAAACAATATCCAAGGATAAGCTGGGGACATACACAACTTCCACAGTCTTTACAGATTTTGAAAAGAAAAGGAGTTCACAATAAAACTGGTTTCAGCAGATTTTTATACAACTGAAAGACTGGGGATCAAACCCTGAACTAGAAAAGCACTCAGAGAGCACAGACCTCCACCAAGCAGCTCAGTTACAGCAGTGGCTTTGTCACAACCCCTGTCAAAGATACAATTCTGGATCACCATACGCTCTAACTGGACGGCTGAGTCTCCTCTCATGTCTCTACACATGGAGAGCTTCTCTGCTGGCATTGCAAGGAAAGCTTGGAAATGGAGTCACATAGGCTTAAAAACTCTTGATCTGAGTTTGCAAATAAACTAAAACTCCCATAATGAACTAAAGGGGGCAACACCCTCACAGCAGCTGAGGAGAAATGACTGGGATTTGCCATTTTAACTTCAATGCTTTGTTGTGACTTCAATCTCAAACAAATCCAGATGAAATTTACCTTGATGACAGAGACATGGACCCTATATTATCCTGTAAAATTTGCCTGAGACACCGGCTAAGTTGATAAAGAAGCTATGAAACTCCCAGCTAACTCCAACGTACAGGGCAGAGCAGTTTCCCAACGATTATTATGTGTCAGGCGATCAAATGTTGTCCACATACTGTAGACTGGACCGGTAAAGATACGCGTGAGGACCACCTGAAGAGTGAGCGATTATATTTCATTACTTTATATAGAGTCTCTGGGCTAAATCTACGTAAAATACTAAAAACTAAATCCTCAAAAAATTAGAACTGAAAAAAACAGAATATGGGAAAAATCAAAACAGAGTTTGGGAAAAAATAAAACAGAATTTGTAGGGCACCAGGTTAGACCACAAGGGATCATCAGGTAATCCTTTGAACAAAACAAAGCACGGCTAAAGCTACAGACTAACAACATCAAGTATCAGGCAAACATGCAAAGCAGTGTTCATTTTGACAGCACTTTTTGATTAAGTTTTAGTTATAGTCTGCTGTCTAAAATATCTTTTAGTTTTAGTCATAATTCAGTCATCTAAATTGTTTTAATTTTAGTCTAGTTTTAGTTGATGAAATTTCACAACATTTTAGTCGATGAAATCTACTGTAAATTTAGTCGGCTAAAATATGAAGTGTAAAGGGTAAGGCATTTTTTATGTTTCCTTGAATTTCTGAAGTCATGTTTTACACTTTGATAACATGAAACATCTAGTAACCCTTTACTGAATGCTAGTAAAGCTTGAATGTATAAATGAACAGAAACAAATTGAACTTTTGTGTGAAATGCAGTCACCTTTATTTAGGCTACCTGGCAGAGCATCTCAGTTACAATACCAGAACTGACAACAAACAGTGAACCTGCTCTACATGAATATATCAATTCATAAAGAGAGTAGCTCTGATTGGATCGCTCCACAACTTATCCCACCACCACCAAGCTAAGACAGGTGTGGTTGGATGTCCCTCTTAACTCATCCAACCTTTCCACACAACCAAAGTAGCTGTGATTGGATATATTCCTAACTTGTCCCTACTGTCTACATGACCAAATTAGGTCTGGTTGGATTAAGTCTCTGTCAAACATTTTAGTCTAGTTTTTATTTGTTGACAAAAATGTCGGTTCATTTAGTTTTAGTTTTTGTCCATGTGCACTTGTTTTTATTAGTTACTGTCTAGTTTTCATCAGCAGGAAAAAAAGGTTGTTGATAAAAACTAAGATGCAAATTAGACAGGTCACCAGGATCAGCCCCTTTCAGAATATCCCACTGGGAAGTCAAAAGAGCTTTAGCTAGTCATCTTAATCAGCTCTTAACTGGAATACGTCTAACTGGGATGTGATGTTATTCCCACTTCCCCCTGTCCAAGCTTCGAGGTAAATGGAGCGCACCATAAGAGTCTTACCTGATTGGCTCATAGGGCTGGTCACAGATGTAGAAGCCTCGTCTCTGGAGCTGGATGATGTCTCCTTTCTTCAAGCTCTTCAGACAGGGATCTCCGAGCATCTTCTCCTCCAGCTACAAAGACGGTAACACAGTTTACAAAACAGATCGTCAATAAATCACCTGAGATAACAATAACAAACTCAGAGCAGAACTGACTTTGCTGTTCTTATTAATGTAGTCCTTGAAGTCGTCGTCTTTGGTGATGACGGGTTTGGAGATGAGAGGCTGGTAGTTGATGCAGATGGTGGGCAGCAGGGGGGCACTGTTGGTCTCGGCCAGCCATGTGATCTTTGTGGTCTTCTTGTAGTCCTTGTTGTCCAGGTTCAGACGAGCCTCCATGGACACAACCTTCCCATCAGACCCTCTGGGCAGACAGAAAAGGTAACGACATGAGGAACTGGAGATTTAAAGTGTGACTTTAACACCACACCACAACTCAGGAGATCAGGGGCAACTAATTATGAGCAGTTAACTGTTCTTCAGGAAAATTCACTGTTCTGACTTTTAACGTTCAGCCTCTGGACTTTCTACTTCTTCTTACCATTTTAAAACAGGCCAAAAACTTTAACTAGGGATGCACAATATTATTGGTTTGATATCAGTATCGGCAGATATCAGCCTAAAATGTTAAGTATCTGAATCGGCTGATATTGAAATTTTGGCCGATATTTACAGCCGATATATCAGCCATATATCGGCTGGAATATCAGCAAATTACACAAATGTACAATGTTGATAAACCTTTTCATCTCTGCATTGGTACATTTAAAAATCAAGGGTTTCATTTTTGCAAGAGTTAAATGCTGTTTTTCTTGTTTTACATTTGTTCCTCACAAAAATATACTGTAACATTGAAGAAACAAGTCTATTTGTGTTAAGTACAGAGCTTGTGCTCTTGACCAGAAATATCAGTATAAGTGATAATGAATTAATGTATTTGTTTTGGTGACCTACTTCCATGGTGATTTTCAGGAGAGATGTGATGTTCACAAACGAGTCGAGTCTTTTGAACAGCTCTTTAAAGTGAACAATGAGAACCGATTTGCAGTTCTGAGTGAGCCGTTTGTTTATTAAACTTGCAGGCATTTGGCATTTAATAATTGCTCATAAACGAACGCCTACAAACAAAGCCAAACAAAGCCTCTGTTTAGGTGTAGAATAGGCTAATATGAAGACAGTAGAAGATAACGTGACATAAAGGGGTAAAAAAAACGAGTAACGACGGGCACACGGGACTGTCTAGTTATCTGATGACCTTAGGCAGAGGCAGGCTAAAGCACTACCCATATACTCCCCATGTTTGAGCTAAGATAACTAGCGGTGGGCGAGCTTTGGCCATCTCTTCCTTGTTACTGCACGCACAGTCAAAAGAATGGCGTCTACCTGCTTGTCATGGACTCAGCAGTGAGGCACGACATGAAAACAACAAAAATGTTGGAGTGTTCCTTTAAGTAAACATGTAGATACCGTTTATCAGCACTAGGGATGGAAATTGATAACCAACTCCAGTTGAGAATCGATAACAACTCCCTTCAGGAATCAATATCATCAGTCATTTTGCTTAACAGTTCCCGGCACAATTCCTCCCACTTTGCGATGCATGCCTTGCAATGTAAGGTCAAAAAGTCAGAATTATAATCATGGCAGACAGGGGGCAGAATGGTCAAATTTTGACTTTATTTTCAGCAAAAAAACTTAATACACAGTGTTTAGTGGGTGGAAACACGAGCAACTTGTAGAAGTATTAATCCATGCAGCATGGTATTGAATGTCAGGATCGCCATGTGTTTGACATTGTTGCTACTAAAAATAAATGTAAGCCAGCTTTTCCCAAACCAAAAAATCCACAGGGATTGATAAACAAGTAGATTGATAATGGTGTTAATATCAATAAAATCATTCCCTGATTAGCATGCACTGATGTCTGTGACAAACAACTATAATATTTACAGTATAACCCCAAATATGTTCCAACTCCAAGCCAGAGGAGTGTTACAATTGAAGTTGTGACCATGTTAATAATAAATAAATGAATGAATAATGTTGTTTTGCTTACTTGTTGATCTTGGTGATGATGAGGTTTCCCCAGTTGATGAAGGTGACCATCTCCCCCTCCGAAAACGTCTCAGCGTCCGCTCCTTCAACCAGAACACGAGGTCCGTACCAAACCTCCTTCATGCCCACATCTGCATTCTGAAATCGAGGGTTTTTATCACACAAAAGTCAAACATGGCTAATATTCAATATTCTGATTGATGTAACAATACAGCTAGCTTGACTGTTATGGTCACCATTTTCAGTTCGTCTAACAGCTCAGGCAGTTGGAGTATTTTATTTCTTAATTGCTTCTGCCAAGTTTGTTATATTTTTGTTGCCCTTTGCCCTTTTGTTTGTTTATCTGTAAGTCTGTCTGTGAGCAACATAACTCAAAAAGTCTGTCAACAGTTTGATGAAATTCCCAGGAATGTCGGTCATGGCACAAGAAAGAAGTGATAAGACTTTGATGGGGATCTGAACCCAGATCCTGATTCAGGAATTAGTTAACACTGTGGGACAGACTGTTTTCAACATTTTTCCATATTAACTCAGTTAAGAGTGACAGAAATGTCTTGCTCGAGGTTTGTGCTCTTTGGGCACCTCTAGCTTTATGTCTTTGTACTTCATTCTTATCTGTTTAAGTATACAAGAACAGCGGGGTTAGTTAAGGAGTAGCTTATTTAATCCCAAACTACATCTTTATTTTACTTCTAAGCAAAAGAAAAAATCAAAAACATTCACGATGAGCTGTACAGTAAACTTTTTTTTAAGTCACACTTGAACATGTCATGACATTTTATTTATTCATCTAATAGCCATCTTTGACCTGACCTTCATAAATTATCATGTAGCCCTACATCTTCTCCTAAATTCATTCTTCGTTCTGGTTTAAGTGCAGGTGACAGAGGACTTATAATTTAACTGAATCAAAGTTTGGCTGCATTTCATGGCCGGCCGGAGTGGATAAGCAGGATTATTCTCCTTAAGAAAGACCAGTGTTATGTTTTAATCACAGAGAACATTTTGAAAATGAAAACGTTTTATTCTCCATGTGGAGAGAGAATAAGAGACGGGAAAAGTTTGCAAAGCACACAGAGAACAGCATCCTTGTCCTTATGGTGCTGAAGAGGAGCTCCTACAGACTGACAAAGGAGAAATGTTGGAGAGAAACAGCAGAGTCGGCGTGCTGAGTGACAGCTTACATTTATCATAACAAACAATTCAACTTATGTATGGAGATAAAAGTGTAGTCCTCTAAATACAGTGTGTTTGTTTGCCATTTTCGCTGTCACCCCTTCTCTTTCCACTGTCATCATGTCTGTCATTACATGCAGTTTGTTTCTGTCGTGTAGTCTGTCATGCTCAACGGGCAACTTACAACACAAAGTTAAGGCTCCGACATAAAGAGGGTTTTTAATTGTTTAAACTGATTAATTCAAATTATATTCCACAGAAGATTCAAAAATTAAAAATCGAGATTTTTTTCTTGACTTATTTTAATTGTAAGTTGTTCGAATGTTTGAAAATATAAATACTGACAATTTACAGTTTTCATGATGGTAGGCCCCGTCAGGTTTTGCACAAGCAGTTTTACAGGCTTGTATTTGTTTTTTAAATGAGATTAAACATTGATCAGAGAGTTTCATGTTAATGTGCTGTGAAAATAGCTCAGCTTTCAGTCTTTATGTAGACAAAACTGCCCAAGTATGTACATAATCGACATTTTATGACATGTACTTTAAGAGGGATATCCTGCTTGGGGAATTCGGGAATTTTGACAACATAAACGAAAAATTTGATATATGTAATTCACAGTTTCCTTTTTTTTGAGAGAGAGAAAAAAATGATTAAAATCTGAATTAATTGTTGTGGGAAAAAAAAATCAGCATTTTATCTTTAGGCCATATCGCCAAGCCCTAGTTGTTACTGATGAAAAAAATCATTAGTCTGACTTCAGCATTGGTAAAATCTGGGAGGGCACCAAGGTAAGAAGGTTGGAAAGCACTGCATGATCCTGTCACATGACCTGAGGGACTCAATAACAGCAGCACTGAGCTCAAATGTTATTGATTCTTAGTCTTTGAAAAATCTGAAAAGGCCGCCATCCTTCTGGAAAAACTGAAAGACTGGATTTCCCTCACCTTGCTGCTTCTCCTCACCCCTCACCATGTTTAACTAAAGTACAAAGCCTCTCACAAGTCCACACAAAGCAGAGCCAATAGGCTTAAAAATACTTAATGAAAGGGAGTTATTAGAAAATCCAACAATGCTGCAGTTTACCGGTGAGTATTGATCCGATGATGCTGTATCAAAAGGGCTTTTTAATAACATCTAGAGTTTTTGCATCCAAAAGTCTTAGAATATCTGTGACCAAACGTCAGTTCTCTGTGTTGGATCTCACAAATAAAAGTCAATAAAAGACTGAAAAAATAAAGTGAGACAGTTCTGACCTTTGGATGTTTGGCCACTTCCTTCATCTCCTCTGTGGCCTCTTTGACAGAAACAGGAACCACGTAGGAGCTGGACAGAGCCGTGTAGCGGGGAGCCACTGGGTCAATCACCTAACACACACATAGAGACAAAGACAGGCAGAGACAGACAGAGGCATGAACAGATCGGTAAATAACCACGAGGGAATACATCATAACAGCCTAAACACACAAGATAAATAATGAAAGGGAAAAGCTGTAAACGATGCAAACAAATAAAAAAACAATTTTCTTTAAATTAAAATTAAAATAAATGTAGCCCAGCTTAAATAAAGGAAAAAAGACATACAGGAGAAATGTTGAGTATGGAATGAAAATGTGAGATTATGAATTTTCTGTGAGTTGTGATTGTAAGCAGATGAGGCAAACGGGGGGGAAAAGCTCCATCACAGCTGCTTTTTCAGCCACCACCTCATTTGTCACCACTTTACCAGCCTGCTTCGCTGTTCAGAGAGCCAAAATATCACCTGAATAAAGAGCCTGACAACAAATGTACAGGGCCATACTTGTGTTTTTTAAGAAGGAAAATCGGAGTTGATCAAAACATGTCACGTAAACTACTTCTCAATAACCTAAAAACTGTTCCTCTTTAGACCAAATACAAGTATTTTTGGATGCCAATTTCTCTCAAAACACCAGGTGGGAGGTTTTTTTTTTACTACCTGCAGATGAAATCTTTATCTTATCAAAACTTTAATACCCAGGTAATTGTACCAAACGTTGTAAACATACCTTATCAAACCACAAAAGTAAAATCTAAGTTCTTTGAATCATCTCAACAATCAAACTGTCCTTTGATTTCCACTAAAGATTAACCTTATTCAGTAGTTATAAATAAATATGGCGCAGATACTAATAAAGACTGACTGAATCTAGATTCAGCTGAGACAAATGTGGTGAGGACAGATTTATGATCTGGACGTCCATGGGTTTGTCTGTATCATAAATTCATCTTTTGAGTCCCTTTGTTTCTGTCTTAATGGACACATCTCTGGATGTACGCGTATATGTTTATATATATATACAAATCTATAAAATGAAGAGTATGGCTTCAGCCTGCTCTATTGTCAAATGCCTTGAGATGACACTTATTACAAACTGGCTCTATACAAATACAGATTGATTGATTGACTGTTTTATAATTAGAGTTTGAGGCTTTTTGAAAGATCATAAAGAATACATATTAAATTTAGAAAATACTGTCAATAGATGAAGAGGATTTATTTAATACTGTTTATCAAACATAATGGACTGGACAAAGGAGACAAAGAAGACGACTTGAAGGAATGGAGACTTAACACTGAATTGGAGAAGCAGAAAAGATGCTGCTGCAAACTAAACATGACTTTACTCAGACTTCATTATTTGCTCCAAATAAACTCCAAGTAAAGTCATGCAGTGAATCTTTTCTGCTTCTCAGGCCATGTTCACACTGCAGGTCTTAACGCTGAATTCGGATTTTTTGTTAAAATTTCTTTTTGTGTGGTTGTTCACATCATAGTTTAAATGTGGCTGCCATCAGACTTTCGGGATGAACTGTCTACAGCCCTGAGGTGACCTGCATGAAGAAGATGTGACGTCACACGCAGCACGCTGTGTTTTCAGAAGTGAAAATGGAGGCTACACCTCTATGTGTGTGTATCAGTTCTAAAGCTGCTGTGCAATCAGAGCTGATAAAGTTATAAAAAAAAGGGATAAGGAGTAGAAGAGGACTGAGGGAAAAAGACAGCAGGTTTTTTAACAATGATCTTTGATGGAGCAGTGGCTGCTGCCTCTGTATACAGAGATGTGTGGATGCTACATTGGCTGTTGCCGTGTTCCACCTCCTCTGGCACTGATCTGTGACGTCTGTCTCACTTCAACACATGACTGGGACATGACTGTTCAGAGTGAGGTCACTTTGAGAAACATCAGATATGTATCTGATTTAGGACCACTGAAAGTTGTCTGGGTCTGATTTGAAAAAAAAAAAGTGTGCCAATCAGATATGGGTCACATACAGACCAAAAAGTCAGATTTAGGCCACTTCTGCCTGCAGTGTGAACGTTGCCCAAGGCCCTGTCCACACAGAGACAAAAACATTTTCAAAACATTCTCCGTAAAGACGGCATCATTTCAGTAAATGTGTCCGTCCACAGTGAAAACACTGTAGTGCATATGCCAGGCCTGTAGGTGGTGCCGTAACACTGCTGCAGACATACACTAAAACCAGAGAAGAAGACATGGAGCTTATGCTTATATCATCAGAATGTCTACATCTGCTGTTCTCTGTGCCCTCTTGTTGCTCATGGTGGTCGTAGAGGAAGAGAAGGTTTTGCTGTTTGAGCCAAAACAAGCTCAGGAGCTTCTGCAGCACGAACGCGACATTGTATTCTGACGTTCCTGTTGAGTCAGGGTTTACGCATGCAGTTTAAGGGAGAGGTGGGGCTATGTTATCATCATTTCTGAAGCTATCTGTATTTGTTGTCCACACAGAAATACTTAGCCAGCATTTTCAGATTAATCCACTCTGGGACTGGTTTCCAAAAATGTGCACAGGCATTATGGGAGCTGGAGCTTGGTCTACTTGATAATTGCTCTAGCGAAGAAATTACAATTTGGTTTTAAATGTGAGGTACATGTTCTGAAGAGATTTACAAACACATTCGAAAAAATAAAACAAAATTCAACTCATTGACAAAACCTAATGGTTTAGGGGGAGTTTTAGAGCCCAACTATTGGGGGATGCTGTACAAGTTGTTTGCAGATGATGTCCCGTCACAGCAAGAACTCTAGATGAGGGTCAGGAAGACATTTCAGCAAGGACGAGCACTACAGAAATAAGTCCAAAAATGTGGGTTGGCATTTTAGCTCTTATGGTTCCCATGGCAAAAGTCCATAGGTTTTTTGAATGGCTTATTTGGATAAATGGTTGAGAAAGGTCTGTGATGAACAAACAAACATGATAAACAACAAAAAGCATCTGACATTGTTCTGCTTTTGAAATTTAAAGGTTTTTCTTTTGTTTTTAAAAGGATGGTTGCTAATGACCTGCTAACAAGGAATACAAAAATGGTTCAGGACCCCATGTGATTATTTCTAATCTTTTTTTTTTTTTTTTTTTTCTTTTTTTTAAATAACAATAATATATGCACTATAGCCACAGCCATGGGCACCAACTTGATCAGTTCATGAGATTTATAGGAGATTCTAAAATGTGAAGCTAAAATATAACCTTATCATTAGAAGTGTTGTGGTATCTGCCGAACCGTCAAGTGGTAGCTTCATACAATATTTTGTAGGTCAAGTAAATAAAGACTTTTCACATTCACCAGTTACGTTTAAGCCTAAAACTCTTGAAGGTGGCGAAGTTCCATGAATTATCGTTTGCCACAGACATTATCAGCAATGATCAAAGAAAGCAGGGAAAAATCCCACTGACTTTTAGACAAGGAATTCAGTGCAATGCTAACTTCCAGGTTGGCCTACAAAAATATGTAATCCCTGCACCACATTATTGCGCTGTCTATGAGCCAAGCAGTTATGGATAAAACAAGAGATACTGTGCAGACTTGTACGGGGAGTGACACATAAGATAACTAAAAATGCAGACCACTGTCACATTTTCCAGCAGTGTGTCTGGGCTCTCCCTCAGAGATAGGGTGAGAAGTCTGGTCATCTGGGTGGGGCTCAGAGTAGAGCCGCTGCTCCTCCACGTTAAGAGGAGCCAGATGAGGTGGCTTGAGCATCTAATCAGGATGCCTACCGAACACCTCCCTGGTGAGGTGTTCAGGGCATGTCCCACCGGTAGGAGACCTCGGGGAAGACCCAGGACACGCTGGAGGGACAATGTCACTCAGCTGGCTTCTGAATGCCTCAAGATGCCCCAGGAAAAGCTGGACAAAGTGGCCAAGGAGAGCAAAGTCTGGGCTTCCCTGTTTAGGCTTCTTCCCCCTGAGACACAACCACAGATGAGCGGAAGAAGAAGGTATGGTAGAGTATGCTCAGTTGTAAGCCTCAAGCCTTGTGTATGCCTCCATTTGGCTAAGCATGTATTTCAGGAGGTCTGCGGGACGAAATCATTTTAGATAGGTATGACCTTCATGCCAGGTATATCCATCAACTCACGGCAACAATCACTTTTCCATTGAGTGAAGGGGGTAGGGATCATACAAAGTGTATCCGGAATTTTAAAGTGATGAATTCATTAAGCAGGTAATTTCAATGCTGGTTTCTGGTCTCTACCACCTGACTCTAAAGCATCAATTGTGCAGCTGTCACATCAGGTGTGACAGAGAACAGGTCATTACGGGTCAATCCCAATTGTACCCCTTAGCCCTTGGTTTTGCATGTTCACGTCTAGTGAAGGGGTATCCCAATTTTCCATAAGGTTAAGGGGAAGGGCTACACAGCCCTTGAAACGAAGACAAACCGGGACTTCACTTGAAAGGAAGGGGTATGAGAAATTTCCCATGATACACCACACCCACTGACAAGATGACAGAGCGGAGACCAAAGGAAGCACATAAATGTAAGTAATTAAGCATAGTTCTTGATTTTCATAGTATCGTCGCAGACAGACAAAAGAAAATCAAAAGGGCCCAAGCATAGGGTAACATCATGGGAGACAGCATCTTGGAAGTGGATACAGAATTGTGGCATCTGCCTACAACATAGCCAGCCAGCGACTCTGGTTGATGACGTAACAGGAATTGAGTGGCGTCTCGTTTTTTAGGGGCATGTTTTCACCCCTTCCTCCCGACCCTCTGTTTTGTGGGCCAAGAAGAAGGGGTAGACGAAGGGGAGGGCTAAGAGGTACAATCGGGGTTGACCCTTATACTTGCTTTTTAGGCCACTCAGAGACACTGATATGGAAATTCACTTCTGATGACTCAAGAAAATTAAAAAAAGATGTAACCTGTCTATTTGACGATACTGTGCACACAATAATACAAGCAGACATTACTCTAAGAGTCCTGGAGTCCTCATAGCTTCAAGCATATTTCATATTTACAAAGAAAAAAATCAGGCCACTTACGCAGCACTCCGCACCAGTCTATGGTTAAGCAAACCTTTGGCACAGATTTGACCAGTAAGTAAAAATCAGGCTTAACTCAGGTGTTCAAGTTTCAAATCCCAAATAATCCCCATGGACAGTTATTCTTTCTCTACTGTACTTAAAAACACCCTCTGAACATCGGCTTGGATGGTATAGTAGTGAACACAGTCGGTGGACTTTCAGGTAAACCAGCATTTGATAAAAGCAAGAAGGGAGTGCTTGAAAATGAGCAGGAGGAGGTGAAGTGAGGAGGAGGTGAAGGAGGAGGAGTACCTTCAGACAGCTAATTGGCAGCTTGGAAACAGAGGAGTGAGATGCCGTTTTAATGTACGATACAACAAGAGGGGAAGAAAGAGAGGAAAGAGGAAGAGACACATTTACACAGAATGGAGATTTTACAAAGTCTAGCCTTTTACCTGCATACAGCTGTATACTTCCTATTTATTTCATACATAATTAAACTCTTGCCAATTTTAACATCTGCCTCATTTATAGGATGAACTTCAGTGTTAAAATCTGTCTCTGCAAAATCACAACAGTTTATATGCTCACTGATTTGTTCTTTAAATAGTTTTCAGCCACACTTGAAATCCAATAAATCAACTTTTATTTGTCATTACCTGTGTGTACAGCCATTGATCAAACACAGATCAAAATTTGATTAAAGTTGAGATGCTTGGTGAGTCATTGGTATATGGCTGCTTTAGCTTGAAATGGTAAGACATCCAATCACAGAAATGTGCCTCAGGTGGGTTGCACTGGCCTTGTTATCAACAGGATGAAACACAAGATCATCAACCGTATTTTTCATTTTAATTTTTAATTCTTAGTTGTTTTTTTTACCTCTGCCAAGGAGGGTATGTTTTGGCCGGCATTTTTCATTTGTCTGTCTGAGAGCACGATAACAGAAAAAGTTCATAACTGATTCTGATGTAAATTTCTGGGAATGTTGGTCATGGCACAACCAAGAGGGGATTCGATTTTTGTGGTGATCTGTATATGGATGCTGATCCAGCATTTTCTACAGGATTTGTCAACTTTTCTGAGATCAGGCTGTTTTCTACATCTTCAGTTATACTTCAGCTAATGATTTGATTAGACTACATGATTTAGTCTCAGGGTTTTGGGACCTGTCCGCTATGAAACCCTTAAACATCTCTGACCAAAAAAAAAACAAAACAGTCTGGTCATGACGCCAAGACAGGAAGTCCAGCACGTTTGCCGTTTCATCTCAGAGAAATTGACCAATAAGGGCACAAGGAGCTCTGCATGTGCTACAGTCTTGGAAAAGCTGTTATGCAGAAAAATCAGGGCAGAAAAATCTGTTTAGCTCTAAAAACAACATCTTGCCTTTATGATGTGCTGTAGAGGAGCTACCACAGACTGTAAAAAGAGAAATGCTGGAGAGAAACAGCAGAGCCACCATAGCACGTTGGCGAGTGACTGCTTTAATTCATTATCAAGCTAACAACTCAATTTTCATGACATTATAAAGATTAACGAAGTGTAGTACTAGGGATGCACAATATTGAATTTTTGCTGCTATCTAACAGGCAGATATTTCTGAACTCTTTATAGCCAATACTATTTTGGTTCAAGAGCACAAGCTCTTTTCATTGCAAAAATGGACTTGTTTCTTTCAATGTGACTATTTGTATAAAAAAAAGTTGCAAAACAAGAAAACAACACCTAACTCTTGAAATAATGAAACTCGTGATTTTCAAATGTATCCATGCAGGGATAACAGGGTGAGACAATATGGCACATTTGTGTATTCTGCTAATATTCCAGCTGTAAGGTCGATATATCAGCTGTAAATATAGGCAAAAAATTAAATACCAGTTGATACCAATATATTACTTTTTGGGCCAATATCAGACTATAGCGATATCATACTGATAATACTGTGCATCCCTAGTACTCTAAATAGTTTGTTTGTTTGCCATCTTCAGAGGCGTCCCTTCTTCTCGCGTTATCACATCAGTCATTATATGCAGATGATTTCAATCATGTAGTCTGTCATGTATGTTGAGCAAGTCACAGTGTGATTTTATGGCTCTGTGTCAACATATCTGACATAGAGACCGTCATAACCAGTGAAATAAATGGCGTAGTCTTAAGTCTGACTGCGAATGTCAGAAATGCCTTGGTGGAGGTTTGTGCTCTCTGAACACTTCAAGTTTACATCCTGCACTCTTTTGAACTATTACTGTGCTTTGGAATCATAAAGTTGAGGTAGATATTAAGAGACCACTCAAAGTTTTTCATAAATGAACATCTGCACACCATGAAACATACATGCATGAAACAATTAACCTCCAGTGTTTCATTACTCATCCTATTTAGCGAGGTATTTCACTCTATTCAGTTCCTGTTTGTCTGTCTTAAGCACATTTGAAGTCAAAGGCCGAGAAATATTAACCAGTTACATCTCACTAACTTTGGCGTTTGCAGGTAAAACAGTCAGTGTGGTTATCGTTACACTAGAGTAACATAATCATCAAGTCTTGCCTAAAACTAAGTCATTTAAAATAATTAGTGATGCACAAAATTGAATTTTTGCAGATATCCGATATGCTGATATTTCCAAACTCATTAACTGTGAAAGCAATATCATACGTCTACTTTTCTAAAATGGATCTGTTCTATGAGCACGATAAAAAATAATTTATTCTGGGAGTGCAGCATATTGTATTTTTGCTGATATGCTGATATTTCCGAACTTATCATTGCCAATAGTGATATCAATATTTTTTAGCAAGAGTACAAGGAATCTCCTTTACTAAATTTGAACTGTTCCTCTCATTGTGACAGCAACATTCAGTAATAATAGGGTGAGGCATTGCGCCACAGAGATTTATATGTATGGCCAAGATACCGACTGTAAATATCAGCTGAAATTTTGTTATCTGGTATATGGTATTTTGGTACCAATACCGATATTGTACGGATAATATCATACATCCCTATTTTATTCTATATTAAATGCTGCTTTTGATTCATGAAAGTGGACATTTGATGATGCTGAGGTAATAAATATGGTACATTTCCACAATCTGCTTATATTACAGCCAACATACAGTATATAAGCCCATAAGGGGGGATAAATGTAGAAGCTTTCCAGGGCCCTGAGTCGTGGTGGCGCCCCAAATTAGGGCTGAACGATATGGACAAAATTTCATATCTCGATATTCATGCCAGATATCTCGATATCGATATGATATGATATGACTACGGGTTCGGTGAAATCCAAGCATTTTTCAGAAATATAAAAACATCATAATACAAAAGAATGCGTAAAGTGCAGTTTTAGCGCGGGGGAAATCTATATCGTTTATATTGTTGCTTTTCGGTATTAATATCTTGAATGTTCATATCTCGATATCGATACGATAACGATATATTGTTCAGCCCTACCCCAAATGATGAGAAATTATAGGCTACATCCTGAATTTGAGCAATAGAGATTTCTTTTTTATTATATCCTTGAACTCATTACTCAACTTTCCCCATTAAAAGCATCAAATGTATACTTTTGTGGTTGTTCTCTATTTCAAAATGTAAGCCCTCTCTCATAGAAATGATGTTAGCCATTGTGTTTCTGTAATAACAGTGTTCATGGGATTACTGAAGTTTACTTTCAGGTCAGTAAAGTCGCGGTGTCGAACTATGCTGAGACCTGCAACACACTTTTCTAGTAAGCTCAAAAACTAACTGGCCCAAACATTTTGTTTAGCAACAGGTAAACTATAACAGAACCAGACTCTTGTTGAACAGCAATCCATCTAAGCCGTAACCTTGCAGTGCAGCTGGATCTGCCACATTTAATGTCTGTAATTAGGCAGATTCATCTTGCCAAGCTCCAATTTACAATGACTGTGAGCAGCCCAAAGCGACACTGCCCAATCAGAGTCCATTAGAGCAGGAAGAGGTGGAGCTACAAGTGAGACGACAGCAAGAAGTGACTGCACCTACAGAGATTAGCATAGATGCTAAAAGCTTTAGTAGCAGTTTTATCAGATCTTGACAGCATTTCTTCATTAAAATGAAAAACAACAACAGTGAAGGCCTTCTTTGATTGAACTGATATTCTGGCTCCACTTCGGATGAGTTTTTTTCCACTAATTGATTTACTTTTGGTCTTAACAAAGCAGCAGTAGCACTGGCCAACTATTTTTTATGATTGGCCCCAAATGAATTTTATTCACGGATCAATCATCCAATCACCTGCTGGATATGCTATTGAGAGGTACTGCCTATCCCCAAACACTTTCTATGGGCTGTTGCCCAGATATATTCATGAAAAACATACAGAGCGGCTCACCTGGTGTGTCAGGTTAGGTGCAAATTAGCACAAATGCTACAGACTGGGGCCAATCACAAGGCTTTTCAAGGGCCCATGTACTTCTGTGGGCGAGCCTGCTTCTGTATAAACTTATCTTGTTTTCACTTATTTCAACTTGGTGCATAATTAAAGCCTTTGTGTAACTTCACAATGAACTTTAACCTACAGATTAAAATCTGCATTTTAAATTCCTTCCCGTTTCTCTCTCATTTCTCTCTCCCTAGCACTGGATGATTACATGATGTGTCTCTAAACAAATAAAAATGAAGTATTTTAGTTTCACACATTCTGTCTGACTCAGGGAATGAAGCAGCGAGTGCCAGCTGGGAAAACCACACAGAGGAAGCATCAATGAGGGCACGACTGATGGAAAAGGGTAAAACAACACCAACACTAGCAAACACAAGACATGAAATGGAGCAGCTGTTTTTTTTTTAGAGGCTTGAGAGTTAACTGGGGTAAAGAAAGGGTGAGGTAATGAGGCAGAGAACAGAGTGGCAAATGGGAAAGATCAACAGAATGAGAGGAGCAAAGCAGAAAGAAGCCATGCCAGCAGTGAGCCTCTGTTAGTACAGGCTGAAACCTTTATTACCTCACACTTTATTCATTTGCAAAAGAGACTGCAAACATGTCCTGTTTCATTTAAAAAATGCCTTCAATATTAGATCTGTCTTTGACACAGTAGGCCATCTTGAGGACAGCATTTGGTGAATATTAAAGTCTAGAGTTTAAACTTTATTCTGAATAAACTGAGCCAAATGTAGTGTTAGAATTGTTTCTGGTCAGTTCATACAGAAGGTCTTACAAGGAGATGATGAAGGAGAAACTTACCTTCTTATTAAAGGCCCAGATCTTGTCCCACTCCATGTTCACCACAGATCTTGATCCACCCTGAAAGCAGACACGGAAAAATATTCTGAATAACAAAATATCAGATTCTCTCAGTCAATGGAGGATGTAAGGGAGCACCAACCCCTTAGCTTGTCCCCTTAGCCTCTTCACATGGTCAGTGAAGAGGCTGGTTTAAGCTTTTGCCAGCACCCCTAAGAATTTGCAGGATGTTTTGTGATTGTTTTAACAACTAAAAAAGCCTTTTTTTGTTGGAGCCTATTATCAGGGCCTGGGTGAAATGTCTTATGTCTGATTTATATTTTGTTCCTTCAGTGATAAGTTTGTACATTTAGATGTGCAAAGCTACGCTAGGCCAAAGTTCCCAAGCTGACCACACAACCCATGCATTACATCTATGATGGCCTGTTTAAAATCAGTCTATTAATGGTCAGGGGGCCATCAGGAAATGTCATAACCTTGCAATCTCCCTGATTCAATGTCTGTGATCAGACAGATCCATCTTGCCAAACTCCAACCTAATATATCATGAGCAGCCTGAGGCAGCATGGCCCAATCAGAGTCCTTCAGAGCAGGAAGAGGTGGAGCTTCAAGTGAGATGGCAGCAGGAAGTGACTGCTTGCACAGAGATTAGCATAGATGCTAACAGCTTTAGTAGCAGTTTTGTCAGATCTGGACCACATTTCTTTATTAAATGAAAAACAAATAGCAACACAACACACTTCTCAATGGAAAGGATATTTTCCACCTCCGACATGATTTGGCGAGACTTTGTTCTGCCAAGTGTCTAATGTTCTGCCCTTTACAGCGGCAGCAGTGCCCGTCCACTACATTACCTGATTTTGATCATGATTGATGGAACGGTCATCCAATCACCTGCTGCATGTACTTTTGTAAGGTTCTGCCCATTCCCAAAAAACTTTTGATGGGCTCTTTCCCAGATGGACTGGTGAAATATGTTTAATGGTCCATCTGGGGCGTCAGGTTAGAAACGTCATACTCTGCTGGTACAGTGTTTCTTTCTAGCCTGTGTTAAACATGTCAAACTTGACCCTGGGAACATACATTACTGAAATTTTGATCATTTCTTAAAAGGGAAAACATTTTTTGTTTTTGTGTCTTGCCTCAGTCATAGTCCATGACAAGCTGACACACACCATTCTTCAACTGTGCATGCAGTAACAAGGAAGAGACGGCCAGAGCTCGCCCATCACTAATTAGCTTAGCTCAAAGGCTGGGAGTCAATGGGTAGTGTTAGCCTGCCTCTGCCTACAGTCATCAGATAAACTCTTCAGCAACTCTGAACAGTCCTGTGTGCTTGTTGTGACAATTTTGTTTTTAAAACCACATTATGTTACATTGTCTTCTTCTATCATCGTATTTTCTTCTTCTACTCGTAAACAGAGCCATTCTAAATTGCAAATGGCCTGCAAAAACAAACAGCTCACTCACAACTGTGAATCGGTTCTCATTTTTCCACTTAAAAGAGCTGTTCAAAAGACTCAACTCGATTGCGAACGTTGCATCTAGCTCAAATCATCGCGGACGTGCTTGTAAGGTCAACAAAACAAAGCCTCTGTTTACAAGTAGAGCAAGATAATACAATGATAGTATAAAGTAACGTAACATAACGTGATAAAAAAAAAAAAAGAGTCATGACAAGCACACATGACTGTAGGCAGAGGCAGGCTAACACTACCCACTGACTCGGATTGTCTGGGCTAAGCTAACCAGCAGTGGGTGAGCTCTGCCCATCTCTTCCTTGTTACTACACGAACAGTTAAAAGAATGGTGTCCATTTGCTTGTCATGGATTATGACTGAGGCAAGACACGAAAAGAAAAAAAAATTGTCGCATTCCTTTAACTTTTTTCTCTGTCAGCTAATATATGTTGATGTGTGAATGGGCCTTCAGAGACGTACCTGAGCTGCAATGAACTGTTTTAGACCCTCGACTGTCATTCCTCTCCTCAGGACTCCTCTGACGGTGGGGAAGCGAGGATCATCCCTGGAGGACAAGGGGGAAAAACATCCAAATTTAATGTGAGGATAAAAAAAGGAGAATTCTTCAAATAACATCTTAACATTAGTCACCAGCAACATCAAACTAAACCCACCATCCATCCACGTAGCCCTGGTCGACAAACCAGGTGAGCTTCCTCTTGGACAGCACCGTGTTGTTGAGGTTGAGTCTGGCGTACTCCCAGATGTACGGCTTCCTAAGGCGGAGGGCGTCGATGATCCAGTAAAACTGCTCGTCACGGTCGTGGTACTCGGTGGTCCTCAGGGCGTGGGTCACCCCTTCCAAACTGTCCACAATGGGACAGGCAAAGTCGTACGTTGGATAGACTCTAGAGGAGAGACGGGCGATAATGTGAGTGTGTAAACAGTGTTTATGAAAAATCAACAACAATCCAGATGTCCCCCTTCATGGACTCGTTTAAGTGGAGTACCTGTAAGTGCTCCCGGTTCGAGGGTGGGGGGTGTTCTTGCAGCGGTACAGGGTGGGGTCTCTCATGCAGCCGTTGTTGGAGCTCATGTCGATCTTGGCTCTCATGCAGCACGTCTGACCAAACTCTGTCCCAGCTTTCATCTCTGCCCACATCCTCATGTTCTCCTCCACGGCTGCAGAGGCAAACAGAGAGAAGAGGTCAGAAACGCTCGTGTTGTAGCTACAATGTGACCGAAAATCAAGCAGCTTCTTCAGTCTTACTGTTGTTTCTGCATTTGGATTCCGTACGCTGCTCCCTCTCCTGCTTCATCTGCTCTGGAGGAGTGTTATCGATGTAGGCTCTGCCCTCAGCGAGCAGCTGCTCAGCAAACCGCATAATGGTGGGGAAATGGTCGCTGGTGTAGGTGAACTGGTCTGGATGGATCTGAAGCATGGCAACGTCCTCAAGAATCACCTGGAAACATTACATAAAAGAACATGTTTTTCATCAGAGAAGACAGAGTGGTTTGGTTTTTCTATAATAGCTCTATTAGAAAATCAGACTTCAATTTTTGGATGTATTTCTAACATTTTATTTACTGGTAGTGATAAAAGTGCCAAAGCTTTAAAGCCTCTGGAAACTTGACTGGAATTTTTTAGAATTTTAATAGAACATTAAAGTTCAATGTGTCATTATGCATCCTTGAAAACTTGAGATGGAAAAACCATCTCTAAGTTTGGGAAAATCTTCCTCTAAAACATTTTATTTACAGTTCAGATGATTTCTCAGGACTGTGTGGGTGTGGTTGCCATCGCTGTGACATTAAGACGCCAACTGGGAGGGAATAAAGTACTGTAGATTTGTTGCCTTTCAGTGGTATTTTTTCTTTCTATTGGCCCAGTTATTTATTATTTAACAAATGATCGTTTAAAGCACGCCCACTTCACATCCAGTCCTGAGTAACCTTAAAAACGTACCTGCTGGTATTAGAAAAACTGTGCAAAAATCAGTTCTAAAATTTTTAGATAATTGATAAAATATATATCTGATTATCAATATCTTATAAAGAAAGATTTTGTTGATATGTGTGCAGGTGGGCTTTAAAAATAATGCACATCCACAGTTGTAATTTAAAAAACAAGAAGAACAGTCTAAACAAGCCTTTTTTAATAGAGCTGCCTTCTGGCTTTGTCAGGCTGTTTTCCAAAACCTTCAAAAACCAAAGAGTTAACATGGAAATCCTGACCATGACCATATGATCTAAAACAGGCTTGATTTCAATGCCATTTTTCCTGAAATCACATCATCAAGGTTGGGGGTGGACAATAATGTGTCTTACACCAACACTCACCATTTAATGAGCACATCTTTCAGTTTGTTTGCTTGTTTGAGCTAGCAGGTATTTGTGGGGTGTGGGCAGTAAAGTCTAATGCCTGCTGCAAACAAGCTAGCTCTGGGATCATTATAATGTTTAATCTAGGCCATCAGCTTTATCCGTGTCTTTCAGCCATGTGCTGTCCTGCCATTATGCCACATAACGCCACAGTCAGGCACAAACCAATGTCAAAAATTGCTACTTTTCAAGTAATGAAAAAAATCACTTCTAAATCACTGAATAAAACAATAAAAAATAAAAGTGAATTTTTCTGATTAAAATTTAATTTTTGTTCCTTGATTTGGTTTAAAGTGTATAAAACCCTCTCATCAACATGGAAGGTCATGAATTGCACTGAAAATCATTAAAAATGGAAATAGGAGGTTTGTGCCTGACAGCCACAACATGCTAAATAAAACCAGCAAATTAAGCTGCGATACCACATAAACTCAAAAGAAACCCAACCTGTAACCTGGTTGGTAGTAGCTCCTCTACAACAGGTCTCAAAGGTAGGGATGTTGTTTTCAGAGATATAACTCACTTCTATCTGTCTCGTAGCTCTGAAAGCATCAGCTTCAATCAGTTTACATCCCCGATTGTCACAATTGCAGACCTACCAGTGGTTTCACTGGTCAGTGTTGCTGATGTGAGGTAATAATTCATGCAAGGCAGGACAAAAGTCAAACATGAAACGTCCCTGACAGGTCTTTTGTTGTTGTTCACTGTGACACACTGCGCAAGGTGACATAAACGAATTATGTGGACAAAGGGTCCCAAAACCCTACAACTGTGGGATTGGGCCATAAACATCCATATAGTATATCATGCAGTCTGACCTTGGCGTAAGTCAAACTACAGATTTGTTCAATAATGTCCTATAACGCCAAGTTGGCGGTTGGAGGGATGCAATGAATTTTGACCAGGTAGTCTGGAGATTTCTTGTGTTTTAAACGGCGCCCTAACAGACAAAATGATGGGAAACACTCAATGTGACTCAAATACATTGATCAGGTTGCATACCAAAGTGTTACCAATGTATTTGTGCAATTTTGAACCATGTGCAAAAGTTTCTCTGCATTTTGAGGCAATTTAAAACAAGGATTTTTTTTTCCAATTTTAGTTTATTGAGACAATTTATTGTTGCTGTGGTCTCAAAACCAGCATCAAGACTTTTACTAATGTATCTAAACCTTGAATTCTTGATTCTCTCTTTACATTTACCTTCTCAAAGTCTTCCTTCTCCTTCTCGGGGTTGGTGTCGTCGAAGCGCATGATGAGTTTGCCTTTGAATGTGATCTGGTAGTGCTGGTTGAGCAGAGCAGCTTTAGCGTGGCCGATGTGCAGGTATCTGGTCAAAGTGAGACATTCAAAGTTCACCTTGTTTAAGAAATTGCTTAATTTTTCAACACATGAAGGAGTTTAGAAACTGAATTTTTCCAAACTCAAAATTCTGTCTTACCCGCTGGCCTCTGGAGGGAATCGAACCACCACCTTGCCCATCTCAGCTCCGGGCAATTCCACAAACTTGCCAACATCCTGCTTCTTCTCATCTGACTGTCAATCACAGACACAAACAATGAGGGAACAGCAGGAGATCAGTGACGTGTTGAAGTCTTTCCGCCTGCCTGCTACATTATCTGATTGACCCATAATGATTGTGATTGACAGAATGATCCAATCACCTGCTGGATTTGTGTTTGGAAGGTTCAGCCCATTTCCAAACTCTTTCTCTGGGCTGTTGTCCAGATGGACCAGTGAAACATATTGATATACTCCTGGGTCTGATTAGGCGTAAGCAACTCTTGGTGAGGTAACCTTTAAGCCAACTTGCAGGATTTTCACAAAAATATGATTTCATTTTTGGACAGACAAGATAATTTACTGAGAAAATAGTAATTATACTATAATTAGAGCTGCAGCATCACATGAATACAACTCTTACAACTCTTAAAAGTATGCGCATTTCTGTCTGTGGTGTCAAGCTCTGGAACAGCCTGGGTGTCACTTTAAAAATGTGCAATAACATGCAAATATTTAAATTACACAATAGACAAGTATTATTAGATACATACAAGTAATTTAACGAAAACATGCTTTTATAGCAAAACAATTTGTTGGCATATAAGTAATTTCAGGTATGTACATTGACACTGATTATTATCAATGTATACAAATAATTATATTAAATAACATAAAATGTAGTTTAGAACAGATATACTACAGAGAAGCTTATTGCATGTATATAGTAGTTATGAGATAGATGATTATGCATAAAGAAGTGGACATTTAGATAGCATGTTTTCATACATACGTATGTACTCAAATGTTTACATTTGTTTGATGGATATGTAAAATTGTTTGTTGTACATACAGATTAATTTGCATTGACTTGGTTGTTTTTGTTGTTTGCTTGTTTGTTTTTTAAAGCTTGAGAAAAATCAAAAAGAAAGAAAGAAAGTAAAAGTCCTGCATCAAAAAAAAAAGAGTAAAACTTCTTATCTTTATATTGTATGATTTACAAAAAATTAAACCTTAATGATAATAAAACATATATGCACTGAACAATCAAACAGAATAGTTCATCTTAACTTTGATACATGTTGTATGATACATGTCACTATGTTCTTATCGCTGCTGTTGGTAAAAAAAAAAAAAAAAATCTCACAGAACAGTTTTTGTTGTTTGGTTAAAGGGCATGTAGGTTTCCCATCATCTTTTTTTTTTATAACATGATTACATGCTCATTTGCAACGCACATCATAGAAGCAAATTTACATAGGCATACCATTGGTTGCATTGTGATAGTTTGAATGTATTCTTCCCAGTGCCCATCCCACCCCAGCCCAGCCAAACCATCCCACCACCCTAACATTCCCTCAAACCCAGAGGTTACAAAACAAAGTGGGACCATCAGGAGCTTAACAGAGTATAATGGTAGTTAAAATGAGTGGGAGAGGTTTAATTTAGGTATAATTTGTTTATTTAGAATGAAAAAATGAGAATTGAAGTTAGTGATATGGATAGATACTAATTAAATAATAAATAAATAAAATGGAGGTGGTGGGGGGGTGGGGGGGTTCTTATGCTTCACCACAGCAGTATTATTCACCTTCACCCAGGGAAGTCTAAGTCTGTATACTGTCGTAGAATTTAAGAAAGGGGGTCAAAACTGTCCTGGAGTCTCGTAGGGGCCTTTTAGGGTGAACTGCATTTTCTCAAGCTTAAGGACATGCATTTTACTCCAACCCGTCTCTGAAAGGAGGAGGGCTTTGTGTTTTCCAGAGGAGGAGAATGAGTCTTCAGGCAATCGAGACGACGAGAACCTATAACTGTGTGTGCTTTGCTTTAATTGGGAACAATTTATGAGAATATCCAAGTAAAGCACACAGTGGGTCAGGAGTTAGGTCAGCCTGGAACATCTGAGAGCAAGCGTCGAAAATACTAGTCCAGAAGGTTCGAAGATTACTACAAGACCAGAACATGAGAATAAGGTCTGCAGGTTGGGCATGACAGTGAGGACATGAGGGATCAATGCCTGGGAGTATATATGCCAGCCTGGCAATGGTCAAGTGAACCCTTAAAGGAACACTCCAACATTTGTTGTTTTCATGTCTTACCTCACTCCTGAGTCTGTAACAAGCAGGTAGACAAGATAGGATGAGTATTTTATTCAATTTTTGAAAGCAATACTTAAGAAAATAAACTGCAGGGCGCATGCACAAACCACCGCGGAAGTGCTTCTCAGCATGTCAACAAACCAAAGCCTCTGTTTACGAGTAGAAGAAGATTGCTACAAAGGATTATGGCCAACTTTAAGAGAGAGGACGAGGACGACTTCTTCGTGACTGACACTGATTCAAAACCTCACCTGTTTGAACCAGTATATACGGGGGAGGAACTACATGTTCTGGACGCTGAGCGTGCACAAAGAGAAGTCGAGGCAGTGGAACAGCCTGGGGTTGCAGGGAGAGACCGAACCGGCATGGACTGTGGTGTATATGTGGGCTAGCCTTGGGGCTAAAGTTGGGCTAAATAATGTAAAAATACATCCACGGTGGTTAGCACATGCACCTGTGGCTTAGTTTTGCATGTATTTCTTTCAAAATTGATTAAATTGTTAATCTTAGTCTAAAAATAAATAATGTAACATCACGAGGTCAATAAAAAAAAAAAGCACACAGGAATGTCTAGAGTTTATCTGATGACTGCAGACAGAGACAGGATAAAGCACTACCCATATACTCCCTGTGTGTGAGCTAAACTAAGTTAGGGGTTGGGGATATTTGTCCGTCTTTTACTCGATATAGTCAAAAGAATGGTGTCTACCTGCTTGTCATGGACTCAGGAATGAGGCAAGACATGAAAACAACAAAAATGTTGGTGTTCCTTTAAGACTATTTTAAGTTGCATCAGGCAGTGTCTGGCACTTCAGAAGAAGACTTTATTAAGTTAAATATTGTCTGCCATCGATTATCTGTCATTTCTATTCCCAAGTCTGTTTCCCAGAGCCTTCTCGTATCATAGAGTAGATTGGGAAATG
Source organism: Cetoscarus ocellatus (assembly GCA_037902135.1). Classification (NCBI taxonomy): domain Eukaryota; kingdom Metazoa; phylum Chordata; class Actinopteri; order Labriformes; family Labridae; genus Cetoscarus; species Cetoscarus ocellatus. Next base: position 111,472 of record JBAMNC010000367.1, read on the forward strand.
AGGAATTACTACTCTGGATCAAGTGTCTCGCTTGAAGGTATCTAAAGAATCAAACTTTAGAAAGATTAAATAACAGAGATTTGAGCAAAAGAGCCAAATTTGTTTTCATTATACAAATCTGAAATGTTCTTAATCCCCTTTGAGTACCAAAGGTTGAAGGAGTTCACAGTGAGAGAATGGGGGGGGGGAGTTAAAATTGTTTCTAAGAAGGGGAGAACATGGTCATGCATTGTAACTTAATGTGTTAAAGTCCTCCTTTTTTAAAGGTAATTATTACCCAACTTTATTGAGGTCAGAAACGTATAAACTCTGAACTAATCAGGAAGAATCACACGTCTGTTATTGATGCCTGAGGCTGGACTTACATTGGATTTGCTCAGAGGAATGTTCTTCTTGGTGTACTTGTTTCCCACAGCTGAGAAGGGAACCTGTGAGCTCAGGAAGGAGAACCAGCGGCTGACGTGAGGGCAGGATTTGCTCTGGCCAGGCCACTCACCATGACCTGCAGGGGACAGTAAACACTCTTTAAGAACCAAATCATTCACATGGCTACAGAAATAAAACAGAGATGACACAGAGATCTGGATTGTTCCACTCTAATGGTATGAACCTTTGAGTGCGGCCCACACAGAGAGGTCAGCGAGGGTGACGGCGTGTCCAACCAGGAAAGTCCGCAGAGACAGGGCTTTATCCAGTTCTCCCAACGCGACGTCCAAACCTGGCTGACCACACAGGCGCCGAGCACTGAACTCCAACCAGTGGTCGACCTAAAAATCAAAGAGGACATCACATGAGGAGAGATGACACAAGCGTCTGTGAAACTAAAGCTGTGACGTAGAGAAACACACACCTCAGTCTGCTCCATCATGTTGGCTCCATAAAGACCCAGAGCAGGGGCCACACGGGCCAAGTACCGGCTGATGGAGTTCCCATCATTGAACTGGACCGCACTGAGGGGAGAAAAAGAACACAGGGATGGATGAATAAAGACTTTTGGGAAATTTAAATGCACAGCCTGCAGATTTAAAGATTTGCTTTAGTTGTGGTTCAAGCTCATTGTGCAGCAGGTCACGTACTCTGAGACGTGGAGCTTGGTGTCTTTGCCTTCCTCCACTGACACCTGCACGCTGCCCTTCACGTGCTCTGCTGCCAGGAGAGCTCCTGCAGGAGGAGACACATAACACTTTAATGTTACTGAGGTATCAAGACTGTCAGAATTTTACATTCAACACAGCACCATTAATAATCAGACAGTGTTGATACCTCAAAACAGTAGAAAGGCTAAAAGATCCAAAAGAGATCAAATGAAGTTTCAACATCAGTTTACATTTTACAGAAGTGAACAGTAGCTGAATTATCCTTTCATTCACACTTCTCTTGAATAAACTCATTTAAAACATTGTTAATCCTTCTGTCCTCCCTCATTTAACTGTAAAATTAGATATTTTTGACCACTTGATCATGGAAAAGAAAATAGAAACAGTACGGACAGAAACCGAGTCACTCATTTTATGAACATCTTGGTGAAAGAACTTCAAGGCCTTTACTCTTTGAAAAAATTAAGACAATTACACTTTTTGTTGTTTCACTTGTTTGTACTCCATGAGTTTTAATCAGTGGGAAAGATGGTAATCATGAACGGAAAGATATGATATAACTAGGGTTGCATATGTCACATTGCGGGAGGATTAACCCTACCCCATTGCGGCTGTACACTGACTTTACATGGAGAGTGGTCGCCCAGGTCGCCCAGGTCGCCCATGTTGCATTCGGTGTGAACGCACATTTAGTGATTACCCAATATTTAGTAAACCATTTAAAATGCAATAACAGCATTCATACATCTTCATAGATGTACTTCTGATGAATACTGTTCAAGGTCTGTGAAAACCAGCCTGCACAGCAGAAAGTCACCTCAGTTTACACTGATGACAGAAACCACGAGTGTTAAGAGATCCTGCTTTGGATTCACAAAGATGTGCTGGAATGCCTTTTTGGGTTTGAACAACCATGACCTACATAACTGATCATTAAATACAGACATGAGTAACAGAAAACCAGCTGAACTGGTCCTGTAATGCAAAACCTCAACACTCTTCCCAACATGTAGCTCTGAACAATGTGCACTCTGCAGACATACTGTTCACCCTGTTCATGTTTGTCACAAATCAAGGTGTTTTTACTTCTATCTTATTGATTTTTATGCCTTTACTTAAAAGACATAAATGTATAAAGAGTTAAAACCTAAGGGAGAGAGAGTGAAGAATGACATGCAGTTAAGTGGCCACAAGCCAGACTTGAATCCTGGTAGCCAGATGTTGTAGGACAAAAGCCTCTGTGCATGGGGATATCTGTGCTTCGGGATGCTTGATCACAGCCATTGTTTTGATTTATGTTAGGATTATGGCTATTAAACACAATTATGCATTTATTGTAGAACAAACAATCTCAGCAGTTTGAACAACATAAAATAGAAAAAACTATTCATCAATAAAGGGTTGGGAATGAGCACCTATTGGGAGAAAAGCAAACACAGCAGTTGAAAATAGGATTATATGTGATCACAAAATGAGAGTCACACTTTCCAGCAGAATATTCACACATTTCAGTGTCTTAAAATGTAGTTATTCAGTGTGCTGCAACATAATCATGATGCAACTGCATCATGATTATGTGACGAATAGGACGGTATGAAAAGTTCCTCTCAATTAATTTTAACTCAGCCTTTCCAAAAGCCTTTTCAATTGAAGATGTGTTTTATTTATTCTCTTTCCTTGAGAGGGTCTGTGTTTTTTTTCCACTAAAAATGTTTACTTAGTTTTGTGGATGTGCCCCTCTCTGCGTGCCAACTCTGTATCGGTTTCATTTTTAGAAAACACACCTAGTGTTACAAGGGTAAGTATAAAATGACTACTACATGATATTTGTATGTGCCATACAAATAAATAAAGAAAAAAGATTCAAGGCCCTTTGTCTATTACAGCCACATACTACTTAACAAAACAAACAACTCAGTTCAAGATATTTGTTTTGTTTATCATGAAAAAGTGACAGGTTTAAGCTCATGGCTTATTTTGCCTATCATGTACAATCCGTGGAAAATCCCCAGAAAAATCAGAAATAGAAAGTCAATACAACATTACACTTTGAATAACAGTCACCTTTTGCTTTACAGTTTCTTTGTAAAATGTTATTCTACTTTTAAAGTTTTATTTTTACCACGACAAAGTGTTAAAAAACTTAATTTCATCATTATGTCCAAGACTCTAATCACCTGCAATGCCCCCACTGTTCAGTATATTAAAAACATCTCTTTTTTAATAAAGAAAGTGGTAACATGTATTCAAACAAGCATTTAAAGGGCTGAAATCATGACACTGGTTTAGTATTTGGTATTTTTTAGCAGTGCTGAAGTGGTTTAACAGGTTAATGCATTTATGTGTTTTGTATTAGATTTTTGGCTCAAAAGTCCCAGACTAGGGTTGTAAATTAGATGGATGCACAAGGGTAAAGACAATTTCCACTTAGCATATTTTATACATGGCTTAAAACAAAGTTTGTGGCTTAAAAATACTCTCAAAAACTTAGTTTCACGAGGTCTTTCAATTTCAGCACTATTTAAACGCAGTTTTATGATACAGTTAGCCTTTATTCAACCAAACACCATAGAGCTTAAATAGTTGGTATATGAAAGAAAAAAAACTTAAACCACTGACTTACAATGTCCAGCAGAATATTTACCAGTGGTAGAGCTGAGGCTGATTTAACAGTTTGTGGTCCACAGTAAAAACCTCTTTAATTTCAGTAAGCTTGCATCAGCCTGCTGCTCTGATTTCTCCCGCACAGCGCCGCTGTTCAGCCTGTTAGCTAATCAATGGACAAGATTACCCTGATAAACGAAACTGACACAGTGACTCACAGGAAACACTGCCCATACTTCAGTGAACACATGCATGTCAACACTCTATATTAAATTGATAAACATTATAGCAAATATTCACCTCAAAAAAAACCCAAAACACCAAGCTAGGCTAACTTGTGTTAGCATGTGTCAGCGTGTCAACTCATGCATGTGCGATTTATTCCTTTATAAGGCTTTAAGATGTTTGAGAGTGTTGGTAATACCTAAAGGGTAAATGGGAAAGTTTTGTTGACAGAGCTGACTCATTAAACTGCAAACAGTGACAGTCATTTATACGAGCTGCACATGTTGTCGTCTGGAGTACCACTGCCACGACGACAGGCGAGCTAACTTTAGCTTGCGTTCCGGTGTATTGCTTTCACAAGTTACCGTGTTCAATGGTGACTTGCGGCAGAATGCGTCTGTGGTTGTCGTAGTAACAACGGTTAACGTAAACTGAATAAGGCCCGAAAATGGCTTTATGGTTCATTTTGTGTAGCGATAATAATGTTTTCAATAAAATAAACTAAACATAGAGGCATTTCGAGGATATTGTTTGTTTAAAACATCTCTCACAGTCGTATACGGCTGAAAGTCAACAGTCAACACAGACACGGTTTGAAGCTGTACACCAGAGATGTCTCTGTCTATAGCTGAGCATCTTGAGGCAGTAATAACAGCTTAGCCTTCCCTATTTAAACTTGTACGGACAAACTGTAAGATATATATTCAACATAACTAGCAATTATTCTTTGTAAGCCTCCTAAAACACAGCATATCAGGACAACATGCAGAGTAGGAAGCTGCCTTTATTATATAAGAACGCTTTCTTAAATCATTGTACTATCGGTACTTAAATTAAAGTGAAAATAAAATTTATTTCTAAATATCAATTTACCCAAGTATTCTATACCACAGGCCAAATCATAATAAACAGTCTTGTCCACTTAATTTCCCTGTTTAAACTTAATAAAAGTGATGAAAACAAACATCAAACAGGGCAGACACCCTGTAGTAAGTTGGGGTGACACGTAAGAAGGCTAACAGCTAACATTAGCTCAGCAGCTGTCACTGGCTGCAGGCTGCACCCACTGGAGGAGCATTTATCAGGGATCCCAGGCTGACACTCACCCAGAGGCGGATTGCTCGTGTTGATGGTGAAGTTTAACGCCATCCTGTGAAATCCTCCCCCCACACTGATGGTAAAGCTCAGTCACTTACAGAAACACACTCCACTACAGCCACACAACAATGAGGACGAGCCTGCACACCGGCGTGAAGACAGAGGAGACAGGCTTCTTCTGTTTATGTCTCCTCTATCCAAAGGCTGGAAGGTGCAGCACCGCCACCAAGTGTGAGGGAGGGTCAGCAGACGTGGACTGGCTCTAAAAACTGTGCTGTCTGGGGCTCTAATTCAGGGGTGGGCAACTGGAGGCCTTTCTCTTCACAAGTTTCGTTACAGCCAGCTCTACCCAATGTGACGCTCTAGGCTAGATTTTAAGCTGTGTCCCAGTTGTAGGGTTGTCACGATACTAAAATTTCAAACTTGATATTGATACCCAAGAAGATATTCGAAACTCAATGCCATTTTCGATACTGCGGGGATAAAGAAATGACAAATACTCAAAAAGGCATAAGAAACATTTTTATTAACATGAAAAACAGAACCACAGATGAATAATCAATTAAATAAAAATAATTAAGTAATCAGAAAATGAATAAAACAAGACAAGACTTCCCTTGAAGCTGCTGCATGAGTGTTTGTTTTGTTGTATTGTACAACAGTTTCTTGATGGAAGAAAAATGGGTGCTTGATCCTTACAGAGGTACTTTGCCAGAGCTCTGTTCATTTTCAAAGCTTGAGGAGACTTGGGATCATATTTTCATTGTTTTTTAAACAGCAGTGGTAGAGTTGGCTGTAATTTCTTCGGTTTAGTGGCAGGTCGACTTCTCTCTGTTTCAGTCTGCATCTTTAATAGAGGAAAACACATTTGAGTCACGTTAGCGAGCTAAAGGCTGCTAGCTGCGGCTAATGGCTAAAAAAAACAAAAACAACCAGCATTCATTGAGCAGCAAGCTAAACGCGGCTAGTGCGGACCACAGTAGCACACTAGCCACAGCTAATTACAAAACAACCAACATTAATGCATCCATCGGCCAGACTAACATCAGGAAACAGTTTAGTACAGTAAGGTAAATGATGAACAGGAGCTTTAACCTGTCAGAATTCGTCATGAAGGACAGGGTGCTGGTCCTTGTCAAATTAGTTGTGCTACCCGCAGCAGTAAGATAAGATAAGATAAGATAACATAGTCCTTTATTGATCCCCAAAGGGGAAATTCTGGTATTGCAGCAGCACAGGGCAAGTACAGGGATAGTAGCATGCTTAAGACATTGATCAAAGAATAGAAGATATTTACAATTATCAAAATTAACTAACATACTAAACACTAAATTAACAGAGTAAGTGGCGTTCAATTATCAAATTAACTAACATACTAAAATAATAATTTAACACAGTACAAGACAGCTGAGCCTCCTGTGCAGTGCAGTAAAGATAAAAATAAAGTGACAGTGATATTAAAGTGACAATGTGAAAATGTAGCAGCACTTATTGACCACACAGTAACAGTGCAAATTATTTACCTAGAGTAATGAACCATGATCAGGGATATGAATCAATAACAATACAGTATGGATAGAGGTGGTTTGGAGCATATGGAGGATTACTATAAATCTATTAAAGTGCAGTTCAGTGTCATATTGCTTGAGTACATCCATTGCTGTTTCGGGGGGGGGGGGGGGGGTGTCAGTGCAGTGACAGACTGTGGCCCCCGCTGCTGTTGTAGAGTCTGATGGCGGTGGGCACAAAGGAGCGCCTGAAGCGCTCAGTTCTGCTTCTGGGGGGATGATGCGTTGGCTGAAGGAGCTTCCCATGTCCAACAGCTCGTCGTGGAGGGGGTGAGAGGTGTTGTCCAGGATCGACATGATTTTGTCCTTGATCCTCCGCTCAGCCACAGTCTGTAGAGTGTCCAATTGAAGGCCCACCACAGAACGGGCCTTCTTCACCAGTTTGTTGAGCCTGTTGACCTCACCAGTCTTGATGCCACCCCACCAGCACACTACAGCAAAGAAGAGTGCACTGGCCACCACAGACTGGTAGAAGGTTTTCAGGAGCCTTCTGCAGACGCCAAACGACCTGAGTCTCCTCTGGAAGAACAGCCTGCTCTGTCCTTTCCTGAAGAGGGCGTCTGTGTTGTGTGACCAGTCCAGTTTATCGTTAATGTGGACCCCAAGGTACCGGTACGAGTCCACCCTCTCCACTTCCTCCCCCTGGATGATGATGGGGGCAGGGGACCTCCTGTTCCTCCGGTAGTCCACCACCACCTCCTTGGTGTTGCTGATGTTGAGCTTCAGGTTGTTGCTGTCACACCATGTGACGAAGCTCTCGATCAATCCTCTGTACTCCCCCTCGTCGTCATCGGTGATACATCCAACAATGGAGGAGTCATCGGAAAACTTCTGGAGGTGACATGAACCAGAGTTGAACCGGAAGTCTGAAGTGAAGAGGGTGAAGAGGAAGGGCGCCAGAACAGTTCCTTGGGGCACTCCGGTGTTGCTTGTGACCACCTCAGAGGCACAGCCATTCACCCTGACGTACTGCGGCCGGCCTGTGTGGTAATCCAGTATCCAGGCTGTGGTGTCAGGGTGCAGTTGCATGTCCAGCAGCTTTTCCCCCAGGAGGCAGGGCCTGATGGTGTTGAAGGCACTAGAGAAGTCAAAGAACATGACTCTCACAGTGCCCCCTGGTCTCTCCAGGTGTGACAGGGCCCTGTGGGTGAGGAAGATGATGGCATCCTCCACGCGGATGTGCTGCTGGTATGCAAACTGCAGGGGATCCTGGAAAGCAGAGAGCAGAGTCCTCAGGTGCTGAAGAACCAGCCTCTCAAAGGTCTTCATGACATGTGACGTCAGTGCCACAGGTCAGTAATAAGTAGGGCAGCAAACGGGGTTGCAGTGAGGGCTCTCTTGACTGCTGGACGCAGTCTGCCTGCTGCGCTACCTGCAGAGTGTGCGCGGCGGGCGCGCACTACGTAGAATTGATACCATTGCAAATTAGTATTGTATCCAGATACGGCATTTGAGTATCAATACTTTTTGAAGTGACAACCCTACCCAGTTGTACTGGGAAGTCAGGATCTCCGAGTAGCGAGTGGGAAATTTCAACTGGAACGCCCCCTGAGGTCAGAATTTTCTACTGGCAGATCCTCACCACCCCCAAGTTGACAATTGAAGATGGCTGCCAACATATATCATGCTCCTGTAATATTCCTTTCATTAGCATTTCTGACTAGTGTTTGTCACACTAAATCAGCCGTATACATAGTATTGTTCAACGTATATATATAGAGCATTTTCCCATGTTCCCACATGGGAAGATGCTGCTCAAGATCGTCATCTTTGGCAGTAGATACTCCGCACTGGGCTGCAGACATACGAAACCAACTTGGCCCAATCACAAGAAAGGAAAAGAAGGCTGAGGAGGCAGCAAACCACCATCATATCCTCAACATCCCTGGTTGTGGCCTACACCTGTGACATCTGTGGCTGTGCTTGCCACTCACACATTGGCCTTCATAGCCACAAAAGACGTTGTTTCAAAATCTAACTCCAAGGCACAAGAACTCTGGTCTTACGAGACTGCAATGCCAATGATATATGGAATGCTGCTATATTTTTATTTACATTCTTTGTGTTGTATGTGCAAACTACAGCACAGGGCTTGCTAACAACGGCTAACAATAGCCTGTTAGATCTACAGGTTTTTCCAACTTTGTAACTGGAACGCTCAGATATGACGTCATTCCCATTCCCTCTTCCAAGTTCTGTTATAAATGGAACACAGCATTATATGGCACCCTGCTTTGTCGTTGATTTGCATATGCTTACAAAAGAAATCAAAGAGCATTGTTTTTAGCATTGTCTTTAATTTATAAGATAACATGTGACACAATTTATATACTTAACAAATGATAAATAAATACAAAAATCAGAAATACAATATTAATACCTTTACCACAAAATAAAAATCCTGTCAATAAGTGAATAGATAATAATAGTGATTAATTATAAATACAACAATCAACATCAAACAATTTAAATAACCACACAGTTTGCACACAATAACTCTATACATAAGCTACATTTACACTCTGCAATAACTGTGTACAAAAACTAAATAAAATAACCAAAACGGCTTCTTGGTTATTATCATTTGTAGTTATATAAATTGGGCATTGCTTAACATTTGAATTAATGTAAGCTTTTCCATTTCAATGGTTAATAGTAATAACTAGTTTTAATATAGTTATATTGAAGGTGAATTTTTTCCAGATTGTGTGACGCCCCCTGGAGGCCACGGCGCCCTTAGCATTTGCCTATATTGCCAAATGGGCCAGCCGGTTCTGACTACAGTGTGCTATCACATGGGTGTGCAACTGGCGGCCCATGAAACACATGCAGCCCTTCTCTTCACTCAATGTGGCCCTCAAGTTAAAATGCAATTGGCCATTTGTCAAGCCCCACCATTTCACTTAAGTAAAGCTTCATTGAGCCAAGCCCTCCTGGGTTTTAGTTTAAGGTTAGACAAACTCTCCTGCCATCAAGTTTTTGCCACTGGAGACGACAGAAAATGTCTTCCTGATTTGACAAACTTCAGTACATGTTAAATTAACTCTGATTGTTTATAAATTGGGGCGGCACAGTGGCACAGCAGGTAGTGCACATGCCCTACAGCAAGAAGGTCATTGGGTCAATTCCCGTGTCGATCAGGGCCTCTCTGTGTGGAGTTTGCATGTACTCCCTGTGCATGTGTGGGTTCTCTCCAGGCACTCCAGCTTCCTCCCACAGACCAAAAACATGCTCATTAGGTTAATAGTTAATTCCAAATTACCCTTAGGTATGAGTGAGAGCATGAGTGGTTGTCTGTCTCTCTATGTGGCCTTGTGACCGGTCCAGGGTGTACCCTGCCTCACACACCATGTCAGCTGGGATAGGCTCCATGCCCCAATGACCCTGAAAGGGATAAGCAGTAAAGATAATGGATGGATGGATGTTTATAAATTGTGCCTGGGGGAAATAATGAAGACGAAATTATGGTAGGATGTGTGAGGATCACACAAAAGTGTTGAAATTGCTTGAAATGTTTACAGGACTTGATGCTATTAATGTTGTGTTATGTCCAGGGGAACCATAGACACAACATGATATGCTCAGGGCCCAGACACTCTCAAGGAAGCCAGCCGGAAAACTCCTTCAAAGTTATATGTGGTTTATTTTTTTCACATAGAGCGAAAATTGTACAACATAAATCTCCCAGTAACATAAAATGGTAAATCTCAAAGCAAACTCTAAACTGGGGTTCCTAGAATGAAAAAGGGTAACAAAAAGAACTCAGCTTAACTCACAAAGAAGGCTGCCCACCCTTATCACAAAAAACCTACCACAACAAGGTATATTAACACTCTTAGAACTATCCGGGACCACAGGCTGCTTCGTTGAGGGTGGCTGGAGCCGAAGAGAAGTGACCAGGCTGCAGCAGCTGATATTTGTAGCCTCAGGTAGGGATCTCAGGTGGCAGAAATCCTCCTAGCAGCCAATCAGCCTCCATACTGGGACCTGCAGCCATCGTGAGGTCCAATCAGCCGCAGTCCCCGCACCAGGATCTGATCATTAATACTCATTCACACCTCACAGACACAGCCACAGCCACACTGCTGGACAGCCACACCCACACACACACACACTGCAGGAGGAGAGAAGGCAAAGCTGCTTCAACATGGTGAACAACACAATATGACCCAGGGTCATTACAGTTGGCTAATGTTGGTTATCATCAATAATGTGCCTGTCCAACAAAAGATAAATTAAAACTTGTTATATGTTCTGATGCGTCTTACTTAACTTGTGCTTATATTCATTTCGAAGTGAATGTTAGCACCTAGCTGATGTACCAGAGAAGTAGGGTATCCACATTATGCTGCTGTTAAGAAATATTATAATAACTTCAGGTTACCAGAACACCACATGTCAGTACTAAAAATATTTTCTCCTACCTGAAAGCATTTGTATTCCAGAAGATTGTTAATGAGTTGAAATACCAGGGTTGTCTTGCCATACATAACTATTAATGTAGCACAGTTGCGACCACTGATTTGTTTATGTACTCCAGGTTATTTTTAAGGTTGGAAATAAGTGAGGAAAGGATGGTAGAAGACATACCCATGACAGCTACAATTGCAGATAATGGACAACTAAATAAGATGACTGACAAAAATAACTCTTGGATGAATATAATGTTGAATTATTAAACAAGAGGTTTCAACAAGCTGTTAAACACTGGAAACATTATATAGTTGCTTCGAAGTTGAACCAGGGTGTTGTAGTTCCATAGTAGCTTAATAATAGCTTTTTACTCTTGCCTATTATGTTTAAGCTTAGAATACTGTGACAAGTAAGTTTGTTTGTTAAGATAATCACAAAAAGCAGAGCATGTAAGTTTCATAATTATTGTTTGCTACAGAGCTTATTACCAGCACTGATCCAAAACAGTGAAAAATTCCTGCACCACTATATATTTAGTTGACCCTTTGTTAACTCTCTGATTGGTGAACTCACTCTCCAATCAGAATCAGAGACTCCCCTTTTAAAACAGCCAGGTTACTCAATCAGACATGTTCTGTGAGTCTAGTTTAATGCATTGCTGTAAAATTGCTATGATAATTGTGTTACTTGAACACCAAAAATCACAAAGAAAACATCTTTACACTCAAAGGTAAGATAATTTTGATATTAACAGTATTTGGTGTTCAAGCAGAAATACGTGTAGCATTTTGTTGCTGTTAACTGCCAGTGTTAAATGAGTCGACAGTCATGCACCAGTTATAGTTTTACTAATGTAGACTGATTAGCTAGATTTTATAATTTCCCCCTACAGTGGTTCTGTCTTTATTCTTTCATTTGGACCCAGTTTGGAAAAGAATAAAAGTTAGTCAAAAGGTGACTTATTTCATATTGTTTGAAATGGGAGCACTAAAGACAAATTTAGTGTAACCTTAGTAACAGTTGCTAAGGAGGGCGGGGCTTACTTCCTGTAAAGGGCGGGGCTTGATAAAGTGTCAATTAAATATAGGTCGAAAAGGGTTTGCAAAGCGTCCCAACTTTATTGGACTTGTGTTTTGTGTATGTATAGAGCAAGAGTGAGCTATAAGTCAAACACAAAAGCTAGAAATGAACAAAAATCATTTCTATCCTTCATTATCCATAAATTAAGTTGCTGTTTCTTTTCGTTGGACTGTATTGGAGTAGACTACAATAGCCATGCCATGATAGCGGAACTAAAGAACGGTGAACTTTGTTTCCACCCGGACAGCTATCTCTCGGACACCGCGTGCACATTGTGTTTTTTCCCTTTGAAGTGTTTTGTGTGGAGTTAAAGCAGCAGTAGAGACACCCGAATACACAGGATTAACTCCAGAAACCTCTGTGAGCTTCGCGTTTATCTGAGCCGGTAAAGCGAACATCTCACTCATCATCACGTTGTTTTTCACATGTTAACTCCTCACAGCGGAAGCCTCTGTTTACCTTACACTATTTACACTGCTGCTGCTGTTGTTGTTGTGCAGATGTGCATCCCTGCATGCTCTTAGATATTTCCCTGCATGTTTTATTCAGTCAGTAAAGTGTATCAGTAGCTCTGTTTGCGCTGTCCAACCTGCACCGAAACACCTGCAGACATCCTCCACCATTTAGTTTTTCTTTCATAAGCTTCCTGTTGTTTACATTACTGATCACCTGCACTTATGACTCACAATCAGACTGATATATATTCATCTGTCTGAGTGCCCATCTCCTCAGCTGATAGTTTTGGTACAACCAGGGGCGCTGCTAGAAACTTTGGGCCCCTTAAAAGTTATTATAGTAGATCAGGCCCTGTCCCCAAAACAGCTCTGCACAGTTACTTAAACCAAGCTTCTATAAAGCAAACTTTATAAATAAATATGATACATATTTTATAATGGACCCCTCAGATTTATTACAGTCAAGTTATTCTGTTTCAAGACACAAATAAGCTTCTAACAAAAGAGAAAATGCTCTTCAGATGAAAGTATAAGTAAAAATGTGAATTAAACTTTTTACTATACACAAATTTCTTACATTTATGAACAATTTTAAGCTTTTTTTTTTAAAATTTATTTAATACTCAGTCCTCATGAATAACAGATCTCCTAATGCTGTAAAAGATTCAAAGCGTTTGCAAATTATTAACTTGGCTTGCTCTACAACCTTCAAAAGCATAGACAATATCCTCTGATAAAATTTCAAACGTGATTTATGGGTTAATTTTTGGTGTTAACTAATGCAGATTATTCCTAAATGTAACTTTTTTGCAATTTAAAAAATGAAAACCTTGGTATTTTTTGTATTTGAAGAGAAAAGAAATCTTTAAAGTACTATGTGAAAAAAGTGATAAATCATTGTGCCAAAAAATACTGAAAATATAATATTTTTTAGCGGTCCTCTATTGGTCATGGGTCTTAGAATACTCCTGACTTCTCCCCCTTTTACACCCCCCCCTGAGTATTTATAGTAAAATGATAAAACAGGAGAAAGTACAGTCGCAGCAAAGATTTTATATGAAGTCATTCATGGCCCTAAGACTATTGAGGAAAACTAACCAAAAAAAAAGATTGCCAGAAAAGATTCATGATTTATGTGCCTCATTTGTCAGCATATATGGGATTGAGGTTGATTTGTTAATTAAAGTATTTTCCTTTGATTTCACCGTCATTTGCAGAATAGAAGTATTTCATAATTTTCCATTCATCTGACCGATGCTAATGTTTTTTTATTTAATTTTGGGAGGTATATAGTTAATAATCAAATAATGCAAATGTTTATTTATAGAGGGTCACACTTAAAATATCTCTCACTGAAATAACCTTTCATCTCCAATCTGCTTCGCAATTTGAACTTCAGCAGGTTGTCTTGACCATGACTACATGCCTAAATGCACTGAGTTGTTGCCATGTGACTAGCTGATTAACAATTTGTGTTATCGAGCAGTTGAAAAGGTGTACCTAATAAAGTGCAGCATGATGAGTATATATTTAAATGTATGTGTAGACAGAGATACTGTGTTATCTGCAGTGTCTTTTTCCTGTCATGCAGCAGCAGCAGTGGTGTCTTTTCTACAATACCTCCTGTGTCATCATTTTTGATTTATATTAATTCAGTCACACTAAATAAATCAGTCCATTTTTATTTGTATAACAACCGCTTATAACAAATTATATCTCAAGACATGCCATAAAAGAGGAGGTCCTTCCCTGCTGAGAAGAGCAAGTGTGAACGACCATGTCAGGGAATCACCCGGGCGAGCTGCCTGGACATGATTCTGATAATATCAGGGCTGAATGTGTGAAAAGGGCGTAAGATTGCTTTGTAAGCACCTCATAGTGCAAACCAGGCTGCATTTTAACAGCATTTCTCCTGATCTCATTTCCCTGTGAAATGTATGCATGACAGAAAAACAGTGGTTTATTGTTTTAGATAGACTGCATGTTGTGCAACTTTTATTGAATGGTGCACAATTTTCCAAATAAGATGGAAGCAGCAGAGGTGGGCGGCGCTGAAAGCACATCCTTACATGTCATCTTTGGTTACTACCTCTGCCAAGGAGGTTATGTTTTTGCCGGCATATGTTTGTTTGTTGTTAGCAAGACTACGCAAAAACTTCTGGATGGATTTTGTTGAAATTTTCAGGAGATGTTGGTAATGGCCCAACTTAAAAATTATTGCATTTCAGCGGTGATCCAGATAACTGCCATTAGCTAATGATCGTTTTTGCTCAATAACTGTCTAACTAATAATGATATCAACATGATTCTGAGTTCTAGCTGTGGGATTTTAGGGTCAGTGAATCATATTACGATGGTAACTTTATCATGGAACTATTGCTTATAGATGTAACAGCAATATGTGAGCTACCTTGGCAGAGGTTTGCGCTCTGAGTGCTTTCTAGTTATTATTTTGATTGAGAGCAAAAATCTGCTTCTCAAGGAATGTTGATGTGTCTTTGTGTTTTTGGTGCAGTTTTTATTGTGCACATATTCATAATTGCTAAAAGCTGCCTCTCTCGGTAAGAATGTCTCTCTCATTCTTCAAGTGAATCAATAAAGAACACATTTCTTTATTACATACATACTAACTAAATCTCTTAAGCTCACAGTGCTTATGATAATTTCTCAGTCAACATAAGTCTACAGGGATTTATAATTTCATGTAAATTGTACTAGGTTCCATATTGTATGTGATTTCAGGAGGAGTCTGAACCTGCCTGTCTGAAAATGCTCTGTTAGATCTAATAATCTATGTTGATTCACTCCTGATGTTTAACATTTTTATATTTGTGATCAGGCATGTCTCAGGACAGTCAACACGGCAAGTGGTCCATCTCCAGCAGTGATGATGACGATGAAGTTCTTCCTCCTTCTGGGACTTCAATATCTCAGCCCCAGCTCCCCGCTCGGTCCAATAACAGCTCTCATCGACCCTCCAGTCCACCCAGACTCAAACAGGAACCAAAACCAACCTCAGTAGACCTAAAACCAGAGCCGGATAGCACCCCTGTGACCTCACTTCTTATTGGCTCAGAGGCCAGACAGTCAGCAGCAATGAACCAATCAAATCCAGTGAAGTTTCAAAAGTCTCCCTCATTGGCAGGGAAGAGGAAGAAAGAGGTGTCTGAGGGGTCAGGCTGGGCTCTCTCTGACAGTGATGATGATGATGTTGGAGCTGTGAAGAGGAACAGTGTCAGTACCCCACCGAAGAAAGCTGCACCCAGCCCCAAAGCTAAAAAAGTGAAGGTGGAGAATGAGCGGCCGCCAAGTCCTCACGGCCGGGTTTACTACATCGATGAACCAGAGGACTTCTTTGAATCCAGTCTTCCACGTTTAGATGACCCGTACAGGTTTTACCTCAACAAAGTGACCGGCCTGGACAGGAAGTACAACACTGGAGCGCTCCACATAAGAGGTGAGGAGAAGTTAATTAGCTGACTGATAGGTGGTGTGCTGTAGCTGTTATCAAAAAGGCTTAAAGTCCAATTTAATAGAGTTTTGTGTGACTAGAGGGCTCAATGTTTACATTTGCTTAATTAAATAGCACCAGATTTACAAGTCAGCGTAACTTTTTAAGTTATATGACTGTGGGAGGGGTCATAAGTCCTGCATAAACTCAGCCCCTGTCTGTGAGTGGGTCTGCCATAACCTTTTTTAATATTGTACCTTAAAATATAATAAAAATATAATATAATTATAATATAACACGTGAGCTGTATGTTTACCTTTTACTTTTAATAATTTTTCTAAATAGTTATTATAATTAATTAATAAATGATATAAGAACATTTTACTTACATACATCTTTTAGAATTTATCTGGTAAATTGAACTGATATGTACAACAGTCTGTCTGGGCTCTAGCTTGCACCAGTGGAGCAGCACAATTCTGCGACGTCCCGGTGGGCACCTCAAAGGGTTCCTGCAGGCTACCATTTGCTTGCTGGCATCCCTGGCTGCCCCTGCTCTAGAGTCTAGAAGAACCTTCTACTTTTTTTCTTTAATTTTAAAAATGTCATTTGACTTTTACAGACTGTCAGTCTAAAATTCTGGTATGATGATGAGCCCGGCCGAGCTACCATCCCTGTTTTCAACGTTTCAAATTAACACATTGATTTTTAATCTTTACTCTCATCTAGACATCCTCTCTCCGTTGTTTGGGACCCTGAGAGAGTCGGTTCAGGTCAGTATGTTGGAAACATGGAGGTACTTTCATGTCATTATTTTATTCCCACATGCAGCATGGTTAATGTAGTCCATCAGATGATCAGCTTTAGTGTTTTGATCCAGACTGTAATATATCAGTGTCTACAGAGTGAACCAGGGCCGGACTAGAAACCAACAAAAAGAGCCAGTTTTCTTATTGTCCGCACCACAACCCTCCAAGCCCCTTCTGTCAGAGATATTGAGTAAATTACAGTATGTGGCTTTTTCACCTGCTAAAGTATTTGTTGGTTCGCAAAGTCACCAGTTGGTAAGCAGAACTGTAAGTCTGCCTGTTCTCTCAGACAGCATATCTGTAAGTTGATCCTTTAACACCAGCTCACTCTTTTCTCACAGTTTAACTACTGCTTTGATATTGCCTGGATGGTTCAGCAGTACCCACTAGAGTTCAGGTAAGTTCTGCTTCTTCTTTGCTGCCATTACATTAACAAAAGCATATCCAAGGACATCATGGTATTGGTGGGAGTCTGCACGTGCTCACATGATGACAGCCTTTGGCTTTTTTTAAAGGGATTGTCCAGTTTTGATCGTCCATGGAGACAAGAGAGAGGCCAAAGCTCGTCTGATCCAGCAGGCTCAGCCTTTTCCACATGTTAAATTCTGCCAGGTAAACTCCCTCGAACACAGAATCCGTTCTTTAAACTCAGTTAATCATTTGTGTGATTCTTTCTGACAGCGTGAATGCTTAGGTTTTCCCCTCTAATTTACAGTCTTTGTGTTATTTTCCTGACAGGCCAAGCTGGATATTGCTTTTGGGACTCATCACACGTAAGAATCTTTGTCTGTGATGTACAATGTCATTTCTTTTTTGTTTATGTCTGGACATTATTTTACTGACAACATTAATCATACTGCACCTGTGGACAAAGAATAAAGGTTCATGCAACAGGCCGAGTGTCCTCACACCTTCTCTCCCTCTTACAACATGTACTAAGGCCAGGAAAATAGTCTAAAGGAGACATTTCATAAGAACTAGAATGTCTCTGTTGATGCGGTTTATTGACAAAACTGTGAACAATCAATAAAAAGAGAAGAATAGCTGAGTTAAAAAAAAGCCAAAATGTTAAAGAAATAGTTTTTGATTAAAATTCAAAATTAGATCATGTTTTAAAGGTATAGTGCATTGTTGTAAGTAAAATAGTTATTAAAATACATTATTAATAAGACACTTAAAATTGTTACAGTGCAGTCCTGCTTTTAAATCAGTCATCAACAACTGACTGAAAATCTACACCTTTGGCAGGAGTTTTTCAAAATGTGCGTTTTCAGTCACTTAAAGGATAAGTTCGGTTTTTTGACACCTGGACCTTATTTTTAGGATTAAATACGCTTGTAGACTCACCCAGACAATTTTGGCGGAGCTCTGAGCCGTTTTCGAGCAATTTAGATCCATCCGACGGCATTTTTCCTCATGCCATAGTAGCAGACGGGGCCAGAAATCGAAGCCCCTAAATTAGAAATTATCTGCTGCGAAACTCACTCATTTCAGCTACATTTTATAAATGAATGGCCAGTGTTATCACCATGTCAGCTCAACTTCGTTGTTATGGTCATCCGGGGCTTTACAAGGATGGGTAACTTTTGGTGACGTCATAGACAAGAACATGAGTAGAGCCGCTGTTGTTGCTAGGCTACACGGCTACACGGCTATTTTTGTGCAACATGGCGGAATATTTATCCGATGTAGAAGTGTCTGACGACGACTTTGAGTATAATGGATGCCCGTGTCGTTTTGAGCCTGAATATACCGACGAGGAGCTATTTGAAAGGAGGATGCAGAGGGAAAGAGCCGAACAGCTGGCCAGAGAACAAGCAACCACTGCACGTCCACGAATGGGGGCTAACTGGTGGTGTTGTTGTGGACATTGCATGGCAAACACAACAGAGGAGGAGTGCCTTTGCTGCTCAGAGTGGGACTTGAGACCAGAGGAAACACGTATTGATGCCCCCAAAATACGATTTCTGGCCCCGTCTGCTACTACGGCATGAGAGAAAAACGCCGTCAGATGGATCTAAATTGCTCGAAAACGGCTCCGAGCTCCGCCAAAATTGTCTGGGTGAGTCTACGAGCGTATTTAATCCTAAAAATAAGGTCCAGGTGTCAAAAAACCGAACTTATCCTTTAAGGATGGACAAGGACAAGCGCACGGTAAAACCCACATTTTCAAAAATACCTGTCCACATGTGGACACAGCTAGAGGCTTGAGCTGTTAAAGCGACCTGCACTGAATTTAGAAAAATGTGTTTTACCCATTGGTCAAATGAAGTCAAAACATCATATCTGCTGCATTATTTGGATCATTTGGACGTCAGTCTCTGCTTGTCCAGGTCAGCATCATGCAACCCCACAATGATGCAAAAACCTTGGAAGCTAAAATAAAAGTTTGATTTATGGTAGAACTTCCACAGAGCCGGTGCAGTGGATGACAAGAAAAAACACACTCACGCACAGACAGTTGACATAACAGAAATACAGAAGAAAACGTAACACTCAACAGACACCATTTAACCTCAACTCTCGTTTCACTGTTCACCCCTCTAGTGTCCTACCTTAAAGAATTATTGGTTTGTTTTCTTCCATGGTGCAGGAAAATGATGTTGCTGTGGTACGAGGAAGGTTTCAGGGTCATCATCCTGACATCCAACCTTATCAGAGCTGACTGGTACCAAAAAACACAAGGGTGAGTCGGCCATTTCTAAAAAATCTATTTTATTTACTCAAGAAATGGTCAATGAGCTTTGATCATAAGAGGATAATGTCCAAGGTTATAACAGAAGGACATCCACATCCATTGATGACCCTAAATAATGTGTTATGAAACAGGATGTGGATGAGCCCACTGTTCCCACGGTTACCAAAGGGCAGCAGTGAGAGTGCAGGTGAGTCGCCGACCTTCTTTAAGAGGGACCTGCTGGATTACCTGGCTTCATACCGAGCACCTGAGCTGGAGGAGTGGATCCAACGAATCAAAGAGCACGACCTGTCAGAGAGCAGGTAAACACGAGAACAACACATTACTCTGTTGTTGAATCTAATGGGGATGTATGAGCTCTGCTTCACAGTCATCTTCCGTCATGTCTTTCATTACCAGGGTTTATCTGGTTGGCTCGACTCCAGGCAGGTATGTGGGGTCAGACATGGAGCGCTGGGGTCACCTGAGGCTGAGAAAGGTAAAGATTTCTCTGCTTGCTCTCTTAAAGGTCAAGAAAAGCAGCAAGTTAAAATCAGCCTCTCTTTGTGTAAATTATTTTATGCACATTTTTACTGGCTTTTATTCACGAACCCCAAAACCAGTGAATTTTGGATGTTGTGTAAATTGTCAATAAAATCAGAAACTCATATATTTGACTGAATACACCACAAAGACGAGATATTTCAAGTTCAAACTAGTAAACGTAATTTTAAAAAGTTTAAGTCCCGCCTCAATACGGCCTCTGCATCTGTGAGTAAGTTGAGCTAAAGTTCAGTTGAGGTGGTGTGCAGTATGGCAGCGTCCATTACAAGGCATCCAAAACTTTCCAAATGCTCTTTTGACAATCAAACGACAGACATCACATGTCTTCATCCAGTTCTTTACAGTCTTGGTTTTATCAGCCATCCCTGGTTACATGCATGGACACACCTGCAGAAATGATCGGTCTTGTCCCTGGTGGTTTTGTTTGCTTTTGTAAGTTCATCCAAAGGAATCAATATTTAGTTTATTTTGTCTCCAACCCCAGTAGGTAACTCCTACAGGAGATGGAGTTAAGAAACACTCGTGACATTAACAGGCATTTGCTAATCAAATGTTCTGCAATATTTTCTCATAAGGAAAAGTCCACATGGAACAACTGTAAGCTTAGCAGCCAAATAATCATGTTTAAAAGAACATTTATCATGAGATAAAGTCCTGAGATAAAGGCACGTTTCTTACAGAGCAAACATCCATGCACAAAGCAAAGTGCTTCACACAGTTAAAAACAGACATTTATATTATTCCAAGCATCAAAGAGCAGTAAAATGACGTCAAATGGGAGTAAAAAAATATGACATAAACTGAAAAAAGAAATAAAATGACCTTAAGCAGTAAAAAAACTTAAAGAAATTAAATATTCTGCACTTTTTCCCTTTATCCAACCACATAAACTCTTAAGATAATTGTTTCTAACAATCTTGTGATATGAGGAGTAGGAGATGACATCAATTTAAGATCATTTGAAATGTACAGTAATCTTTAAATCATTATTAATTTTTCTCTTTTGCTTGTGCTCATACATCAGCTGCTGTATGAGCACACAGATCCCATTCCCGGTGAGGAGAGGTGGCCTGTGGTTGGTCAGTTCTCCAGCATCGGCTCCATGGGGCTGGATAAGACCAAATGGTTGGCGGCAGAGTTTCAGCGCACCATGACCACGCTGGGGAAGTCATCTCTTCGCCCCGACCCTCCCGTTCATCTGGTACGCTCTGTAGCCTGTGATTTAAAATATTTTAATGCTCTGAAGGTATAGAATTAATTTAACTCAGACACAACTTTCCCGACAGCTGCTTCTGCTGTTATAACCATATTTCCTTTAAGATAATTATTGGTGTGGGTGTTTTGCAGCTTTATCCGTCTGTTGAAGATGTGAGGACCAGTTTGGAGGGCTATCCAGGTGAGTCAAATTTAAGAAATAATAAAAATCATGAGTGAGGAGATCAAAACAACCTTATTCCTTTTTGAACTGTCCTCTCTGGGAGACGGATATTTGATTCACTTGATAAAATATTTGGCCTTAAACTACCAGGGACCCCCTACTGGTTATCCTTGGGGCCATCTCAGAAATAATGACAAGCAGAAGTAAAATTTATGTACTACATTTACTGCTCATATCACAAAAAAGCAACAACAATGAACTGGCTTAAAAGAGAACCGGCAATTTATGAGACATGGAAAGTAATTGCTAAGGGAATTTAAATAATGGAGAAACTAACACTTATACTAAGACTCCAAAATGAACAATATGATGACAGATGGCTACTGTGGCTACAAATGATGAAGAAGGGACAGACTTTGGGGGGTGGGGCTGTGGTGCTGTACCAACTTAAATATTATACGGGGCAGATGTTTGTAGAAACTGATGAACTACTGAGATAAAATACCTATGTTATCGATGATGTATGTTTACTTTTTTTATTTTAATTGATTTATTTTTTGGGGGTTATTGCATGTTTTCTTTGTAGTAGTTTTCTATGTGTTTAGTTTCTGTTTATTTTGTTACATTTATTAGACTTTTTGTTTGTTTGCACCAGAGATGTTATTGTCAGCCAATGGGGAAAAATAAAAATCAAGTTATTGTTATAATTACCTCCGCCAGTGCTGCACATCTGAGCATTTTGTGAGTGCTCTTTCTACCCCCATCATGATTCTGTTACAGCAAGAAGATTTCTGCTTTGAGTTCCGAGTGGGAAATTTCAACTGGAACTTCCCCCAAGGTCAGAATTTCCTACTGGGAACTCAGCGGATCCTCACCACCCCCGAGTTGACAATCGAAGATGGCTGCCCACAGTGTAAACAGTTACTAAGCTCCTGTAAAATTCTGTTTCTTAGCCCTTCTGACTCATGTTTCAGCCGTATACATAGTATTGTTCAACTTATATTTATGGAAATGCTGCCATAGTGTTATTTACATTCTTCATGTGGTATTTTTGAACTACAACGCAAGACATGCTAACAACGGCAAATACAACGGCTAAAAATAGGCTGGTAGATCGGCACATTTTTTGCGACTTTGCTAACTGGAACGCTGATAACTCGGAGATGACGTCATTCCCATTTCTCTTTTCCCAGTTTCGATGGTAATGGAACGCAGCATTATTGTGTAGAGTTTGCATGTTTTCCCCGTGCCTGTGGTTGTTTTCCCAGCTTCTTCCCGCAGACCAAAAACATGCTCATTAGGTCAATTGGTGACTCAAAAATTGCTCGTAGGTGTGAGTGTGAATGATTGTCTGTCTCTCTTTGTGGCCATGTGATTGACTGGCAAACAGTTTAGAAAGTACTGCACCTCTCGCCGAATCACAGCTGTGATAGACTCCAGCCCCCCGCAGCCCCCAAATGGATAAGTGGTATGGATGATGGATGGATGGATGGATGGATGTATAGTTTATTTAATTACCAGTTACCAACTGGCCTTCTAACCATTGGAGTGCTTCAGGTGTATTTTGATCAGTCAAGTCTTTTCTTGCCCCTGTACCAACTGCTTTTTTTTTAACATGTTATAGGCATAAAACTCAGAATGTGTAAACTTTCCCCCGCAAAATTATAAAGTCAATTACTTCAGACTTTTATTGTTATGTCTTTGAGCTGTGTTTGTAAAAATATTGGTAAAAATGGCTCTTTAATTCGGTGTTTTCTATCTTTATTCACATTTCACATGGTATCCCAACTCCTTTTGAATAAGTGTTAATACATATATTTCTTTCATTTTCTGCACACAGCATGTGAGTGTTGTACTGACTGTTTGTTTGACGTCCTGTTTCATAGTTTGACGTCTGTAATGTGTTTGTTTTCAGCGGGAGGCTCTCTGCCCTACAGCATCCAGACGGCTCAGAAACAGCTCTGGCTTCACTCTTACTTCCAGTGAGTTCACCTCTTCATACAAACCCTGACTTATTGCTTTCCTGCCACCTTCAGTCTTAACTGAGTATTAAAATTAAGCATCCTCTTGACATTATGTAATGTCCAATTGAAAATCGTTATCATTTGTCTTTTTGCTGAATAATTCCCTCATCGATTCCTTCCACTTTGGTCTGAATGCCTTGCAAATCAAGGACATTGTCCTCTTATCAGTGGCAGTCAGCAGAAATGATAACTAAGTCAAAGATGTGATCATAGCAGACAAGAGGCAGAATTGGTCAAAACTGAGGCTTAATTTTTTACAAAAAAATTACCGAACTCTGTCTGTCTCTTCCTTGTTACTGCACACACAGTCAAAAGAATGGTGTCTATCTTCTTGTCATGAACTTGAAAGTAAGGCAAGACACGAAAACAAAAAAACAAGTGTTGGCGTGTCCCTTTAAATGTCAGTTTGACACTGATGCCTCAGAAAATTCACAGAAACTGCCAACGGAGTTGATTAAGACACTGATCAATAATTAGAATTGATAATGGCATCAGTATCAGTAAAATCTTATCAATTCCCATCCCTGCTGATATGTGAGACAGACTTGCCTGCTTTATTTGAAGAGATTAAGGGCCCCACGTGGCCCCTAAACTGCCACATTGCCAGTTTGTCTGCATTAAAACAAAAATCCAGTTAATTTTGAATGATGGTTAAAGCCTCTTTCTGAGGAGTCAGCTTTATTCACAACACAAGTCATAGATTCTCACATCCAAGACTTTTAAGATCCGCTTCATGAACCCAGCTGCGTAGAGATTAGATAGGGGAACATTTTATGTCCCTGGTCGTAGTCACAGACTCCTGTATGTTGTGTTTTTGCAGCCGTTGGAAGGCAGATTCGACAGGAAGAAGTCACGCCATGCCTCACATCAAGACGTACATGAGGGTGTCTCCAGATTTCACTCAGCTCGCCTGGTTCCTGGTCACAAGGTGTGTGTGCTGACTTATTATTATTAATTTATCACCCCTTCATTATTGATGAATGTTAAAAAAAAAACTTGATTTGATTGATAACAAAGCATCAGTGCATCATTTTACTCTTTGATTTATGTCATGATCCTTTATTTGTATTTTCTTTTAAATAAACATGAATCCAACAGTGATGTGGTATTTTTGGGAGAACTGTGAGATGTTTTTTTGGTTAAATCAATCTCAATAAACCATCTATCCATTATCTATACTGCTTATCCCTTTCAAGGCCACAGGGGGTTGGAGCCTATCCCAGCTGGCATGGGCGAGGGGTAGGGTACATCTTGAACTGATTACCACCAAATCACAGGGCCACATAGAGAGACAAACAACCATTCATGCTCACACACATATCAAGGGCAATTTTAACCTAATGAGCATGTTTTTGGTCTGTGGGAGGAAGCCAGAGTGCCCGGAGAGAACCAACACATGCACAGGGAGAACATGCAAACTCTGCACAGAAAGGCCCTGGCCGACATGGGGGTTGAACCAGCAACCCTCTTGTTGTGAGGCACGTGCACTACCTGCTGCACCACCATGACGCTCATTAAACCAGAAATCAGATGATTTTTATGCCAGAGCAATTTTGGGGTGGAAACTGCAGAAATTTGCCGTAACTATCATTGCGCTAAATTAATATATCAGGAGTGTCATGTGTTTAATTTTGTTGACACTAAAAACTTGTGTAGGCTCACTTTTTCCACACAGAAAACCTAGAAGAATCAATAAGGGAATATTAAAGAAAAGAATCCATAGGCAGAATCAATAATGGCATTGGTATCAGTAAAACCTTTTCAATGCCCATCCCTAGTTATAACAGACAAAAACAGTTCTTTGATCCTAATGTCATGAAATAAACTAGTCAAGATCTCAAGAAAAGAACTTAAACTAAGCTTTCATGATTAGATCTTGCTCAGCAGTCATAGATGCATCTGCCACGCTCAACACAATCATACCTGTTTCTGATGTTTCAGTGCTAACCTGTCCAAAGCAGCGTGGGGCGCTCTGGAGAAGAGCAACACTCAGGTGATGGTTCGATCCTACGAGCTTGGTGTCCTCTACACTCCCTCTGCCTTTGTAAGAACGATCTTCATGTTTTTATTGCTATACTGGCAAAAATGAATATATTTGTGTGATATTAGTGAAGTTCATCCACTGGTGTTGTGATGATTGTCTCCTGCAGAACATGAAGACTTTCCCTGTTCACAAAAACCCCTTTCCAGCCTCCTCCTCCTCCTCCTCCTCTGGTTTTCCTGTGCCTTTTGACCTGCCTCCCAGATCCTACTCTCCTAAAGGTACGAGAATGTGCGAGCATACATTTACACCCAGATACTTCAGTAAGTTTGACAACCACTTAATGAAACATGGCAAACCAGCTGGTAAAAAATCAGTCTTTTTTAGTTAAAAAGCTAGTTTAGAGATGAAATTTTGTGTTTTTTATGATACGATACTTTTTGCTCTTATTTCTGGAGAAACTAAAGCCTTACAGTTTCTCTGATGCCTGATCTCTGAGCTCAGAGCTCCTGAGGACTGCAGGTATAGTAAGCCAACAGTGACATCTCGTGATGTTGAAAGGAATTAAAAAACACAGAAATAAAAGCTGAGATCATTCCTACAAAGAACTGAAGCGCACAGAAATACAGTGCCTAACAAATCTATCAGACCACCACCCAGTGTAAGGTTTATGCCACAGCTGCCCTACATTTAGCATGGTAATTACCAAAATCATTTTTTATGCTGCAGTGATGATTCATACGCCAGTATGTAGAAGCTCTAACTCAAATGATATTTTAATGCTAAAACATAATTATTATTGTTATCTTTAAAAATTTAAATTTACTGTTTTACAAAAAAAGAAAAAAAAAGTTAAAGCACATTATTATTTCTTGATCAAGATGTCAAATTATAGTTATTTACTCAAATTCCTGAACATAAAAATTAGTTTAAGTGGTTGAATGTTCTGCTTGATTAATTTCTGACTTCCCAAAGTCCATCGTGTGGGTCAAACTTGAGTAAAAAAAGGTGAGTTCAGTTTGAAATTCATCATTTCTGTACAAAATAGTAAAATGTGGAGAGCTCACTGAACATGACAGAGGCAGCAACAAAGCACTTCATGATGCTGGATGGTCTCTGAGACAAAAAGACATAATGTGTCCTCAAAGTGTGGTCTGT
Source organism: Cetoscarus ocellatus (assembly GCA_037902135.1). NCBI lineage: Eukaryota > Metazoa > Chordata > Actinopteri > Labriformes > Labridae > Cetoscarus > Cetoscarus ocellatus. Next base: position 138,054 of record JBAMNC010000367.1, read on the forward strand.
GGGCTCAGCCAGAAACTATTTGCAGCTCTGTAGATTAGACTGGATTAAATTAGAAAGTACTTTATTAATCCCTTTGGAAAAACTTCCTCAGGGAAATTGGGAATAACAGTAACAAGGGAAACTGTTGAAAAGTACAAAAAACAATGCAGCAAGAATGTAAACTGTTGTAAAGGCCAAAGGAGGCCATTAATATTATGTTTTTCTATTATGTTTGAAAAATGACTATTTAGATGTTTTAGTTTTTTATTCACCTAATAAATAACTATAACACTGCTAGTTAAAAACAAGCTTTTTAAGGATTTCTAAAAATATTTGTTTTCTTGTTTTTATGACAGGTGGTCTAATAAATAATTTAAGCACTGTATAATATCTGAAGTTATGAAAAAATGACTAAGCCTTTTATATTTACATATTGAAGTGTAATAGTTCTAATAGTTGAACAGCTTTTAAAACCAGAGGAATCATTTTCTTTATGGTTGTCGTGGGACACTTCCTGTTTCCCATGGCAGACACTTCAGATTTATCATACCATGGAGACACTGAACGGAGCATTAGAGACTGCTGCATAAGGAAGCAGAAACTGATAATTACGCCTGCTGTTCTGTTCTACAGCCATTTTCTAGTCTCTTTGACCTAAAGCAGCTTCACACCTCAGGTCACATTTACACTTTCACACCCATTCACTCTCACATTCTCTCACTGAAGGCTGGAGTTTCTGTCAGTCGTCCATCAGTATTAGCTAACGCACTTTTACACCATTTCACTACCATTAACTCACCACTGACAGTGGGAGCAACTTGGGATTAAGTGTCTTGCCCAAGGACACATCAACATGTGACTCGAGCTGGGTTCGAACCTGCAACCTTCCGATTACTGGCCAAGCGCAATATCAGACTGCCCCATTGATGCCCAATCAGATTATGTAGTAGGCGGGTGCTACTGCCCGGAAAGTGAGCCACCTCATAAAACAAACTCGTCCAAACGTGGGAAGTGCAGGGAAAATATCTTTACTAAGGAGCAGTTTGTAGTTTTGATGTTTGTTTTTACATTTAATAAAGAATTGTGGTGCGTATCTGTTAAATCTGCTTCTAGAGCTGTTAGCATCTGTGCTAATCTCTGTATATTCCTGCTCTCATCTTGCTCATAGCTCCCACCTCTTCCCACTCTAAAGGACTCTGATTGGGCCGTCCTGCTTTGGGCTACTCATTATTGTAGATTGGAGCTTGTCAAGATGGTTCTGCCTAATTACAGACATTGAATCAGGCAGATCCAGCTGCACTGCAAACTTAATGAGATGACTCTCTCTCCTGAAATCAGAATGTCCCTCATTTTTACCTCTTTTTAAGTCTAGACTTAAAAGACAGAAATGCAGCCATCTTGTCTTGTACTATGTCCTTTATATTTGCATGAACTCGTGTTGTACTGACTGTCTGTCCCTCTGTGTTTTTAGATCAGCCTTGGATCTGGAACATACCGTACACCCAGGCTCCTGACACACACGGCAACGTTTGGGTTCCCTCCTAAAACAAACCTGTCCCTCTTAGACCACTTTAAAGCTGCTGTTGTTCTGTTAGTGCTATGTCTAGATGTCAGTAACATTTATTTTTGTATTCTATACTGTAAGCTCATTTTTGTACTAATAAATAGACTGAAGATGACATCATCAATATCTGTTGTATATTTTGAAGCATGAAAAGAATTCCTTATTAGTCGATTCAACATTAAAAAGGTTGGTCAAATAAAACAAACAGTATACTAAACTAGAAAGCAATCAGAGAGCACAAACCTCTGCCAAGGTAGGTCACATATTGCTGTTACATCTATAAGCGATAGATCCATGATAAAGTTACCATCATAATATGATTCATGACCCTGAAAACCCACACCTAGCACTCAGAATCATGTTGATATCATTATTAGTTAGACAGTTATTGAGCAAAAACACCAAAATCTAATCATTTTTAAGTTGGGCCATTGCCAACATCTCCTGAAAATTTCAGCAAAAATCTGTCCAGTAGTTTTTATATAATCTTGCTAACAGACAAACAAACAGACAGGGCCAAAAACATAACCTCCTTGGTGGAGGTAATTACAAAATAGATAAAATGAGGTAAAAGAAGCTTTAGAATTTTAATTATTTTATAACTAGGCACTAAATTTGATTTGTCAGATCTTGCTTTTCCTTCATCCATTATATATCTATACAGTTTCTCCCATTTGGAGGGACAGGGTTGGCAGAATCTTGATTTTGGCCAAATTTGAATGTTTCTCAGAAAATACAGAGTGTGACTACTTTTTCACGACAGGGCCAAATTTGGAGATTTCTCAAAAATGACTGTGTTTGATTAGACATCAGGGTCGGCGACCTCGCCTTTTGGGCCAAATTTTTACATTTTCAAGAATTAGTGGTATTGACTTCAGTTTCCAGACAGCGCTGGCATCATCACGTTTTGGGCCAAATTTAGGGCCAGGACAAAATTTAGTCTTAATGAAAAAAAAAATTGTCAACAGTAAAATCCACATGCAACAGTTTCCAGCTTTGACATCCTCTGTGTTAAATCAGGAAGGAAGAGGGAAAATACTGAAATGGTCATGTGACCCCTATCATATTCCTGATTGAAGCATATGGTGGTGTTAGAACTCTACTTCTATCAGAACTACTGTTACAACCATCCCTGGTCCCCCTTGAATCACTCTTGGTACTGCCTAACTTTCCTCCTGTCCTCTAAAAGGGAGCAGCTGAGTTTTCACAGACCCTTTCCTGCAGCCACACCTGAAGAGAGCGAAAGGGTGCAGGGGAGCATCGCGTAATCAGAGAAGAAAGCAGGAGTTACTCCAGCATCGGTTGGTGTGCAATCCCATGATAAAATGTAATCTATGAGACCACTGAACCAGGTGAAGCCCTCCTCTCTGGGATGACTATAAAACTGTGCAGTAATTTAAAATCCCTGCACAGTGCCCCAAATAAATCTGATGTTTTATCAACTTTAAAACCTTCTCCTGCTCCTCTTCCATCACTTTTATTTAAAGCACAGTTAAAATCCCCCCTAGCATGTGGGACTACAAGTCTTCTAAAAAGTCGTACCTGTCATTTTTGTCATTAAAACTATAAATATTCAAAACCTTAAATTCCCTCCCCTTAAAAGTCAAGTGTGCTAAAGTGTCCCACGGTCTCTCAGCACCATGCTGCCCTTCACTGAGATAAGTGTTTTTGATTAAATGGCAACATCATTGTTTTTGTTCTGGTTGGACCTGCTCCTACTTTAGAATAAATTTAGAATAAATCACCTTTAAAGTTCTCATTCATAGTTTACTCTGTTTTTTCTGCTCCTGTTTTTAACCCTCAGTTCAAAACAACTGCTTATAGTTATTATGTCATTGCTTTTCCATTAAAAATAAACATTTTACTTGTTAACTTTGGGAAAATCTGTTATTCATCATTATCATTCATCTGCACACTTTATTTTCCTTCACTGAAGATTGTAGTTTATGTGAACATATGCTAATAACCAACCAAACATGGTCTAACTACACTACTAATAAATTCTAAGCTGTTTGTCTTCATATTGACAGTATAATCGTCATCAGATCCCAAACCTGCACAATGATTTTATATTAATAAACATATTCGAATCATGCTCCATACAAGCCTGTTCAAACATATGGTGTCAAACAGCTGATTTATGCTGTAATATTCATTGCATTATGATTTCATCCACACATGCTTAACTTCGCTTAACTTCAAAACGTCACACAGGGTCGTAATACGCCACTTGTACACGCGCCCTATGTTATCGTTTGTTTGAGGAGGACAGTCTCACATTTTGTAAAATAAATAAACAATTACATAAATAAAAACACAGAGGAATAGGTAAGGGGAAAATATTAATCTGTACAGTCTTCTAAGACATATTGTGGCACTTTTCTCTATCTACGTCACATCACACATGTAAATTCAGATAAAAAACACTATTTTTGCCCCACAATGAAATGAAATCTTCATTTCCTGTCTGGCTTTTACTTTGAAATGTGGTCGGGAACGTGTTGCATTAGCTCAAATGAAGAAATCACCACCTTCTGACATTTGTGTGTTACTATAATATACTAAAGTTTGACATGAATTCAAACACCTGCAATTACTTAAGTACCAGAAATTATTCAAATGAGTTATCCACAACAAGAGCATGCTTACAGTGTCAAATCTATGAAGTACAAACTTTTGAACCATTTTTGAAGAAATGCATAGACACAAGTCAAACTGTGAACACTTTTTCTACTATCAAAACAACACTAAACACTCAAATTGTCCCTCAGTAAACTGTACACAGAATGTGTGTGTGTGTATCTATATATATATAGTACATGGATAATGGTATTTATTTCTCACAACATTAGATTAGATTAGACTGAACTCCCTCTGGGAAATTAGGATTCCACTAGCAGTTTCAAAAAGTAGATAGAAAGCTATGTAAAAAAGATAGCAAATACGGTATCAGAGGGGTGGCACATCAATGGGTTACAAGTTATTTAGAAAACAGAAATCAGTTTGTTGAAATAAATAATGTAAAATCTGAAATATGCAACTTAATATTTGGGGTGCCACAGGGGTCAGTTCTGGGACCAAAACTGTTTATTTTGTATATAAATGATATTGTTAATGTCTCAAAACTGTTAAAATGTATTCTATTTGCTGATGATACCATCTTTTTTTATACTGGTGAAAATCTAGAATGTGTGTTGGAGGTGGTCGGAAAAGAAATGAAAAAATGTATACACTGGTTTGATGTAAATAAATTATCCCTTAATATTGAAAAAACAAACTTCATGCTATTTGGTAACAAAGGAAAAAAACACTGATGTTTCAGTAAGTCTAGAAGGTATCAAAATTCATAGAACAAATGAAATAAAATGTTTAGGTGTTATTATTGATGATAACCTGACTTGGAAACCACATATTAATGTAATGAAAGTGAAAATAGCAGTAACGATTGCTATGTTACACAAAGTAAAGGATTACTTAGATGATACAGCTTTGTACCTTTTGTATTATTGATTGTTCCATGTCTGGCCTACTGTGTTGAAGTGTGGGGAAATGCATGTAAAACTTCCATCAAGCCAATTTTCATTTTACAAAAAGGAGCCATAAGAACTATTACTAGAAGTTAATACAGAGATTCTTCAAACCCGTTATTTGTTAAATTGCAGTTGTTGAAATTCAGTGAGTTAGTAGATCTCAGTATGTTGCAGATTATGTATAAAGCTCATAAGAAAACTTTACCAATCAACATCCAGAACCGATTTGAAAAAAAGAAATTTGTTATAATTTAAAAGGATTTTAAATATTAAAAAAAATCAAGATTCAGAACTAAACTGAAGGAGCGCTGCGTTACAGTGAGAGGAGTCAGTTTATGGAACGATCTGAACAAAGAAACCAAAAAAGCTCAATCAAATTTTATCTTCAAAAAATTATCAAAGCCAGTATGTTGAGTAAATACAGGGACATGTGTTAATCCTAGTCTTGCTAGGTTTGTTTTGTGGAAAAATGTGAATTACCATGTTGACCTTCTGTTGGTTGTTTTTGATAAGAAATAATGAAATGTGAAAAGGCATGTTGGCCTGCAGCTCTTCTTTATTTGTATTATGTGTTTGGTTAATTGATATCTTGTGAGAAAGGGGCAGGTTCTATGAGTTTCCTTCATTCTGCTCCTTTTCATTCACATTTGAGATTTTTCTTAGTTTGTATTGAATATTCTATATACTGACAGAATTAAAACAAAGACCTAAACTAACTAAACTAGATACATTAAAAAAAAAAAAAATGGCTACTGCTCCTTCCAGTCCTCTGTCTTCCTGTTACTCATCACCACTGAGAAGTTGTACAGTCTGATGGCCTGAGGGACAAAAGAGTCCCTGACCTTGTGAAGGAGCAGTCTTGGGCTGAACAGACTCCTCTGGTTGCTGATGACAGTGTGCAAAGGATGACTGGCATCGTTCATAAAGTCCAGCATTTAATATTTAACAAGGAAACTGACAAAAGACCACACTCATGCACGCTCTCAAAAAAATAATTTAATCAACTCCAAAGAAGGTCATATGTACTTTGTATTAGATGTGGCTGCAGTGGTAATATTCATCATGAAGATTTGCGTGACTGTAGAAGACACTGAGCTAATTCCAAATCAAAAACAAAAAGCTTTATCAAAGAAAAATGTTTCAAGTCTAACCATAAAGGTAGAGAGGGTGTGTGCCTCCCGAACTGTGGTTGGTAAATGTGTTGCGTGGCTTAGAGTTAATTTAAACTTTAAAAGACTATTAGGCTAGCACATAAGTGCAGATAGAACAATTTAATGGCTGAAATTGTTAAAATAATCCAAAGATGTTTAAAATGGTGCAAGATATCGACAACGCCACCTAGAGTTTTTTGAGCTCTAGGACTCTTCAAAGGCTACAGCTTCTTAAAACCAGGGGTGAGCAGAGTTTAAAAAAAAAAAAAAACACACAGGCCAAGGATAAGTATCAGCAGGTTTATTACAATAAAAGCAATTAGTTACAAAACAAAATAGATGATGCCTAAAACAACTCTCTCATAGTCCAGGTAGTGCTTCTCAGTGAGCCTGCTGCCCTCGCGTCAGCTGGCGGAGTCACTCTGCCATGTAGAGCGCCGGCGGCTCCGCGTCCTCAGAGGCCAACCTCCAGCTCCCGACCCTTCTCTCCTCGTAGTGCTTCCTCTGCCACCCCGATCCTCCTGGGGAGGATGGACAAACCACAACCAGTACCGTGGAAGACACTCAACACGGCCCAAATTAAACTCTTTGCTTGGCTCTGCAGCTGGCTTTCCTGTACCCGCCTCAACAAAGTTGAAAGATACTCACGGTTTGCTAGAGTAATAGTATTCTCACCAAACGGGTACAGGCTGCTGCGCTTCGGGCTCCCATGCCTCCGTGGTCCAAGACGTGTGCTCTGTCGGGTCGGGTCGCTGTTGGCTGAGCCTGTCCGCTGCGTCTTTCGTATAGCCGTGCCTCCTCGCTCTGCCGAGCTTTAATCTCTCCCTCCTGTGTGATACACACCGGCTGCTCATCTGCTGATTGCTGCTCAGGGCTTGGACAGCGTCTGTGGCGTTCAGGGGCAATCAGAAAAAACAACACTCCATGCAAAAGTCAAAGCATTACACATCAAAAACACAAGCCACTAAAAGTTCTACAAAACCCAAAACCAGTGAAGTTGGCACGTTGTGTAAATCGTAAATAAAAACAGAATACAATGATTTGCAAACCCTTTTCAACTTATATTCAATTCAATACACTGCAAAGACAAGATATTTAATGTTCGAACTGAGAAACTTTATTTTCTTCTGCAAATAATCATCAACTTAGAATTTAATGGCAGCAACACATTTCAAAAAAGTTGGCACAGGGGCATTTTTACCACTGTGTTACATCGCCTTTCCTTTTAACAACACTCAGTAAACGTTTGGGAACTGAGGAGACCAATTTTTGAAGCTTTTCAGGTGGAATTCTTTCCCATTCTTGCTTGATGTACAGCTTAAGTTGTTCAACAGTCCGGGGTCTCCGTTGTTGTATTTTACTCTTCATAATGCTTCTTCATAACTCTTGTCTTGCTGAAATAAGCAGGGGCGTCCATGAAAAAGACGCTGCTTGGATGGCAACATATGTTTCTCCAAAACCTGTATGTACCTTTCAGCATTAATGGTGCCTTCACAGATGTGTAAGTTACCCATGCCTTGGGCACTAATACACCCCCATACCATCACAGATGCTGGCTTTTGAACTTTGCGCCTATAACAGTCCGGCTGGTTCTTTTCCTCTTTGGTCAGGAGGACACGACGACCACACTTTCCAAAAACAATTTGAAATGTGGACTCGTCAGACCACAGAACACTTTTCCACTTTGCATCAGTCCATCTTAGATGAGCTCAGGCCCAGCGAAGCCGGTGGCGTTTCTGGGTGTTGTTGATAAATGGCTTTCGCTTTGCAGAGTAGAGTTTTAACTTGCACTTACAGATGTAGCGACGAACTGTAGTTACTGACAGTGGTTTTCTGAAGTGTTCCTGAGCCCATGTGGTGATATCCTTTACACAGTGATGCCGGTTTTTGATGCAGTACCGCCTGAGGGATCGAAGGTCACAGGCATTCAATGTTGGTTTTCGGCCTTGGCGCTTACGTGCAGTAATTTCTCCAGATTCTCTGAACCTTTTGATGATATTACGGACCGTAGATGATGAAATCCCTAAATTCCTTGCAATAGCTCGTTGAGAAATGTTGTTCTTAAACTGTTCAACAATTTGCTCACGCATTTGTTCACAAAGTGGTGACCCTCGCCCCATCCTTGTTTGTGAATGACTGACCATTTCAGGGGAGCTGCTTTTATACCCAATCATGGCACCCACCTGTTCTCAATTAGCCTGTTCACCTGTGGGATGTTCCAAATAAGTGTTTGATGAGCATTCCTCAACTTTCTCAGTCTTTTTTGCCACTTGTGCCAGCTTTTTTGAAACATGTTGCAGGCATCAAATTCAAAATGAGCTAATATTTGCAAAAAATAACACAGTTTACCAGTTTGAACATTAAGTATCTTGTCTTTGCTGTGTATTCAATTGAATATAGGTTGAAAGGGATTTGCAAATCATTGTATTCTGTTTTTATTTACGATTTACACAACGTGCCAACTTCACTGGTTTTGGGTTTTGAAATTAAAACCAAAACACTGCAACTTAAAAACAATACATTACATAAAACATGCATAAAACCCCCCTTCAACACTGACACTGTCACAAATGCTTCCAGAGAAGAGGAGCTTTCATAATCATTGTGTCTGCCCATTTCTTGCTAAACTTAATTATCTTATGTTTGTTGGAAGTTGGACAACATACTTACTACGTACCAGATCTGACTTATGTTTTCAAGGTGGGAAGTTGGTATTCTTCCAGAAACGATCTTAAATTTTTTAATTTTAGCAACTGCCCTCTCAACATGGACTCTGTGCTCTGCAATTTTTTTGGTCATCTCAAAATGTGCATGCGGCATCTTACTGTTGGATATGGCAAAAGGTGGGATGTTCAGTTTAAGACCAACCTCCTCCACCTCCTTCTTAATAAAAAACCCTTTATCAGTCAGTAGTCCATCTCCAACTTTGAGTAAGCCACGCTGAATGTAACCTTGCAATCGCTCTTTGATGTCGCACTGATTAAAGATCTCCCTGTCTGACATTGACCCAATAAAAAGGGGAGACACATACATAAGTACCCCTCTTGGGTCACAGGCAATCAAAGACTTCAGAGTGCAGGTAGATTTGTGCCTTGAGTAGGTTTTACTCAGCAGCAATGAGGATCTGGGCCTCTCTATCTCTAGTTCAGGGCAGTGTAGGATAGCAAATGTAGTTGGGAAGTCCTGTTTAAAGTTGTCAGGCATGTTCTTCAATATGACATCTCTGTGTAGCCAAATGGGCGGAAGTCGGTGAAGTTGGTCAGACATGTAGCCTACCCAGGAGTTAATTACAGTGCTGACACTCTGTGGGGGAATTTGAAACCTATTTGCTAAGTTTTTGTCGTCAAAATTTTGTCTCAGCTTCATTAGTGTGAGTAAAAACTGACTACGCAAGGGCATGTTTTGGGCCTCAATGTCTACCACTTCATAGGTCAGAGGAATCTGTGTTTGTGCCGCAGTGGGATCATTTGGCACTTCAAAAAATTCACACAGGCTATTAAACTTTTCATAGGTTAATCCAGTGCAGTACTGAAAGTAACGAGGCACAGGGCTTTGGTTCAAAGACTCTGGTGTTAATGGCTGTGCAGGTCTCTCCTTCAGAGTTGTCAGCTCCTCTTCTTGGTGGCCTGTGTTGTCATGTGCCTCTGTAAATGTAAATATGAAAAAACATTCAGTTAATAAAATAAAAAATGTTCTCTTCACAGCTCCCTCTAGTCGACACCACTACAGAGTCACCACCAGCAAGGCATACAGTAATGAATAAAAATGAAACACAGGCGTACAGTAAAATCTCCATCTCTTTGCTACAGTCTGTAGCTCTGGAACACAAGACCAGACAGCAGGAGACAGACAATCTCTGGCATCTTGCACTGTCTGCCCGACTTATGTCCACCTCTTTCAATAGAATTTGCCACCAGTTCCAACCTGGTCTATTCTCGGCGCAGCAGAGGCGCACTTGGGGCAGTGGTAATTTGGCTGACAGGCGCACAGGGCGCACACGTCACCAAAACCTTACAGGCAGGTGTCCGCAGTGTCAGGCACATTTCAATGCAATAAACAATCACAGCAACCACTATTTAATGTAACCATCTGAACCAGCACATACATTTGTATCTGTATTAATTGTCCCGTCACATCTGATGTCAGATCAGAGACGCTTGTCATAACTACCGAGTTCAGATCTCTCAGCCAACCACAAACAGCCACATCGTCCGATACAGAGTATCTGGCTTCTCTCATCTCATGAAATTAAATAGAAAATAAAAAGAGAGAGAGACGCTCGCTGAATAAATAACTCTGTGTCTTAAGGATTTACCTGTGATTGCCCATATTTCTCTGTTTTAATCTTTATTTGTAACGTGATCTAAAAAGATGGAGTATATTATTGCAAGGAGGATGAGGAGGAGATATATTTTCACCTAAGGCGCTGCTTTTTGGTGATGACAGACCAGGAATGCAGGTGGATCACAAGCATGATGAATGGATTAGCCTGCTGCTTTGTTTAAATGTAATTATCACCTAATTTTGTACTCCTATTATGACACAGGAACAGATTACATTTGTCCCGTGAGGTGGTCCACACGGTGACGCGCATCGTGGCTCCGATGCACGGCCCGGTGGCCCCTGTGCTCTGCCAGTTGCTGTAAAAGTGACAGCGGCTCTGACCTTCGCCACCAAGGTGAAATAGTCACTGCACCTCGCCCGCGGCGCATTTAAAGGCGAGGAAAGGCGTTCATTTGATTGGTGAAGATCACACTGGGCTGTGTTAAACCCACTCAAGTCTTATCTCCTTCCTCTCTGCTACGTGCGCTGGTAGGAGAGACGGAGGCGTGGGTGCGCCTGCCTGCACCAGTCCGCGCCGTGCACAAAACTTGCAAAATGCCCTGGACACACCCTGTTGGCATGGCGCAGGCGCGGCGCAGGGCAGGTGCGCCCCGCCTGTGCCTGGTCTACGAAATTAGAGCCCCAAGTGTCTATCAAAGGAGAGCGACAAAGATTGTCCCTGCCTCATGTAGCATGCAGATGGTAGCTACAAGCTGAAGGAGAGCCTCACGTATCATTACCAAATAGGCAGTTGGGACTCACAGTCATGCCGTAGTGTGATTCTTTGTGATATGCACAAAAGACTACCACATACAGCGCACACATTTTGATGCAGCAAAATGGGGTGATATGAAAAACAAACCACCTGTTTTTCTTTGAGTACTTCCTCAGCAGTTGCCAACAGTAATGATAAAATAAACAAAATCATACAAACACGCACTTAACTTAATTCTTACCTTTGTTAGTTTCTGTGACACTGAGTTGTGATGCAGCTGTCTCAGTTGAGTTCAGGGTGGAGGCTCCAGCTTCCTGTTCATCACATCTGAATCTGTAAAAGTTTAGTTGTCAGTTTAGGTTACAATGCTATATTTATAACTGATGAAAACATTTCTGTTGAATAAAGTTTAAATTAAATTTACCTATATATGAAATTTCACCCCCCCCCCCCCCCCCCCACAACACACACACACACACACACACACACACTAACACACATATATATATATATATAAGTTAGTATGTAACATCCAGGACATTAAGCGTTATATGTTCACCGAATACAGACAAAAATGGTCTGTGGATATACGGTGTAAACCAAAACTAAGAACATATTGTCTTATCAAGAATAGTTTTGATACATCGTCTTACGTGAAGTATAATCTCACCAGGAGACAGTGATCTTTTTGTGCACAGCTGCGCTCGGGAACTTTTCCCTTAGCCAGTGAGACTGGTAGGTTTAATGCTATTCCAGAAGACGACAGATTGTGTTTGTTGTGTAACGTTGGGGAAACTGAGAATGAGATTCATTTTATGTTTCACTGTCCAATTTATGATGATCTAAGGGATTTATTTTTCAGAAAAATGTCTTTGATTAATGTTGACTTATTTGGCTTGATGACTACGAAAAACTTGAGTTCTGTTTCACAAAAGGAGCTTTTGCTTTAGCAGATTTTATTTGCAAAGCTTGGGAGAAAAGGCAGAGTGTATTGTCTACTGGTGAGCTGAGAAAAGATCATGCAACTTGGTAACTGTTGTGAATTTATATCTTGGTAACACTGTAACTGTATTTCTTGTGTCTTGTAAACCCATGAGGGTTGGGCACTTAAATGTGCATGACACGTAAATAAAAATATCTATCTATCTATCCATATGTGTGTGTATATATATATATATATATATATATATATATATATATATATATATATATATATATATATATACATACATATACATATAATCATTGATGAATGGTTGGTGGGGGTAGGGAGTGGACAGCTGTGTTTTACTTGTGCTCTTGCTGTTATACATGTATACATTAGCCTCCTCAGTCTCCTTGACCTAACTGCTGCCTTTAACACAATATCCCACACTATCCTCCTCGACCGCCTGTCTCACTTTCTTGGCATCACTGGTACAGCTCTCTCCTGGTTCCACTCATATCTCTCACAAAGAAAACAGCTTGTTACCATCGGCAACTCTCCCTCACCCCTGCTCCAGTTAACCAGGGCGTGCCTCAAGGCTCTGTTCTTGGACCTCTCCTCTTCACCATCTACATGCTTCCCCTCGGACAGATTATTCACAAATATTGTCTCAGCTTTCACTCCTATGCAGACGACACCCAACTCTACCTCAGCACAAAACCATCCATCCAGCTCCCTCCCCACTCCCTGGTAAACTGCCTCCATGACATCAAACCCTGACCTGGCTAACCAACTCAAACTCAACAGCAATAAAACAGAGCTCATGGTTGTGACCCCGAAAGTGCTGCTGCAGAAGGTTGGAGATCTCATGCTCGACTGGACGGGACATTCATCTGGCCGTCCTCCGAGGTCTGAAACCTGGGCGTCATCCTGGACTCCGCCCTCTCCTTCCAGTCCCACATAAAATCTGTCACCAAATCTGCCTTTTATCACCTCAGGAACATCTCCAGACTCCGACCATGACTCCCTGATTCCGTGGCTGAAACACTTACTCATGCCTTTATAACCTCCCACCTGGACTATTGTAATGGAGTCCTGTTTGAAGTACCCAGCAAAACTCTGAACAGGCTTCAGTACATGCAAAACTCTGCAGCTAGAGTCCTCACCTGCACTAGACCCTGGCAACACATCACTCTGACCCTCATCCACCTCCACTGGTTCCCTATCAAGTCCAGCATCAGCTACAAAATCCTCCTCCTCACATATAAACCTCTCCATGCTCTGGCTCCTCAGTACCTCTCTGATCTCCTCCATCTATACACACCATCCCGCAACCTTCGTTTAGACAGTGGCCTACTTTCCATACCCAAAACCAAACTCTGAAGCTATGGAGACAGAGCCCTCAGTGCTGCAGCCCCACCCTCTGGAACACTCTCCCTGCAGACATCCGTAGCTCTCCATCTCTGGACATTTTCAAAAAATGTCTCAAGCACCACCTGTTCACCACAGCATACAGTATTCATTAAACCACCCCTCACACTCATCTACTCCCCCACACAGTTTGTCCATGTCTATGTGTCCCTGTAAAGTGTCCTTGGGTTTCTTGAAAGGCGCTATATAAATTCAAGATATTATTATTATTATTATTATTATTATTATTATTGTTATTATACCACTTTATGATTGTTATTTTTAAGACAAGACCAAAATAAAATGCATTAATTCAGCCTGACAATCCCAAAATGTGTGTACATATTAATGTGTTGCATGAATCAAAACATTTGGTTTGTCAACCGCAATACATCAACAGATACTATAAATACTTACAATAAGTACTATCCCATCTTAAATATTTGACACGGGCATTTTGGTTAGTCTAATGCAGTAAATAATGATGCACTAAATATTGACTTGAACACAAACCTTTTTGCTTGGGGTTTTCTGATGCCTCTGAGTTGTTTCCTCTTCAAGGAGAGAAAGAAAGAACAGCCACAGGATTTGGAAACTCAGTTATAGGACATCCGTTCACAAAATAAGAGAAGATATCAGTATGTCAGAAGCTGTCTCTCTATCTGTTACTAGTATTTCTTTAGCTCAAATATTACACAGTGGCTCAATGTTTAACAGAGGTAACCCACAATTGATACATCTTTGTTTGCTAACATTACCTTACCTAACACACAGAGCTATGGTTAGCTAACGTTAGCTAGCACCTTACCTTAGAGCAGACGTAGGTGTTCTTGTTGATTTTGGAGGGATTCAGCTGATCGTATGGTCTTCCACACTGCTTAGTCCTCACCCTGCATCTTTCTCCTTGTGTCTTGGGTTTGGGGAAGGCAGAAAATTCGACACCACCCAAACTTTGCGGATAATGAGTGTCAGGATTGGACAGGGGCCATAAGGAGATGTTGAAAGATACTAAGTAGTGATCAGATAACCTATAAGTTTCGGAAAAGACTTTTAGTTCATAAATATGAAGGCCTTTTACTAGAACAAGATCGAGAGTGTGCTTATGATGATGGGTCGGTTCGAGAACAGCCTGAATAAAACCAAAATTTTTTATTTTGGACATAAAATCTAAGCTAAGGCTATCACTTTCTTTGTCAACATGGATATTAAAATCACCTACAATGAGTATTTTCTCAGCGCTAGGGACAAAGGATGAAAGAAACTGCTGGAATTCAGATAAGAATTTAGCCTTGGGGCCTGGGGGACGGTAAATTATTGCAAGTAAGACTGACTGGCAGTTTTTTAAATCTTTATGAGACATGCTGAAAACAAGGCTTTCAAAAGAAGTGTAATTATTCTCTGGTCCACGCTTGATAAGGAAACGAGAATGATAAATAGCTGCTACACCACCACCACGACGGCCTGTGTCTCGTGGCTTATCAATATTACTAAAACTGGGAGGAGTGGATTCCTTTAAACCGGCATATTTCTCCTCGGTCAGCCACGTTTCAGTTAAACAGAATAAATCAATGTGATTTTTTGATATAAGATCTTTCACCTTTGAAGATTTAGGTGTCAGTGATCTGATATTTAAGAGACCACATCTAATTAGCTGACGTTTTAGTGTTTTAACATTTGTTTTTCTGTTAACAGCTGTGTGAGGTTTGGGTCGGGAGACAGACATAGTCTCTATGGAACAAAAGTCCTGTCTAGAAAACTGTTCTGAAGCAAGCACAGAGGAGCGTGGAGGACTGCAGCTCTGCGACATGGTCTCATGGAAGTTGTGATTCCCCAGGAGTTCTGGAAAGCAAGTCGTTCCTCCCCTGGTCTCTTTTGGATCCTTGATCTCAGACATCTTGGTACCAAGATGACGGGGTGTAGCACCCTGAGGAAGCACAGAGCAAATCAGCAGCGTTAACTTTGGTCTCATACCTTCAGTTTTCCTGTTCCAACCTGAACTTGAAGCATTTCTCAGTCCCTGCACCTCATCAACAGTTAAAATATCTTTATGACATTAAGTTTTTAAAGTAAATTTCCTGTGGCTTTGTCTGGAGTGGCTTTGTTTACTTAGTTTGGGTAAGCGGTTCCCGCTGCTATGCACTGTGACCAAAGACTTGGCAAAGCCTGTAAGTTAATTTTTTATTTTAACTTAGGTCAACGTGTAAGTATACCAGACATTACAAGTGCTTAAGACAAACAAAGAATAAAACATAGGCCATATCTAACCCATCACTTCACCTGTACAACACAGATTTTGTCTGTTTTTATATCTTTAAATCACGGTGATTTCATGCTGCAGCAAAAATTAAATTTTTCTTGTCTGTACTGTGAAGAAAATATTTCACTCTATCTTTCTCACATGGCCAATTCGAGCTAAATTGGCGGTCTAAAATTGTGGCTTTCCTTTTTAATCTATGGAAATCTTGTTTTATGTGTTTGTTGTTTTATTTTTATTTTATGACTGTGTGTGTTTGTCTAAAACTGTTGAATGTGCTGCTGTCTTGGCCAGGACACTCTTGGAAAAGAAGTTTTTAAACTCAGTGAGGTTTTCCTGGTTAAATTAAGGTCAGTAATAACTGAATAGGAAATTCAGATAAACTCTAAGGACATGCAAATATGTTGCCAAAGAACAAGACTGACAGTCTGTATATTGTTTACTGATATATGTTTTTGTATGGAGATGTATGGTAAGGGGGGGGCTTAAGGGACATGGAAAACAGCATTTGGGCTTAAAACATCTCTGAGCTGACCTCTTCGTGGGTTCTTGGGTTGATGTCATACTATGGGATGTTCTCTCTTGTTAACGTGTTGAAGCAGACGCTGCTAAACTGTTGCTGTTTTAACTGTTGCTGACTCGACCACACCAACACGTCCTCTCAGCTGCTCCCTCACCATGATGCTGATTTAAAAACACTTCAGTGATACAAATGCTGCTGATTTGAGGACACGCTGTTATCGTTTCATAAGTGAAGTGTTGACTGATAATCTATGGCCTCCTGCGTCTATGGTTGCCATGACAACAACAGATGATAAAACCAACTACAGTGCCCATGAATGCTTTCAATAACAAAATTTTAATCAAGATTATCAGACGTGTCTTCATTAAATAATATAATGTTAGACACGTTCACCCAAAACACTGCTGACACAACATAGGTAACATAGCTACAAGTTAAACCATAACACCAGTCAGACTTGTGGATAGGAATATTCATGAAATAAAACAGTTTTTGCATAGAAACTGGGAAGAGAAAATGTTTTGTTGGTATTATAATCAATGTTTTTGGTCTTTATACTTTTACTTATTACTCGTACTTGTTCTTGTACTTGTTTTTACTTTTACTTTTTGCTGTTACTTATTTTCAACGATGAATGTTGGTTACTTTATTATTTAGCATTTATGTATTACCAGCACTCAAAGGTATTTAATCATTTTATTAGTATTAGTCAATCACAATTTTTTGCCTTATATACTAAGTGGTTGTCAAAATTGTTTTATAGTACACCTTATATATTTTTTTTTCATATTATTTATCAATTTTTATGATTTACAGTTTATTTCCAGTTATCACATTTTATGTTTTTATATTTTCTCAGATATTTTACCTCACATAAACCTCATACACCAGCATTTAAGCTCCATAGAGGCACAAAATGTATTAGCTACTTAAAGTCTCACATTAAAGTTAGAGATGATCACAGAATGTGTGCCTAATGATTGCTCTAATAATGTGTTTTAATCTCACAAATTAGTTATCATTAGCCGATAAAATATCTTGATGTAATTGTTTTTGGTCCTATTCAAGGTATTTTTTTTTACGAATAACGATATGTGAGCAAACATAATGGTTTCACAAATGTTACTAAAAGTTGTTTTTTTTTTCTTTTATTTTACCAAGTGCTGAAATACATATCTAATGGTGTCTTATTGTAGAGGTTGTGAAAGCTAAACTGAGAACAGATGTTTACATAAAGTTCTTATAGTAAACTCTGCATTTACAGTAAACTGTGGATGTACACTACACTCCGTAGTTAATATGTGTTTTCAATTTCTGAGAAATGGAAGAGATTGGATTTCCAGGAAAGCAGCAGAAAATAAAGCTATATTTGGGTCTAAAAGAGAAGCCATTTTGAATAAACTGCAAAATCAGGAATAAGAAAAATACCTTATAATGTATAATAAGAAAAAGATTGAAAAAATTCTAGACACCAATGGATTTGTATAAAGGCCTAAGGATGGGAGATATTACACTATTATATTTGAGAAGAATTGATATGCCTCTGCCCCTTTTTGTTTGCTCCTGTACTCGTCTCTGGCTCTTGTCTTGTAGGTGGCCTGGGATCCTAGACTGCCTGCTGCTGTGGAGTTATGAAGCCTCAATAACTACAATCACAGATACAACAACTATTTGGCCATTTTCATCTCTCTATCCGTGGTTGATTATACATCCATAGTAGTCCAGAGGCTTAGTGCTCATTTTTGGGCAGATTGTGCAAAAGAAGATAAAAGCGCCAAATTTTATAAGAGGCTTCTTGAGACCAACTAAAGGACTTTAGCTTTGGAGCCCAACACAGACATTGAAAATATCCATATACAACACCAAAGTTGTTTTTCATTGTAAATAAAATGTTTTCTTGAGTCATAAGAAGAACATTGATGACAAATTGTTCTTTTTGTCCATTAATGAACTTAAAACTGATTTTGATTTATCCACTTGTTATTAAACCCCCCCCCCAATGATGTGTAAAATAGAGTACCAAGACACCTTGTACCTATGCATCTTCCATAAAGTCCTGCAAAGTATAAGTGAAATTTAAAAAAGGGAGAAAAATGTCCTGTCCATGTAAAAAGTTCCCTCTTTTTTTTTTTGGGTAACATTTAAGCATCAAGTTGTTCAAATTCACAAATACTTACTATACATTCACATCAACAGATGGCGCAAAATAAAATAAGTCTAATAGTTTGGTTCTACACCTCAGCTTTTAAAGATCTCTGTTCCCTTTAATTTATACTGACTTTTAATTCAAATATTTTCTGTTTGTGTGTTTGTAAAGTTTTCTTATGAGCATTAAACTCAATTTGAGAATACTGAAATACACTCACTCATAGAATTTTAACAACTTTGACTTTGTAAATAACGGGTTTGATGGATCTCTATATCTACTTCTACTGATCGCTCTTATGGCTGTTTTTTTGGAAAACAAATATTGAATGAGTTTATGTTTTACAAGCACTTCCTAAAACTTCCACACAATAGGTCAGATATGGAACAATCACTGAGTTATATAAAAGGCACAGTGCTTTATCACTTCATGAGCCCTTCACTTTGGTTTTTGATGCTTTACATTTTGTATAAATATATCATTTGAAATTTCCAGTTCAGATTTTAATCTACCATGACGCCTTAAAACTTAATTTAATTTACTTTATGAATTTCAATACCATCTACATATATTGGAGCATTAATGTTACTTACTCTTTGTTACTAAAATATATATATACATATATACATAAAGTATGTGTTTTCAAGATTCAGTGATCATTAATTAATATCAAACCTTTTTTTTTTTTACTAACTTGTTTTGACCACATCCAACACCTGTTTTTATTTTCTTCCATAATAAAACAAGGTAGTATCATCTACAAAAAAAATGCATTTAAGCAATTAAGATACATTAACAATATCATTTACACACAAAAATTGGTTTGGGTCCTAGGACTGACCCCTGAGGCACCCCACAGGTGATGTTTTTTTGTTAAATTTTATACCATTTATCTGAACAAACTGTTGTTTTTTAAATAACCTGTTCTTCA
Organism: Cetoscarus ocellatus; assembly: GCA_037902135.1. Lineage (NCBI taxonomy): Eukaryota > Metazoa > Chordata > Actinopteri > Labriformes > Labridae > Cetoscarus > Cetoscarus ocellatus. Next base: position 157,505 of record JBAMNC010000367.1, read on the forward strand.
TTGATGTGCCAGTCCTATAAAGCCGCCTACACACCAAACGCTATTTGGGCAACCACTCTCCATGTAAAGTCAATGTACAGTAGCAATGGGGCAGGGTTAACCCTCCTGCAATGCGACGGACACGCTCTGGGCGACCTGGTCGCTCGTCGCTTGGTTGACAAAGTTGAAAAATTTGAACTCTTCAGGCAACATCGCATGTGGCTGTGCGGCAACAGCCAATCAGCGTTGTGTGGGTGCGTGACGACAAAGTGACAGACTGTTTTTATTCCAGTTAACAGAGTGACAATCCATGTCCGTGTGGGAACATTAGTCAGTGAGGACATTAGTTCCACCTAAACAGGAGCACAGTCGATGCTGCTGCAGGACCATCAGCTGCAGCGTTTTGTGGTTGGTAGGTGAGTGAAAAGGATACAGTTGGAATAATGTCAACTAATACATCCTATTATATGATGTGATATGATCACGGTAAAACTTGAGCAGGCGTGACGTCACTGAGTGACGGCGACGGTGACAAAACGAAGTATTTATGGGAACATGACCCGACTGGGTTGGGCGACTTGGTCGCCAAGTCGTGTTCAGTGTGAACACAGCTTAATACCAAAATTGCCAAGTTTTTAAAGAAGAACAGTCTGATCTATGGTGTCAGATGCTTTTTTGAGATCAACAAAGATACTTAAAGTGATTTTTCTTGTTAATTCCTGTGTATATTTCTTCAGCTAAATCAATTAGTGCCATTGACATAGAATGATTTTCCCTAAATCTTAACTTGCTGCTTCTAAAACTTTATACTTTGTCAAGAAATGCGTCTAACCTGGCAACAAATAAGTTTTCTAATTTTTTTTTAAATTGTGGAAGCAAGAACACTGGTCTGTAGTTGTGGTATCATGCAATTTTCATCTCATCAGGAAAACTCCTGTTGAAAAAGACAGATTACATTTATACAGAAGTGGTTCAATAGCAAATTCTATTTTACTCTTTATGAGTATCTTGTCAATGCTTTCACAATCAATTGATCCTTTACTTGCACAATTTTTTTTTACAGTATTCAGTATTTCTTCCTCCTCTGCTTTACAAAGTAAAATACTGTTTTATTACCTCTGATTGAGTTGCCCTCAGCCTTATTTTCTGTTGATTTTGGAGGTTTTTTTTTTTTTTTGCAAGATTAGGACCCACTTCTCCAAAGAATTTATTAAATTCATTTACTATTGTATTTTTCACATATATCTTATTATCTCTCACAAAGTAGTTTGGAAAATCAGTCTGTACTATATCTGTCTTTACTACACTGTGAATTATTCCCCATGTAGCCTTAATATTTTTACTACATTTATTTAATAATTCATCATAGTATTGCTTTTTTGTTTTCTTATTATCCATACCAACTCATTTTATATTTCTTTTACCTATCCCCTGCCTATTTTGCTCTTATTTTTTGTGATGAATTACCCATAATGCACTGCCATCTTTACTCTGAGACCGAGCAATTGTGACAGACAGAATGCACAGCTTTATAACATGTTTTCACACTATGATGTACAATCATTTTTATTCTTTATTGCATTAAAGGTGTTACTGATAATATTTTATGTTATATGACTTTAATAATGTCAAAGTAAGTCAACTTTATCACACTTGGAAGTAATTTGATCATTTAATGATGTATATAGTCTGAAAAATACCATGCGGATTTTCACATAGTTCACTGATATTGATAGTCATGCAATTTGATGTTTAAAATAGGTATTTGCTAAGGGCTCCTAAGCTAAAATTCAATAACTGACCCTAAGGAATCATCATGCAAGAAATGGCACTTTTATCCGCAATTGCACAATCCTTTCACAAAGCCACAGGACTATAGTACCTTATAGGCATGAGGTCCCCCTTGAAAATGAGATGCCACATCTCAAGAGGCTAACCTTTAATCAATTAATACTCAACAGAGACAAATATGGTGGGGATGGTTTTATGATCTGGGAATCCATGAGTTTGTCACGACCATAAATTATTTTTTTCAGTCCTTTGTCTCTGCATCTCCCACCACCACCCCTCAATTATCAGCTGAAAATACATCACTTAGAAATTCTCTCTTTGATGCTGTTGTATTATTCAATGTTAATGTAAATAATAGATTAAGTACTCTTTTCATGATTATTATTGATTATACTTCTATAAAATTATCACTACAATCATACAGACAAGAGAACCCTCCTGAAAACGAGATGTTGCAACTCAATGGGCTAACCTCTAATGAATTTATATTCAGCAGAGACAAATATGAGGAAGACAGGTCTATTAGTGGTCCATGGATCTGTCACTAACTTTAGTTCTTACTTTAGTCCACTTGTCTCCGCTCATCTCCCTTCCTTCGCCCACACACCCAACATAGCACAGTGTGGATGGCTGTTCATCATAAGACTGGGATCCACATTCAAGATTTCCTGCTGCTTAACAGAAGGTTTTTTCTTGCTGTCATGATGAGTGATTCATGATTGGCTATTTGGATTCATATTGGTTGTTGGATGTATATATTTGTATATATACATATACCTATATATGTATTTAGATATGTACAGATGTGGACAAAATTGTTGGTACCCTTCCATTAAAGAAAGAAAAACCCACAATGGTCACTGAAATAATTTGAAACTTACAAAAGTAAGAATAAAGTAAAAATTTACTGAAAATTAACTAATGAAAATCAGACATTGCTTTTGAATTGTGGTTCAGAAGAATCATTAAAAAAAAAAAAAGTAATGAAACTGGCCGGGACAAAAACTATGGTACCCTTAATATTTTGTTGCACAACCTCTTGAGGCAATCACTGCAATCAGGCGATTTCTGTAACTCTCCATGAGACTTCTACACCTGTTGACAGGTATTTTGGCCCACTCCTCATGAGCAAACTGCTCCAGCTGTCTCAGGTTTGAAGGGTGTCTTCTCCAATCTGCATGTTTCAGCTCCTTCCACAAATGTTCAATAGGATTTAGATCAGGGCTCATAGAAGGACACTTCAGAATAGCCCAATGTTTTGTTCTGAGCCATTCTTGGGTGTTTTTAGCTGTGTGTTTTGGGTCATTATCCTGTTGGAGGACCCATGGCCTGTGACTGAGACCAAGCTTTCTGACACTGGGCAGCACATTTGGCTCCAGAATGCCTTGATAGTCTTGAGATGTCATTGTACCCTGCACAGATTCAAGACACTTAGTGCCAGATGCAGCAAAGCAGCCCCAGAACATAACTGAGCCTCCTCCATGTTTCACAGTAGGTACAGTTTTCTTTTCTTTGAATGCTTCATTTTTGCCTCTGTGAACATAGAGCTGATGTGGCTTGCCAAAAAGCTCCAGTTTTGTCTCATCTGTCCAAAGGACATTCTCCCAGAAGCTTTGTGGCTTGTCAATATGCATTTTGGCAAATTCCAGTCTCTCTTTTTTATGATTTGCTTTCAACAGTGGTGTCCTCCATTAAGTCCACTTTGGCTCAAACAGTGACGGATGGTGCGATCTGATACTGATGTGCCTTGACCTTGGAGTTCACCTCTTATCTCTTTGGAAGTTGTTCTGGGTTCTTTGGTTACCATTCATATTATCCTTCTCTTCTACTTGTCATCAATTTTCCTCTTGCGACCACGTCCAGGGAGGTTGGCTACAGTCCCGTGGACCTTAAACTTCTGAATAATATGTGCAGCTGTAGTCACAGGAACATCAAGCTGCTTGGAGATGGTCTTATAGCCTTTACCTTGAACATGCTTGTCTATAATTTTCTTTCTAATCTCCTGAGACAACTCTCTCCTTAGCTTTCTGTGGTCCATGTTCAGTGTGGTACACATCATGATACCGAACAGCACAGTGACTACTTTTCACCCTTTAAATAGGCAGACTGACTGATTACAAGTCTGAAGACACCTTTGATGCTAATTACAGGACACACCTTAGTTTAACATGTCCCTATGGTCAAATCATTTTCAATCTGTTCTTGGGGTTCCATCATTTTTGATCAGGCCAGTTTCATTAGTTTGTTTTTTAACATGATTCTGTTGAACCACAATTCAAAAACAATGTCTGATTTTCATTAGTTAATTTTCAGTAACTTTTTTATTTATTATTACTTTTGTCAGTTTCAAGTTATTTCAGTGACCATTGTGGGTTTTTCTTTCTTTAACGGAAGGGTACCAACAATTTTGTCCTCGTCTGTATATATGTATCTATTCATATATTTGTATCCATAAAATGAAGAGTTTGTCTTCAGCCTGCTCTATTGTAAAGTGTCTTGAGATAACACTTATGAATTGGTGCTATACAAATAAAGATTGATTGATTGATTAAAAAATGGGAAGGAAGAGAAGTGAGAAGAGGGGAGAAGCCCCACCCACCAAGTTATAAGACAATTTATAAGGGGGCAAGAGAGTAAGGGAAGATGGATAAATATAACAGAGGACGAGACAAATACTGATTTCCCTGACAAATGTATGAGGAGGTGAGACATGTTGAGACGACATGTGACAAGTTAAATGAGCAACAGCTGAGGTGAGAGACCAGCACTGATCAGACAAACAGATGTTAATGTACCTTTGGTGCTCCCTCTGCTTTCAGTTTCCTGACCAGCTCCCCCTGCTGGGAAACACTGATGAAGGGGCAGGAGGCGGAGTCTGTTGACTTGGTGGGCGGGGCAGTAGCAGTGGTGGAAGGAGCCATACCTGGTTTGTATTCTACACCTGTCTGCTGCTTAAACTGAGCCAGCAGACACAAGGACATACATGTTATACGACCATGGCAAATCATTCCCATGATAAAAAGTCAGCAGAACATAAAATTCAGTTATGAAGACCTTTAAATGACCAGATGTTATTAAAAGTATCTGAACTTTTGTTTTTCTTACACATAAATACATAAAGCAATACAGAGGCTACAGTAAGGCAGACAGAGCTGCTTGAAAGTCATTATTACACTTTTTTTTATATTTGAAACCAAAATCAAGATAAAACAATAGACTAAATAATCTACTAACATCTGCATTACATGTTTTTAAAATTAAAAACTCTGAATAATAATAATAATAACCAAATCCCAGGGGAGCACGGCACAACACAATAAACAATAAAAACAGTTAGTGGGGTCAAAACAATAAGCAAATAAACAACTGACAATATACTAACAAGTTACTAATTAAACAAACTATCGATGTTAAATGCCCAAATTAAACAAGACAAACAACTTGAGTTCTAAACAAAGAGAAACCAACCCAATTCAAATAAGAAGGAATTAAGGGACAGATAGTAAAACCCAAAATCTATCAAAATTATCATAAGCAGGCAGAGCAGGAGACGGGCAAGCAAACAAAGCTTGAGTGACCACAACAGTTTTATTCTTATTTGGGACACACCAGTCACTCTGCGCTGCGAAATCAAGGAGTATACTTCTAACAGAAACAATCATGAAGGCAAAGCAGTACAGACATACCTGTCCAGGAGCCAAACACCTGTTGAGCAGCCAAACTTCTGTTGAGCAGCCAAACTTCTGTTGAGCAGCCAAACTTCTGTTGAGCAGCCAAACTTCTGTCGAACAGCCAAACTTCTGTTGAGCAGCCAAACTTCTGTCGAACAGCCAAACTTCTGTCGAGCAGCCAAACTTCTGTCGAACAGCCAAACTTCTGTCGAGCAGCCAAACTTCTGTCAAGCAGCTGAACACCTGATGTGGAGACAACAGGCAGGAACACGAAAGGAGTCACTGCTTAAATACCCCCCCACTCCACCCTTTAATGACTGGTTAATTTTCACCCACGCGATTGTGATCTTGTGATTTTCTCTCTGTCTGACTCATAAACATTAAAACATAACAACACTAAACAAAAAAGGTGAAACACAGTACAAAAACATTCCGCGGAAGATGACACTGACAGGAGCGAAAAGTGTTCAGCACACCTAAATAACATGCACAAACCAGATAGGATGGCATCAAAAAGTATAGAAAATTATTTCAGAGGCACTGGTATATTGTACCCGAGTAGTTTCAAGTAGTAAATCTCAGTAGTTGTACAGTAAACCCTCATTATCAAACAACTTTTGGACTAAAATAATACAATAATTGAACCATTTATCATAGAATAGTGACTTTTTTATGTAAGATAGTGCAGTTGTTACAATATAATACCTCTGCAGAGAAAATTGTGCTTGTAAATCAGTGCCCATGCCAAAAGTGCCTGTTGATGAAAGTTTGAAAGTTGAATTGGGATTTTTTGATTACTGTAGTTACAGACCAAGATGAATTTTAAGCTACCAAGGCATGAAAAACATGATGGGAGATAAAATTCCCAGTAGAGGTCGGGAAATTATCAACATATAATGACTGAGCAGCATAGGCTAGATGAGAAATGCCTTCAGCCTTGTGAGCAGGACTCTGCCCTTCAGAGATAATTTTTTTGTAACCAGTGGTTGAGAACTTTCTGGGTCTTTTCAAAAAGTTAAGAGTGCCTCTGGATTTCCTACCTTTATTAATATAAACCCCTAAATATGTAACAGAGTGTTTTTTACAGGAAAATTAAAAAAATGAATTAACTGTACAATTTTTCCCTGGTAATAGTTCACATTCATTAAAGTTAAGACAAAGCCCTGACGCCCTGGGAAAGGATTGGATTGTGCTGATTGCACTTGAGAAGCATCCTTAAGAAGCAGAGCTTTATCATCTGCCAGCTGACTGATTGTAATTTCCTCATTAGCAATAGTAATACCTTTCAAAGAGCTGGCATTATCTGTAAATTAAGGAGTTGTGAAGCTAGAAGGAAGCGGTATACAGACCAAAAAACCTTGGGGATGTGCCTCTGCTTAGTATATTAGAACTATTTCCATTAGTATATACTGTTTTTGCTGATTTGCAAAAGATGTTACCTCCAGCAAAGTTGTCAACATAAAATCATGTTCCAAAGATTCAAAGGCTTTATAGAATTCCAAGAAAAGAATAAAAATGTCATCTTCAAAAAAGTCAGAATAATTTTAAACTAGAAAAGCACTCAGAGAGCGCAGACCTCCGCCAAGCAGCTTTGGTCCACTTTGGTGAAAATGGTCCTATCTGGCAATGTTAAAGAATCCTTTAAAAAATTCCTGGATCCAGAAGGTCATCCTGATCACCCCCAAAATTTAATCAGTTCTTCCATATCCCATTTCCGACAATTCCTGAAAATTTCATCCAAATCTGTTTAGAACTTTTCAAGTTATTTTGAACACAAACAGACAGACAGACAGACAGATAAATGCCAGCAAAAACATAACCTCCTTGGCGGAGGTAATAAGTAAAATTGGGGGGGGTTCTGACTCAGTGAGAATATCAATTGGTTTGGAAGCTAAAGAAGTAATTCTAGGTATTAAGTCATTTTTTTCTGCTCTTCTTCTTTTAGCCAATTCACTGCTATATTTTCTAAGCTATTGAGCAATATCATATTTTAATAACTCCCAATTATTACTACACATCTTTTCATTTATGACTTTGTCCCCATAATCAATCATTCTTTTAATTTCTGCAATTACATCGCTGTATTTAGGAATAGTGCTATTAGGTTTCCAGTATGAGGATTTAGAGGTAGTAGTGGAAGATGACAACAGAATTATGATGCTGATAATCTTATGATCAGATAATGGTGAGGGTAGAATATCTTAGAATCAGAATTGGAATCAGAAATCAGAAATACTTTATAAATCATCATGGGGAAATTCAGTTGCTTCAGTTGCTCTTATACTCAGTATAGCAGTAGGAATATCAACTAAAGACATTAAAATAGATGAAAGCATAAAAAAGTAAGTAAAAATAAGCAAGCAGGTTGCAAGATGCAGAATCTTTAAGCTACAACAAATTCCTAATGAAGGATAAATAAACAAAATAAGTTAAGTGCCATAAGCCAAGACATTGGCTCAACATGCCCAGGTCATAACATCACGCCCGTAACTTGGGGCAACAAATTCCATCCGCCTTCGTATCATCAGAGCTCGAATGTCATTCAGTCTGCCCTGAGTTTGTACATTTTTACAGAGTGACACCAGTATAAAGTATGTAAAACAGTTGACCACCATGTCCATGGCTTCCATGCTCCTTTCCGTTGTTTATCTGGCCGTGTTTTGTCTCGCTGATGATGTCATCAAGGTGATGACATCAGCTTGACGCACCAGAGGGAAAAAAACAATCACGCAGCTCATCTGCAGGCAATTAGACCCAGGTCTGCTGGCAATGGGAGAGGAGTCACTTGCCAGTTGGTAGCAGGTTTACCGACGCTTACACGCTAATTTTAGTGGGAAAGTGGATAAGTGTCCCCTACCCTGAGCCTGCTGTCCCAGCACACAAAAGCATACGGGATAGCGCTGGCCACCGGAAAGTAGAGGCGGCTCAGGCTCTTCTTGTAGAAAGTCTCGGTGTTCCTAGTCCAGTCAAGTCTGTGGTCCACATAATCTCCCAAGTATTTGTATTCCTCTAAAAATAGGGGCTGCTGGAGCCTTTACCCTCCTCAGATCCAGAATCAGCTCCTCGGTCTTTGTCACGTTGAGCTGTAAGTGGTTCTGCTCACACCATGTGACAAAGTCCCCCACCACAGCCCTGTACTCATCCTTCCCACCATTGTTGATACACCCCAACATAGCGGGGTCATCAGAAAACTTCTGATGATGGCAGGACTGTGAAGTCCGTGATGATATAAAGTAGCTCTCCTCAGGTCCTCTTTGTAAAGAAACAAACACATAGGGGCATTCATGAATTTTTGATATTGTGCTTCACCCACAGACATTTCAGTTTGTTGCTTTTGGCTCTTCCCTTTCAGACAGTCACACATCCACATATTTTGCAAATTGTGCCATTGATGACATATTTAGTGAAATTAAGCCTTACTGTGTCTTGTTTCCTTTCAGCCATGATTACCTCCTCCTCTACATTATTGTCTTTCATGCTGAAAGCCTCTTATGAGGGCTTGATATTATTGTTTTGTAAGACATGGGAAAGAAAGAGGGGGAACTTGATGAGGAAATTGTTACACACAAGGGTAAATCATATCTAAAGATCCAGCCACTTTAATCCTCCCCTCCCTTGCCTGCCATCTTCCAGCCAGTTTCCAACCATTAAGAATCTCACCCACCTCTCTGAGGTTAAACCTAAATTCCACAGGAGTCTGTTCATAGCCTAATTTTCTCCCTGGTTGGCAGATTACCTGCAAAATCAGGAGACAGCAAATTTGACACCATAAACTCCCCCAAGTATGGCCTAAAGTTTACAATTTATGACTGTCAAGGTGGGCAGTCCCCATCATTGACCTGCCAAGACCCTACCTGAGAAAGTGGGTAAAGTTTCAAGTGGCTCAGAAAAGTTCAAACCACTCATTGGCTGGAATTGGGTATTGATTCCTTTTCCTATTTAAAAGTCATGGTCCTGTTTTTGTTTTCTTTAGTCTTCAGTAAGTTGTCTCCTGCTGACATGTGATTTCTGTCCCTTTGTTTTCATGGTTGTAACCCATTTGCCCAGACCGGACGGAGCAAACTGCAGAACGAGAGAGCCAGCCTGAACCAGCAGATCATCAAACAGATGAGGATGAGAGCCAGAGCTGAGAACCTGCTGTAGTAAGAACAAACTAATGAAAGATAACTCATGCTTACATAATACTCTACACTCATATGTCTGTTTAATTTCAGGACTAGCCTCATACTTTACCTAGTGAGTCACTCAACCCTAGAGTTTGTATCCACACGTGATGTTTTTTTACAGTATCGGGGAGTGTTTTCAGGTTTGTTCATTAGTCATAATGTTATATTTGTCCAAGGTAGACTTATGAGATCCACAGTGTCAAACAATGTCCTATTATCCTATAGAAGACACAAGTTTGTTTGTTTTTGCACAAACACTGGAGTGTTGATGACTCAGAGGAGGTACTCTGGATGGACTAGTCCACGTTTGAACTCTCGGGGAAGTCCATTATGGTGTGTGGTTCTATTTGTGGAAACGGTGTGGGCAAAATGGTGTGAAAATGGACATTATCATGAACAAGTACGTCATCTTAGTGCATCATGAACCCCTTCTGGACTGAATCTGTTTGGTTGTTGGTTCATATACTAACAAGACAATGACCCCTGGCATACTTTAAAGCTGTGCAGAGACTTTTTGACCCACAATAATGAACCGGGAGTCTTTAACTGATGGACTGGACCAGTCAATGTCCAGATTTGAGTCCTACTAAACAAATTTGAGATTTGGTAGATTTAAAGATCACACAAAAGTTTCATCTAAAGCAGCAAGAATGCAAACTGTTATAAAGGCCAAAGGAGGCCATAAAAAATATATTTTTTGTTATTAGGTGTGAAAAAGGACTTTATAGATATTTGAGCTTGTTATTTGCTAAATAAATAACTACAAAATTTTAAACATGTTGTCCCCCAAAATTTATTGTACCATGGAGACACTGAGTGGAGCATCAGAGACTCCTGCATAAGCCTCAGGCGTACCCCTTTTTCCCAAGGGGATTAATAAAGTACTATTTATTCTAATCTAATCTAATAAGGAAGCACAAACTGATAATTACACCTGCTGTTCTGTTCTATAGCCATTTTCTCGTCTCTTTGACTCAATGCAGCTTCACTGGTCACACCTACTCATTCACATCCATTCACTCACTGACGGTTGGAATCTCTCTATCAGTTGTGCATCAGTATGAACTAACACATTCATGCCCTTTCATAAGCATTACACACCACTGACAGTGGGAGCAACTTGGGGTTAAGTGTCTTGCCCAAGGGCACATTAAAATGTGACTTGAGCTGGGCTCGAACCTGCAACCTTCCGATTATTGACCAAGCGCACTATCAGACTGCACCATTGATGCTCAATCAGATGATGAAGTAGGCAGGTGTTACTGCCCGGAAAGTGAGCCACCTCATAAAACAAACTCTCATCCAAACATGTGGGGAGTGCAGGGAAAATATCTTTACTAAGGAGCAGTTTGTAGTTTTGATATTTTTTACATTTAGCAGTTTAGCTGTTAGCATCTACCCTATTCACTGTATGAGTAGTCACTTCCTGCTCTCGTCTTGCTCGTAGCTCCCACTTTTTCCTGCTTAGTCCTTTAGTAATTTGTTAGCAGAAGATCTTAAATCCTTCCTTAAGATTAATATTGGTTCAACAGAAAAGTTTCCACAGTATGGGAAGCGTCCAAGGCTTATATTCAAGGTAAATCATCATCCATTCCTCGAAAGTAAAGAAAGAAAAAAGATTAGAAAGAGAGATTCGTAATATGGAGAAAGATTTAACACAACATTATTCTAATCATCTATACCAAAATCTCTTAATTAATTTATTTTGCCATTTTGTATATTCTGTAAAGCCAAAGTGGCTATACTGTCTGTTGGAAAAGGAAAATAAAGACTTTAATAACAACAAAAAAGGTTGGTCAAAAAAAAAAAGAAATGAGACAAAGAAGCTTTAGCATTATTCTTTTCACTCTACTATCAATAGGCACTAAATCTGATCACAGATCTTGCTTTTCCTTCATCCGTTGCATAAATCTGTTGTTTTATCGACTTTTAAAAGCTTCTCCTGCTCCTCTTCTATCACTTTTATTTAAAATACAGTTAAAATCCCCTCCTAGCACGAGGAATGCAAGTCTTCTAAAAAGTCATACCTGTCATTTCTGTCATTAAAACCATAAATACTCAAAACTTTAAAATCCCTCCCCATAAAAGTCAGATGTGCTAAAAGTTTCCTACCATCTCTCAGCACTGTGTTGACCTTCACCAAGATACGAGGAGTTTTTTTTCCCTTTATTTGAATGAATGCCAGCAATTGTCATACATATAATCAAATCGCATCTATGCCAAACCCATCCACCCACCTACCCAGGTATCACTTTCAAGAATGTGCAACTTATAATTGGCATACAATCATTTTACAGATGTATGTTTACAAAATAGAAATAATAATTAGGAAAAAACAAACAATAAAAAAGTGTAATAATAAAAAGATAATAATATTAGGCAATGAAATATATACTTTTAAATAATTTAAAAGATAAAATAAAATAAAAATAAGTAAAGATACACAAACCTTCGTCCAGAGATATTTGTAATTCCTCAAAATAATTCAGAAAAGGGTTCCAGGTCTCTAAGAATTGCTGAGTAGTTCTATTTAAAGTGAATCTTATTTTTTCTAATTTTAGAAAACACATTGTCTCTATAATCCATCTTGTAAAGCTAGGTGGAGAATGCCATTTCCAGTTATGCAGGATGCATCTCCTTGCAATCAGAGTGGTGATAGCAATCACATCACATGCCTTACTTGGTAAAGTCAATGGGCTAATTCCAAATATAGCACTTATGGGACTAGGGCACACCTTTTCCCCAAAATTTTTTGTAAATGCATAAAAAAATTTGACCAGAAAATGGAAAGTGACATGACCACAACATATGTATATGGTCTGCTGGTTGACCCTTGCAACGAGGGCAGGAGGGGTCTGTGTCAGGATACATGTCTGCAAGCTTTGCATTTGTGAGATGAGCTCTTAGAACCACTTTCAACTGTATCAGACCATGACGCGCGCAGATTGAGGATCCAGGTGTACGCTTGAGAGTGGCCTCCCATGTTTCATCACTAATTGTTAAACCCAGGTCAGTGTCCCAACGCTTCTTAATTTCCTCAAGTGAGGTGGGATAAACATTTATTATTTGTACAGGGTAGAAATTGATCTTTGCTTTGCAGGTGACACTGAGAGAATATTGTGTGTGGGTGTGGGTGTGTGTGAGCCTTCTTTAGCCTCCGGCCTTTAGGGATCAGCCACTAAACAACTGGCAGCTGGACAAACAAAATGTATGAACTGTAGGAGAACATGGCTATATCACTGATTTTTGATTATAATGTGAGAGAAAAAAAAATCCACAGCTTCTTATTGCACTTAATCTTTTTTATTATGTAGCTGCAAACTTCACATGCAGAACAACTGCATAGTTAAAGATTTAACAATAACTTGAGACGGTCCTTCTTTCTCAAAATGCCCCCAGCTTTTTGCTGAAAAATAATATAATACAAGTGACAAACTTAGTGTACTCATCTGAACAAACTGTACAAATATTAAGTAAAAATGTTTTACCTGTCTGTCAAAAACAGTTCAAATAAAATTAAAAATATAATGAACACCACCAGACAAGTTACATCATGATCAAATGTAAACTTTACATTCAGGCTCAGTGTATAGGGAACAGGAAAAGTCCAAGTACTGAGCGATGGCAGTGGTTAGTGAATGACTTACATGGCCCACTCGAAGACAGTTCTCTCAATCCAGCTCTGGTAGCCCTGTGTGTGTGTGAGTGAGAGAGAGAGATGAGTGTGAAAAATAACTAATATTGCAACTTCTCACATACAAAATCAGCACGAGTTATCTACATGTCCTCTTACCATCATGTCGACTACAAACATAAATATCCAAATATATATGTATATATATATATATATATATATATATATATATATATATATATATATATATATATATATATATATATATATATATATATACAGCCCCTCAGTTAGCCAAAATATCCCAGCCATAAACATTCACACAGTTTTATGTGTAGTTTCATCATAACTAGAACACAAATGAGACGGAGAATGTGGGAATACAGGGTGTGGGAATTAGAGCTGTCAAGAGTGAAACAATGAAAACTGTCTACCTTTAACAGTTCAGATTGGAAACAGCTGTCCAGGTGTTTAGATTTATCACCTGTGCGGAAGTGGTTAAAGGTCTCTGATACAGGGATAATTTTAATAAAGCCTAATGAAAGTGTTTTCATCTCCTCTGTGTTTATAAGCAAGATGAGGCTCACTTAGATTTTATTTCTCAGAATATTTGTATTCGATCATGTTAGTGGGATACAGTCTTGTTCTATTTTATTGTCAGCAGCAAGCCAAGTATTTTAATTAAATTTGTCAGAGAAATAAATTACACACTTTCATCAAAATATGCTACTCTGGGAATCATTTTTGTTTACGAAATTTGCCTAATTTTCAAGTGATATAAGTACCTTAGTAAACATGTCTGATGATTTCACAGCTTTTATTGTCAGAGGCCTCAGATACCGTCCTATTTCATCTGAAGTGTAAGAGAGAAACGTACTCTTCAATGTTAAAAAACACCAACATTACTTTAACTCAGCAGGTTAGAGAGTGAGATATTGAGCAGCTCTCATATCTGAAAGAAAAGATAAACACCAAGGCCTTTTTTAAAAAATCATCTGACTAATGAATGAACCTGTGAATGAGGTTAAACTCCCTAACTAATTTGTTTAAGTTGTCTGCATACGACTTGACATTTATTTGTGTTTATGTTGGCTTAATTATCAAATTTCATTTCAAAGCACAGCCTTATGTGGATAGAAAATTAGCAGCATTAGAGCTTTAGGTCAGGAAAAGGTCAAATAATATAATTGTTACAATGCAAAAAATTGGCCTAAATACTCACTCACACAGATTTTTAGCCGACCCCTAAATATGACACAAAACAAGTGCTCAGACTCTCAGAAACCTACTGCTGTTGTAATTTTAGTCAGACAGCTTGATCCCCTATTGTGACCTAATATGACATGGTGTAGAAGAAAAGAGCGTTTTTGTAGCCTCACTGTCCCTGACACAGAACATTCACTTGAACTCTTTTAATGGCTTTATGCACTTTTTGTTATGAAATGTAACAGGCAGCTTTACTTTAGTTTTCTATTGTTGATGTATGTGGTCAATTTTAATTTGACATTGACTCAGTTTCTGAATGATTTCTGTAAAAGTTGAAGCTTTAGCTGAGGGTTAATTCTGTTTACTTTCTTATAAAAAAAACTGAGGAGGTAGTGACCCGAGATCTTTTTCCTGGCCAAGCCTGTCTCAATAATATGTTGTCAAGTGAGAAGAGACAGTAGAGTTCCTCTTTTGAGGGCAGTCAAATCAGATATTTTATGTAAAAGATGATAGATAGCTGGCTGTTTGGTTCAGTTCTGACCAGAAATGTTTGAAAAGGTTATTTGAATGGTTCCTTTTCAATAAATAAATGTAAAAGGCATGTAGTGCAGTAATGGTTTTCAAACAACCCTTACAACAAAAAATCTTAATATACTAACTGTAGATTTACCTTTTTTCCAGTTACATATTTTTTTTACAATGTTAGATACACATTTTAACATGATCAGGGATTTGGGGGGTAAGGGGACATCTAGGGTGTCAGACGTTCGGTGACTGTAAGCTTTGAGTAAATTTTTTCACTTTTCAGATTTTCCTTGTACGCCCACACTTCTGATCCAAATATTCCAACACATTTTAAAGAGGTTTGGATACAAATATAGACCTTTTTTGACTTAGTATAGTAGGTCCTTGTATGTCACATTAACTTGAAAATGTTGTGTGTACACAGGCTCACATTTGCCTTAAGCATGACATATCTGTGTAAGTTGCCAAAGACCTCATATTCCACATAAACTTGACAAGGTTTCCACATGTCACTGTTCATTCAGTTTGCCTTGGACAAAATCTCAACAGATGAACGTGTTCCTGGAAGCGTAAGAGAAAAAAATCTCTTATTCCCAGGTCTCTAGGACCTTGGGAAAGGCACGTCCCCATTTTTCACATTCCTGTCATAAGTCCTCATATGTCATATAAACACATATGTGTGTGTGTGTGTGCGCTAAGGCTGTCACTTTTCCTCAAAATCAATCTCGAATGGTTTTTGAACATACACGCAAATAACCGAAGATATTCCCCCCCCCCAGTAAGAGACAGAGACTCTCTCTTCTTTGGTAAAGACCCTGCCGAAAAAAATGCAGTCACACAGGGTTGAACTCTTGACAAAGCACCGCTGCACTTGGCTGTATAACTTGGATGAAAGTCGACGCTCGAGCCTGCAAATTTGATGTGGAGGACGAGTGAGTAAAGTGCTTTGCACATAACCGACACACAGCCCAGTCTTTGATTATAAGTTTGCCATTAACGGTGTAGAACCCAAAATCCTACCACACAGCACTTCTCAGATGATTCAGTGTTGTTATTGTCCGCTCAGACTAGAAACTCTTTGTTTACTGAAGTCAAGAGAGCAGCGGATGTGGCTGAGGGTCAGGCTGTGCTGAAAGCGTCCTCTGTTGGATGAAAAGGTCCACTGCTCCAGGCGCCCTGATGTGCCACTAAACTCAATATTTTACATTTGAATATTTATTTACTATTCGGTTACGGATATTTATCCCCATGTTCGAACGGTTATTTGAATATCGAATATAAGGTGACAGCCCTAGTGTGCGCGTTTATGTGCAGAGTCTGGAACTGGGCTGTGTTCCTGGGAGACTGACTTTCACAACCAGAGGACCAACAAGCACCACATGATTTTAGGTTTGAGCAGAAACCTCGGAGGACCATCTGCCAAATTGGTCTAACATGTCTGAACTCATCAAACAGCCAGTAACTCAAAGACTGGAACGTCCATCGTGCTGCTGTTTCCTTCAGGAGACGTGTCCACACAGACTCTGTTCAGGGTCCCTGCAGATCCTCAAACAGTCTGACAGAGTCTCACATTTGGTTTTTGAAATCTGAGGCCTTCTTAAGTCTTGGCCAGTCTTTTTCTTTCCTCCAGAGACGTCTGAAATATTTGACTGTGTTGACGGAGACCCCCTGTGTCAGACCTGTTGGAGTCTTCTTTAAAGGCTCTTTAGAAAACAGCAGAAATGAACTGTGGCAGCAACATGATGTTCAGGGAGCATTTCAACTGTCTGTCCAAATGCAGGCGTGTCCTCTCTCTTGTCTTCTTTTTTCTGCTGTGGGTAAAAATGTTAACCTGACACGGCAGACAGACAGTTCCATATATCTGCCATGGAAATATTTCACTAGTCCATCTGGAGAAGAGCCGTTCGAAAATGTTTTCAGAGGCAGAACCTTCAAAAACAACAGCAGCTGGTGATTGGACGATCGTTCTGCTCAACACACTCATCACAGACCAATCCACATCAAGCCACAGTATGATGTAGCAGCTCGACCCTGTTGTTAGCTGTTAGCTTAAACTACATTCAGTCCTTAAGACTATCGTCTTACATTAAATTACACCGCACAGATGTATCATTGTCAGGATTTTTCCTTCACAGTCCTAAGATTGCTCAGTGGCGCCTTTAATGGGTCTTACCAACACCTGACATAATTCAGAATAAAGATGCAGAGAACAGCTGGGTGCAATCAAGCAAAGTTTTACTTGCAGCAAGGAGAACAACAATACAGAGTGTCAAGCAGTCTGAGGTGTTGATCTGAAGCTAATATAAAAGTCTTCTCTCTGTATAGATCTACTTTTTATATGTGACATGAACTGTAGAGTTTAAAGGATGAGGATTAAGAAGTCTTCATCTGATGAAGGTCTGATGGTTCTGATTCAAACTTCATCATCTTCATGATTCAGCTCCTTCACATCCTGCTGCTGTGTATGACTGATATATGGGCCCAACATTTAGGCAGAAATGTTCAAATCTGTGATACTGATGGTGAACTTTTGAGCTCATATCCATCAACACCAACAATGATGATGAAGTTATTGTACATCCCTACTTATGTGTAATGTTCTCACAGGAGTCAGAGCAGCAGCTGATTGGCTCTGCTGAGCAGACTGTGTGATGTGAACACATCTGATTGAATCCTAAGTAGTTTCTCTCTTCATTCTCTCTTCTTTATTCAGACTGAGGAGCTGCAGGTTGTCAGAGATCAGCTGTTCTTCTTTAGCCTCAGCTCTGAAGTCCAACCCCTCCCATCTGAGTGTCAACAATCTTCAGGATTCAGGAGTGAAGCTGCTGTGTGATTTTCTGCAGAGTCCAAGCTGTAGACTGGAGACACTGAGGTAAGTTAGTGTATTTTCTGTTTCTACTGTAGACCTTCTGTGTGTGATTATTAACTGAACCATCTTCATGTCCAGATGTTTGACTGCTCATATGTAGGGATGCCAAGTGTGTCCTGCAGGAGAACTGATGTGTCCCTCTTATTGTGACGGTCTATTTGTTTTAGAGACAGGAAACATGACAAACAACTTCTTATTCAACAATAAATGACAGATGTTTTCTTTTAATAATACAGACATTTACTTATGAAAACTAAGGGTCATTTCTTGTTCACATGTTGATTGTATGCCAGATTTAATTTTCACAGTAGAGTTAAACCTCTTCAGATGTGCAAACAGAGCTGTTACAACCTGCTGACAGACAGTGAGCAGAGTAGAGACCAAACTAAGGCCCTGTTTACACAGAGACGCTCTCACCTGAAATGCAAAGGTTTTTCCTTTGCGTCTTCAAAAACGATTTGCGTTCAGACGGAGACTTGAGAACGACTGATAACACTGTAGCATGCATGCCAGTCCAGTAGATAGTGATGTAGGTTTGCAGAGAAGCAGAGCTGTTACAACACACGAATGAAGAAGAAAAACTTTTCACAAACAACAATTGTGAGTGGACGCACGAAGACGCAGGAGTTTCTTGTCTGGACAACAAATCTGTCTGGATAGTTTTGTCTGGATAACAAACCGAGCACGGTAAGCATCACACATGTTACTCGGTAGACGGCCGAAGCTGCTGTTGTTCCTGGTATGTGCACGCAGCCTTCATGTGAAAGAGTACTGCGCATGCGTAGACGTCAGCATTTCCCCCTGAAACGATGAATCCTGTTTACATGAGGCCGGGTGGCGATGTGTTTTGAAAACTCCACCTTGGACCCTGGTTTCAAAAGTTTGTGGATTCAAGCACTCCGGGCACTGGTCTCATGTAAACGGGAGGCTAAAACGCAATCAAAACTTTTCGGATACAGCCGAAAACGGAGTCATGTAAACAGGGCCTAAATGTCACCCTTCATTTTTTACAGTGTACGAAACTATTAAAATGACCTTAAAATCTGGTGGATAACTCAGTCTCTTCAGAAAATTGTGATTCTGAATTCTAAACATTTAATACAAATTCAGCCAATCCAAGTGAACTCTGTGCAGCCTTAAGGCCCATTTATACTCTCTTCACATACGGAAATGTATACCTCCTTTTCAAATGACGTTACCGTCAGTATGTCAGGGTATACCCACTAGAATAAACCAGACTACACCACTGGAAGGTGGGTATGTACGTTGTTGAAATAAAAAATAAAAACTTTGTGGAATAAGTACCCCAGCTGCTAGTCTGCAATCATGAAACAGAAGAGAGGATAATTCTGTCTAGATGTGGACTGGAGATTAAATTTCCCTACAGCCTCGATTTTCATTTCTGTAATGTCTAGTTAACCGCATATACATTCATCTCTGTTGAAAGAGAAGTGGTTAATAATTGACCAGTTGGTGGTCATATGTTGGGCCAGGTTTATAGCAGGCTTTCTATCGATTGGCTACATTGAATCGACTTACTTATTTAAATAGACATATTGCTCCCTCTTGTGATTGGATCAGTGATTGTTTTTTAAACTCTCTAATCGTTGATCAGCCCCAGAATCTTGATCGTGTAAAGCCTAGTTTATTGCCTATCAATCTATGCTATCATTAGAAGTTTTGTGTTTTTTTATGGAGGTAAATTGTTGCCATCTCTAGGTAAATTTAATTCATAACAGTCATATAGGTTTTAAAAAATAAGAAAAAATTAAGATAAACCTTAAAGGTGCAGTGTGTAGAATTTGGCATTTGAGCGACATTTATCGTTCAGATTCTAGAATGAGCCCAACCGTAACCAAAACGTCACATCACTGAGCAGCGGAAGCCTGTGACGACCAAAAGGGATCATGAACACAGCATCATTTACTAAAGTGACAAGATTTGTAACCATTATTTTTATACATTATAGGTCAGTTGTTGTCCTCTCTCCTCTTCTTCGCCTGCATTCCAGGTAGATTACAGAACCGGCGGACAAATTCGCGTTTCGTTCTTTTTGTCCCTAAAATCCACCCGTAGACAACATGGCGGTTCCTACATGAACGCGGCCCACGGTACTGTAAATTTTTTGAAGCTTTTTCTGACTAATTAAAAATATAACAAACGTTTTATGGGGATGATTGTACGCCTATTTTGATGGCCTTTACATACGAATAGAAGCATTATATCCTATATTCACAGTTTCTGTTTGGCGAAATGCTGCCAAATTCTACACACTACAGCTTTAATTTGACCCACAAGGGAGAAATTTAAAGTGTAAACATACCTTCGCTCATCAATGGCTCAAGAGCGCTTGAGTAGCCTGGCTACTGCATTAACGTAGAAGTGGTGCAGCAGTCATATGATGACCTGATTGATGACTTTGCATCCAGAAAATGCAGACGTGTGAATCTTCTTTGTTCCTACTAATAAAGGTTGTAAATCCAAATGACATTTCATGATACAGACATGTTGTCAGACTGACCTTGTTCTTGACTGAGAGGACCTTGGTCCAAAAGAAGCTCACACTGAAGCTCACTCTCCACTAAGGAGGGGGTGCAAGATGGCAACCTAAGCAGTCACATGTTACCCAGCTCTACTTTGCAAAGTCCCAAAACTTAAACTTTTAAAAACATTTCCTGACTAAAAAGTAATGAGGATGAAACCTGAACAACAAATGGTCAGAAAATGTTGACTGCAATGGACATGTCACTCAATGTGCATGCTACAGCTAGCTTCAGCATGGAAATGGTTGCTAGCACTCCAAACAACAAATGCTATCTCCAGATGCCAACAGACATTTGGTATAAGACGTAAACACACAATGAAATTAAAACACCCTCACAGAAGAGGAGGATCTGAACATCTTAGCACGTCAAAACAAACTTGATGCCCTTTTTTTATCTACAAATCTAAAGGTGCCTTTATAAGACCAAAGGCCAAATGGACTGAGGACGGGAACATAACACCTCATACTTTTACAAACTAGAAAAAAGACATCAATAAGAAAAAGGGCATTAAAGCTGATTATTGATAGCAAGGAGTGTAATGATCCCAAAGCAATTTCTGACCAAATATTCTCCTTTTGCAACCAACTGTATAACAAGTCATACAAATCATGTAAAAAGACTGTTTACCATTTTAGAACTGATAAAAAATGAGATCCCTACAATCTGTGAAGAGTTCAAGAGCCTCTGTGATGCTGAACTAACAATGGAAGAATTAGATAATGCATTTAATCATTTGCATATGGACAAATGTCCTGGATCTGATGGTCTGAACATAAACTTTATCAGTTTTTCTGCAGTGAAATACGGTAATTCTTGTTTAAAGTGCTGACTGAAGCTTGAGGTGAACAAATTCTACCAACAATGAAGCAAGTGTTATGAACCAGGTTGAAGGACCCAAATGCACAACCAAACACACGGTGTAACAAGGCTCAAAGTCTGTTTATTCAGAAACAGGTCAGTATACAAACAGGCAGTCAAAAACAGGCAGAGGTATCTGAGAAATGTGAGGCAAAGAGGCAAAGTCTAAAAAAAGAGGAAACAGGTCGGAGCTAGGAACTAGGAACCTGAAGGAATGCTGGAGCACGACACAAGGGTACAAACAAACTGGCACAGGACAAAAGGAGACACAAGGTTAAATACAAGAGGTCATGAGGGATGATGAGAAACAGGTGGGAGGAACAGTCAGGATGCAGGGGTGATGAGAGGGGGCAGGGCAAACAGGAACAACCTGGAACAGAGACAAAGATCTTTCAAAATAAAACAGGAAACACAAGACAGGAAACATGAGGAGAAAGAAAGACACTTAACTAATGGGTGGACATATCATTGTACTGATTCAAAACCAGGTAAAATCCCCAAACCTTAGACCATTTCAGAGCCATCACATTGTTAAACACAGACTAGAAGCCACCTGCTCACATTTACCTAAGTCGTCTATAAAAGGGTGTTTGTCAGGTAATAAATGAAACTCAGTTAGGCTTCATAAACAGTAGATCTGTTCACAGAAACTTTGGTATTATTCTGGATATATTAGACTCCAGTGAAATGATGAAGGAGAAAAGCTCTTTTTTTTATTTCCTGACTTCAAAAAACTCTTTGACATGATCCAGCATCCTGTCATATTTCAGGCTTTGATTATGGTTTTGGTGACAGTTTCATGAAGGTCACACTTAATCCAAGAACATCAGTCGTTCTGTCTCATTACCTGATGGAGCTTCAGCTGGTTTTGACGTGCACAGAGGAACACGACAGGGTCATCCCATCAGCCCAGGACTATTCATCCGAGCAGCTGAAATGCTTGCTATTAGGATCAAGAACTATGAAGACTTGGACTAGCTTGATATCTGTGGACCTGAACTGGCAATAAGTCAGTTTGTGTATGAAAAAACTTTGTTTCTAAGGGATGAACACCAAGTCCCAAAAGCCAAACAACACATGGAACTTTTCTCCAAAGCCTCAGGATGATATCTCAACATCCATAAATGTGAACTCTGACCTCTTCATAAATGAGGACAAGACGTCCTCAACCATATACCTGTCAAAACTGTGGTTAAATTCTCGAGTATCTATGAAACAGAAGATCTGAAGGGAAGGGAGAGGCTTCATTTGACAAACAAAGTAGATGAATGTAAATGCAAATCAATGTTTGGTTACTAAGAGATTGATCCATTTTTAGCTGTACTTACCTCACCAAAATGGAAAGCATATATAGAAGTGTCCACCCTGCAGCTTTTCTACATTAAATATAGAATTTTCTGAGGAGTTCCAGTTGTTTGTTTCAGGCTGAAGCAAATATTTGAAAAGTCTAGTTCTCCATTTTGTTGCTGTTGTTTGATCAAAATGTTACATATATTATTCCTATTTAAGAAAATGTCACGCATTAGGTATAGCTTTAATTATGGAGTTCAATTCCTTCAGATTGCATTCAAAATCAAATTTAAGGTAAAAAGTGCTGTTAGGTAAGTTTGTTCTCCAAACATTCACACCTGGGCACATGTGACCACAACACCTCACATGACAGGGGGAGTTGATGACCCATTCAGGGTAACGACTCTCAGGGGTTACATCACCCTGTGATAAGTTTCTATGAGTCGTTCTCCAACTCCTCCCTTCCTTTGTTGTTGTTTTCTGCTCTAGCAAGATAAATATCTGCTTCCATCACCAGCCATTCGGAACTGAAGAAGCTTCTTGGATGAGAAGTGAAACGTCTTCCCAACAAACTCAACACAGTCCAGTTGCCTTGTTTTTGAATCTTCAAGATGACCATGACCTGGATGAATGAGAATCTAAACAGACAAGGTAAGATGTCTCCATTTTGATCAAAAAGATCAATTATTCTCCAAATATTTGGATCCATCCAGTCCTTGTACAACACAGATTTCAGTCTATGGAGAATAAATCGATTGCTTTATAAAGTAGGATCATGAGGAGCGAAGCTGTGCTTGTATATTAATGTCCAAAACAGCAAAATCTGTGGATGATACTGAGATTCTTTAAAGGCACCTTGGACACATTGTAATCACATTTCAGGATAAATTCTTTCAAATAACATTTGAGGGCATATGTGTCATATACTACCTGCTGACTTAATGAACTGTCAGTGAGAGCTGTTATACCATATCATAAATATTTACATCAAAAGTTACATAAAATTACCCAAATACAGAAACTTAAAAATGATTTTCTTCAGTCACCCTTTAACACTTTTGTTATTAGTTTTGATTTTATTACTGTCAGCTTTCACATCTGATGGTCTTTTATGGAGAAGGCTGACCACCCTATGGAAGTCTTACCATGTGCAACTTTACAATTATCACTGGCTGTGTGCCTCTGATGTTTCTGCCACTAATTGCCCTCATAAAAAACGTTAAAATCTGTGGTGCCAAGCTGTGTAATCACCAAAAAAAAAAAAAACATTTCACATATGAGAATTTTATCAATCCGTAAAAACTGAGCAGATGACCCTGATTCAGTATGGTGCCATCTCATAGGATTTTTAGCCAATTTTATTTTATTTTTATTTGACTAGGAAATTCACTGGGATTAAAAAACACTTTTCCAAGAGTGTCCTGGACACCTGGGCAGCACATTTACAAAGTAACTCACAATAGCAACAGCAAAACACACAAGTACACTAAACAGGCATAGCACAATAAATAACAGTAAATTAACAAGCTGGACTAAAAGAAACAAAATAATCAGTAAAAACATCTGCAGCCAGATGCCTCAGTCTCCTCATGAGGCTTGTTTTAATCTTTAATTTTCAGTGACTGCAGGCATGTCCAACTGTGCTGCTGTGACTGGTTTATTTTTATTAATTTCAAGTGTTTCAGATTGTTTTTTATTTTCTTTTTACTGTGTGTGTTTTCTGCGTACATCACTGCCCACACAAAACAAGACATTTCTGCAGAGTCGTTTGATACCAGCAGGGGGAGCTCTTGGTTAAAAATTCTCCGAGGCCTGAGTGAAAGTTTGTCCTCTTCATGGTTCAGAAGCAGGAAAATTTAAAGTACCTGCATGTAACTAGCTGAAGAGCTAATAAATCTTTATCTAATAATCCACAAAGGATCATTCTTGTTCATCTTGATCCATATTTTTAATTTAAGGTACAGCACAGAAAGGTAATTTAGTTTTCTATAAGAGCTACATGAATTTTATTACCATTGTAAAAGGACCAGAAATGTCAGAAAATGGAAAACACATTAAATAGAACAACAGGAAGTACTAAATTTAAACAAGCAAATCAACAGTATTATCTGTAAATAATTAAAATAACAGTCAGCCAAAAAATATCAAGTAACTTTTATCCACCTTTCAGTACAAAGAAGTATTTTCTGCTTATTTGTGTACAATTTGCCGACATTTTCTACAAGCAATTTAATCGTGGTTTATAAGAGTGTTATGGTAGAAATAATAGCACTTATATCTGCTAATTACTTACAAAGTGCAAAACATAAAGCATTAAAACACTGTTGTTTTGGAAAAGAGACAATGCTATCACACAGTAGGTGGTAACTGTATATCTGAAGTGGACTGAACAAGAGTATCTGTCAAATAATTGGTTGTTATTCAGTTTTCTTTTTCTTTGTGTCTTTATGTTGTTATTTTGTCTCTAGTTTTAAGATGTGAAAAGAAAATATAAAAGATAATCATGTGTATCAAGTCAAGTCAAGTCAAAAAGGAACATAAAGCTCGGGTTTTTGTGTGAAGTAAAGTGGTCTCACCTGAACCTTTAAAGACATCGAGACTAAAAAGCATCAATAAACTAAATTTCATTCATTTGAGAAGACAAACCTGAGGACTGCTGTACTGTTGCAGCAGTTAGTGTTGATTACGTTGTGGAGCTTCAGCACTGGCCTTTTTAATTTTTCATCTCTGTAAAATTAGAAATTATTCAAATTAAATTTAGACAAAAGATTCAAAGTCAGTGCTCATCTCGACTCAGTGTTACTAAAACCTACAAATCAACCCAGAAAACTCACTGTTCACCAAGTTTAACAGACACATTAAAATGGCCACAAAATCAGCCAATACCACCTTAAAAATGAAGCATGAATCAAAGGATTTCTGTCTGAAGAAGACAGAAACGTGGTCATGCATTTATTTTCCACAGGTTAGATTATTGTCATAGTGTTTATTCAGGTCAGACTAAAAATCCCTCAGATCACTGCTACTTGACTCCTCACCAACACCAACGTAGACCACTTTCCACCAGTCCTTAGATCACTACACTGGCTCTCTGTGAGTGACAGGATTGATTTTAAAGTCCTTCTCCTGGTTGATAGAGCACTTTACAGTCTTGGGCAAAAATACCTTCAGATCTTAAAACCTTTTTTTTTTTTATAACAGCCTTCTTCTTTTATTTTTCCTCTCCCTTTCCTCCTCTATTCGATTAATTATGTTTATTTTATGTTCAATTTCTTATTTTGAAATTACATTCCACTGCCTTATTTTACTAATTTCATTTCTTTCCTGCTATAAATTTCATAATGTCTCTGTTTCTAACTCTATAAAACACTATAAATTGCTGTTTGTATGAATGATGCTCTAGATTAAGTTACCTTGTCCAAAGTTGCCTATAAAATGAGACATGTTTGATATACAAAAAAAACGGCAATAACGTAAACATGATGTTTCAGGCACTTTTTGGCCCTAATACAGCACCAAGGAAACTCACATATCACTTCTTTAAAACTATGTGAGTGTCACTACAGTTTGTTTATTTACTTTAATATGTGAGAATCCTTCCCCTTCTACCACTGCCTGAACAAAAGTCTACAGATAAATGTGATTTCATGTTTTTTGATGAATGTGGATCAGTGATAGCCATGATTTGGGGATTTAATCATCAGAGTGGTATTGGTGTTAAATGATTTTAACTGTCAAATTTGATTCCATTTTATTTATTTTTTATTTTATTTTTGCCATCTCTGTGCAGGACTTTGGTAAACGGAGTTGTTTATTGAATTGTGGAGTGTCTTGCAAACTCCACACAGAGAGGTCTTTATCAGCCCAGGTTTGAACCAGCAACCCTCTCGCTGTGTGTGCGCGCTACGAGTTGTGCCACTGTTACAAATACATTTTTTAAATTATTATTGCATTACTACTATCATTTTTATCTATTATTATTATAATTATCTATATATCTATAACTATTATCATTCTTTCTTTCTTTTTTTTAAAGTTTATTTTATATTTGTTTATATTTTTGTTTGTGTCTATCTTTTTTATATATCTTGTTTTTCAAACTGCTATTGGAGTCCTAATTTCCCTGAGGGAGTTTCCAAAGGGATTAATAAAGTTCTATCTAATCTAATTTAATCTAATCTAACCTTTTATTTTATTGAAGGAAGAAAAACTGTCTTTAATAGTAATGCACATCGGCATCGGTTCAACGTTGTTATCGGCCAATACTGGTCCTTTTTGCAAACGCTGTCCGTCAGCAAATAAAGGGAGGGAGAACAGATGTGATTTTTCAGATCTTTATTTCTTGTGTTGTACCAATTTCATGCAACAATCTGGCACAGCTAACTGCTGATTTATAGAAGACTCTTTATTTCTGGTGGTAAAATTGACTAGTTGGATAAACTGCAATCTGTTTTCATGATCAGACAATAGAGAAAACAGTGGAATTATGGGAAAATTAAGCCAAATGAAGTAATTAGAAAAACATTGGTATGAACATTGGGACTGGCATTGACTCTGATTTTCACATTCGGTGCATCATTAGGTGTAACTAAAACAAAAATCAGCTTTAAATATTTAATCTGAAAATGGTTCTGCCAACTTCTGTGTGGGGTCACTCCAGGAAAGTGTCCTTTTCCTGTGTTTGTTGTTTCATTGGCAACTCACATTTCACATTTGATCACTTCCTTCATTTTTACAGTTAATAATAGCTGAACAGGACTCCCATTTAGGGAGACAGTGGGCCACGTGCAGTCCCTGGGCCGCAAATTGCCCACCCCTCATGTACAGAGACTGTAACCAAGGTATAGCGGATTACTCAGCTGTGTGTATCTGATGTTGGAGTGTGTGTGTGTGTGTGAGAGTGTTCTTAGTGACGTGGTAAACTCTAATCCGGCCTAAGCCCAGGGCGGCCCAGTGGATGTCCATTAGTGTAATGTGCTGCTGCCCATCATTCCTCCTCTGTCTCTCTCACTCATGGAGGACTTCACTTTCTCTCTTTTCAGGGGTTTAAAGCTGAAGCACTGGATCTTCACATATCAGCATCACGTGTGATGCACATTTTTAACCATTTAGCTCCAGTTTAAGAGCAAAACACAACAGGCTAGGATAACCTCTGACCTCTGACTTCTCCTGTAGATGGACACCAGAGGGAGCACGTTGTGAATTTGGTTGGTCAAACCAAGTTACCACCTCCTGTGCTTGAGACTGAAGGCAGAAGAGCTTTTCTGTTTTGATTTTATTGAGGATATGAGTTCTGCATAAGCAGGCTAAGATGGATGAAAGCAGCACATAACTTTTATTTCAGAAGACTGAAGCTCCACCTCAGCTCCTCTTCTGTTTGTTAGTAAGTTTCCTGAAAGCTGGTTTGAGACGGTGTTGATTGTGAAGAGAAAAACTCAAAAACTGATGAACAGACTTGGATGAAATTGTCAGGGAGTGTTGGTCACGCCACAAGTGAGAAATGAATCGATTTTGGTGGAGATTCTAATCTGGATGTGGATCCAGGAGGTCTGGATCTTTTGACATTTTTAGATGGAGCAGTTTTCCAGCATTTCTGACAATAACTTGCTCCACAATGTTGAAAGTTCATCGCTGCAGGTCTGTGTTCTCAGAGCACTTCTATTTATCATCTGGAATAACTTCTGAGACAAAATTCTCCATATTTTCATAAAGACGCATTGATTTTCAAATACAAAGCAATCTTAACAAATGTAGTTTTTTAAAGAAATGAGATAAATCCTTTACTTAATAGTTTCTGGTCTCAAGTCTTAGAAACATTTTCTAAGATTATTAACTTACTGTGCATTTCGAAGAGCCTCCCTCCTCTCCAAAACTTTACTACTCTGCTGGTAAGGAGGCTGATATTGTTAAAATGAAAATCTTCAACCCACCTACTTATACCAGCTGGATTAAAGAGGTTTGCATCTTTCTTCCCTTCCCTAGAGACCAACATACAACACATACTTTATTTCCTTCAGTTAGAACAAATCAGGTTGACTCTGTCTGGCTCGAGTGGCACATTTGACAGGATCTGGATCCTTTTGTTTAATTTGGAAACAGTCCAGAGTGTTTTATTTCATATTCTCGAGCTTCACTAGCCTGCTCAGGGTGTTTGCTGCAGTGTTTATCATTACAATAGTTTACTTAATTAATTGTATTCTAATTGTCATGGTTGTTATTACTTTATTATGATTATTCATTTTATTACATTATGGTTTTTCTATTTGTTCATCATTACTTATTTTTCCCTTTTTCCAGTTGTAATTTACTTATTTGTTTATTTTTTAAAATATACTATATATTCTTATCAGTATTATTACATATTTTCCCTAATTTTTTGTTTCCATTAATTTATTTTTTATATAAACCTTTTAAGGACTCTTTATAGTTCATGTATTGAGTTATTGTCTGTATAATTTTTGTATATCTCTGAAGGTGGGGTATGTGCTCAAGGTTCGGTTGAGGGGGTGTATATTGCCAGTTTGTATTTGGCTTTTTTATCCTTAATAAATGAGATAAGTCTAATATTCCCCAAACTAGCTTCCTATTTTTAGATTTCTGAAATTCCTTTGCAGTGTTTTAGAGAGCATCAGCTTATTGCTCACACTCAAAAAAACAAAACAAAAACAAAACAGAGCCTGAAAAACTTTCCGATTCTAATCCGAATGCCTGCATCTCATTGCAGCTTAGAATGACATAATTCAGCTTAAAACAAATGTTACAAAACTATCTATTGTCTATTTCTACCTGCTTTTCTCCTCCACGACGTGGGTAGTAAATTATGCATCATAACAAACAAGTCCTTATTCTTCATCCTTTTGTTAAACAGGTACATGACATCAATGAAAATAGTCCACGAGCTGAGTTTGGTTCTACAGTTATGATGGTTTTATTGGCATTTTCCAAGGTTTCATTTACAGTGATGATCACAGTCTGGAAAGGTAAAGAGACATGAAACAGAAAAGAGTGGCACTATTGCAGATAAATATGGGCCCCTCCTCTGTGTGGCCTACATATGTAGCATGCGGCAGCCATGTTAGGATATTTTTGCCTGGATAAATGAATTATTCAGTGTCTTCTAGCAGCTGGATGGACATGCATAACACACTTAAAACAGGACTTTATACTGCGAGGATTGAATCGTGGGTAAAGAAGTCTAGCCTGGTATGTGAAGGAACTTGAACTCTAGCTAGGCTCGATACATCCTGTCAATATCAATCATAATACTGCAAAACCTAAACAGGCGTATTTGTCTCATTTCTTGTCACAAAGTACCTCACAACACTAAACAGAAGCCACATTAACATGACAAGCCTGGATTAATATCTATTTAAAAAGAAAACACTCCAAATTAAACTTGCTGAGAGTCTTGAAATGAAATCTGATTTAGAGCACTGCACCTCAACACTACATCCATAAACTATACCCATCATCTCTTTTAGGGTCAAGGGGGCTGGAGCCCATCCCAGCTGACTTTGGGCGAGAGGTGGGGTACGCCCTGGAACAGTCGCCAGGCAATCACAGGGCCACATGGAGAGACAGACATGCTCACACCCATTCCCAAGGGCAATTTGTAGTCACCAATCAGCCTACTGAACATGTTTTTAGTTTGTGGGAGGAAGTGGGAGTGACTGGGGAGAACCTGATCATGCACTGGAGAACATGCAGACTCCACACAGAAAGACTCTGACTGACACAGGGTTCAAACCAGCAACCTTCTGCCCATTTCAACACTCAACATGTTAAATTTGTTGCTGCTCTGGAACATACTTTTACTAACTTCATCCTGTCTGGGATGAACAGCCTGTGTTACAGACTGTTTTCTATGTTTCAACAGCCGATGATAATGTTGTTGTTCTTGGCTACAGGTGACTATTCACTGTATTAGCTTTAGCATGTGTCCCATTCACAGATTTCCCTCCCCGCTGACTGGCTGTTGAAACAAACAATGCACCTTTCATTCTAAAACCTCCAGCTGGCCATTCGACCAACTCCACCAGCCAACCTGATCTGATTCACACAGCAGTGACTCTGCCAATCTTTGGTCTGGACTGAGCTTTAGTTAAAGACCCTCACTCTAACAGATAGTCCTACTGCAATGGAGATGCAAATCCATGTCAAATGACATCAAAATCAACCATTTCAGAACATCTACAAATCTGACACTCGCTCTCTCGAGGAGGAGGCTGAGCCCTGTGGACGGTGAACAGAGTGGAGTTTAATTTATGGTTTCAGTCAGGTGCTAATTTCCCATCCATGTTCCTGCTTGTACACTGCTCCATATTACTGATTACAAGCAGTTAAAGCCTGGTGTCTTGCATTTTATATCTTGAAATGAGAGGTTTATGCAGACTTGTCAGGTTAATGTGACTTATATGAACTGCAATAACAAAATCTTGACAAGTATAAGAAAGATACACCCTCTAGGATTCGACCATTGGTGGTGAATGTTAGCCGTTATGTTTAATGCCCATTGGTCCCATCAGCAATGCTACTTAGACCACAAAAAGTTTCACGTGTTTGCATTTACACTCAGCTTTTGATGCAGATTTCATGAATTGGAACAATGAACTTCTTGTTTTTGGATGGACAGTTTTGGCTCCCTGAGGAAAAAGAGAATGCACGATACAATTAGGGATGCACAATATTAATGGATATGATTTATTTTGCTGATATAAGCATAAGCATTATGTCTGTAGGAGGAATGTGTTTTGTGTTATTTTAAGTGCTTTTCATGACTGTCTTGTGAAACCACTATAGGGATGAGAAAGTGCATTTGAGAATTGATAACAGATAGCTGAAAGAATCAATATCATTTGTCCTTTCTGCAAATCCCTCTATCAGTGCCTTCCACTAAGTTCTGAGTGCCTTGCAAATCAGAGAGGCGGTCAGCACACAGTGTAGCTTCATTTTCTGCACACTGTGGGAGCACCAGCATCTTTCTGAGGCATCTATCCAAGCAGAATGACATTAAATATAAGCTGTGCCATGTTTTTGACCCCACTGACCCTGAAAACCTGTGCATGCCTGCTTCTTTTCACACAGAAAATTCACAGAAATCTACACAGAACTGGATTAATGGGCAGAATCACTAATGGCATTGGTAGCAATAAAATCTTTTAAATTCCCATCCCTTGAAATTACCCTACAATACATGTTGCTTAATAAGGTAAAATAATCTTAAAATGAAAAAGTAAGCTCCTTTAAAACAGACTTATTTGTGCACCAAGTCGCTCACTTTCAGAGCCTGTTGTTGCTGTTTGTTGCTCTTAAAAAGGCAGCAGATAAAGCTTGTTTTCTGAAAGTTCAAAATATGTTTTAAATATCTTCAATCCAATCTTAAAATATATATACGTTTGGAAGTGATATCAGCAAAAATCCAATATTGTGCATCCCTAGATACAATCAATAATGGCATCAAATCGCAATAATACTGCTAACAGCCAGTTCGAAAAGCCATTTTTGGCTCAGTTACTTTCTAAATATCTGATCAATTCTACTCTAAATGTCTCTGTATTTAAACAGTGCCCTTGTTACTGAGCTGTGAGGGCTGCATGTTCACTAAATTCTCTGTAAATCACTGTGGCCTCAGCATTTAGCATCACAACATCATAACAGAGTGAATACTGACAAAGGGGAAGCACATGATGGAGCGAGGTGTACGTACAGTTTATATTACACACAGACTTTAAAAAAAAAGAGTGAGAAAAGAAAAGAAAACAGGACAAATGATCTATGAAGCTGTTCAAGAAGCTCTATGTACAGTGTGGAGAGAGTTGGAGTGGACAGAGCTATCATTAACAAAATCAAAAGAGCAACAACACAGAACATCACTGACAGCAAATGGAGAGAGGAAAGGAAGGGAGGGTGATCGGTGGGATGAAGAGGGAGGGATGATATGTGCATGTGTGCAAATCTCTACAAGTTACACAATAAAAGCATGAAGTCGCCGCGCCTGCTGTCGAGCATAGGAGATGGGCGCTGGCTGTTGGTGCTGGGGGCTGGGCTGGGCTGGGTTTGGTTGGTGTTGATATTTTTAGGGTGACAGGGGTTGAAGGGGGGTGAAAGCACTTTTTTTTGCAGCAGTTTAGCCACTGCCCAACATCTTTGTAGCACGCTGGTTGGCCTCGTCAATCCTGGTCTTGTTGGAGTCAGCCTGGAAGGGAAGAAGACAGACGGTTGAAAATGTCCGTCCATCCATCCATCCATTATCTATAACACTTATCCCAGTCAAGGTCAGGGGTGGAGCCTATCCCAGCCTACACTGGGCGAGAGACGGGGTAAACCCTGAGCTGGTCGCCAGCCAATCACAGGGCCACACAGAGAGACAGACAACCATTCAGGCTCACACTCAAACCTAAGGGCAGTTTGGAGTCACCAATGAACCTAGTGAGCATGTTTTTAGTCTGTGGGAGGAAGACAGATTACCAGGAGAGAACCCACACATGCACAGGGAGAACATGCAGACTCCACACAAAAAGACCCTGACCCCAAGGTGGCCACAGGCTGGATTCAAACCCAGGCCGGCAGAAGATTAGATATGGGTCGTGCCTGGTTGCTTACCACTCCGCCAAACCTGCACCCCTTGCTTCAGAACTTAAGTTATAAGTTAGCATCACACTGGTTCTCTTGCTATTTAAACAGGTGAGCTGATGGTGTCAGGTGGAAATTTGTAAAGACTCCTGCGCTGCACACTATTAACAGTGTACTGAGGCTCTCTGTCTGAAGATGAAAATGAGGACGTGTCTTTGTCACATTTTGGTAATTTTTTGCTCTTTAATGTTTTAGTCTAGTTTTAGTTTATGGAATAAATAAAAAAAAAAAAATCAAAAACTGAACTATTATTGAAAGCCAAATAATTTCTGAAGAATTTAAGTGGAATGATCCTTTAATAAGGCTATACGTACTGAACTAATGGACATAGTGTGAAATTGGGAGGCTTAACGTCCAGATTTTGTCCAATAGGATCTGACTCAGATTTCCTCCATCACTGTGTAAGGCTGAGACAAATCTGCTCCAAATCAGCACCACTGCATCCGTCCCCTCACACACAGACTAAAGCCAACATGTAATCCATGATAAATATCAGATAAACACTCTATAGATAAGCGGCCATGAGTTCCTGATTTGATGACTGTCATGGACTCACCCACTGCTCTGACTCTGCATTTTTAAAACCCTATTTCTGATTTTCATGTCATGTTTCATCTTCAACCAATCAATCAATCTTTATTTGTATAACACCTGTTCATAACACGTGTTATCTCAAGGCACATAACAACATAGCAGGATGAAGCCATACCCTTCATTTAATAGATACACAAATATATACATATACAAATACATACAATAAATATATTTATATATACACAAACATCCAGAGGTGTATCCATCCAGGCAGAGACAAAGGGACTAAAAATAAAAAGTTATGATAGTTGGACGCCCAGATCATAAATCTGTCGTCACCACGTTTGTCTGCTGAATATACAGTAAATTCAATCAATCAATCTTTATTTATATACCGTCATGTTGGTTGAATATAAATTTATTGAAAGTAAGCCCCTTGAGATGTGGCATCTCTTATTCAAGAGGGTCCTCATGTCTATATGGTTATAAAGATAGTTACTATGTATGTATAATCAATACAACCATGGACAGACAGATCAATCTAATGTCAACATTAATATCTATAATAAATCTAACCTGGAGAGGACGGATGTTGATTAATATAGCAGCATGTAGCTGAACTGTCATTAAAATGGGTTTAACTGGTCTGAAAGTATGTATTTATGTTAAATGTTGTCATTTTTGTTGATGGTTGATGCAGGATAGAGCACATGGAGTGGAGCAGGTCCACAGCAGCATGTCATCCATGATTGTTTGTCAAGGTCACACTAATATGTGTGTGCTGTTTGCAGGAACTACTATGTATTTAATTTTGTTGATCCCTCTAAAGTTAATATCAGGAACTGTAACGATAATGGAATGGGGCTGAAGGACAGGCCAAATAATTGTAATTGTAGTTACTGAAGCTTCGTAAGTCCACAGCAGCAGGCGGTCTACATTAAGGCATTCTTTTGTTCCCATAGCTTTACATATTCTTTGATTAATACTTCGATATGTCCCAAATAAGAGCATTTCAAGAACTAAAACGAGGACATGGAAAAGGACTTGTTTCCCTAAATCATTATGAAACTAGCGTGATGAATTGGTTTCTCCTTTTTGGACTTTACCTTCTCCATGATCCTATCGATCTGGCGGTTCTGGGTGTCAATCTCCTGACCCATGTCCAGGGCCATGTGACGCAGATTCCCGATGATCCCGCCCACCTGCTCAAGGTTCTCATCCATCTCGTTCTCCCTGGCATCATCCGTTACCCTGAAACACAGAGCAGGAGGACACAGGAACAGTTAGGGCCGAAGACGATGAGAGAAGAATCAACGACATCTCATCAACTTACTCTTGGCTCCCTGTTAGTTTTAGAATTGATGTTACTTATTTCTGTTTAAATCACATATTGGTCTGGCTAAAGCTACATAACAGAAATGTTAACTCATTATGAGCCAGCCCGCAGCCTCTGGTCCTCAGGCAGGGATCTCCTGGTTGTCAAGACAGCACTTGAGTTTATAGAGGATTTTCCATCAAGAGCTCCTTGACTTTGGAACGACCTGCCTGAGGAGATAAAGTCTGCAGAATATGTGACAATTTCTAAAATCAATCGTTAAACTCACATTCACAGACTTGCTTTTATGTGATGTCGTCTTCTTCTGTTTTACACCCTCTTAAGCCTCTTTGCCTTTATAATTCTCCAATCATTTTATGTATTAATATTAGCTCTCTTTGTCCATTTGTTTGTTCTTATGACAATTTATTTTCCATTTATTAAATAACATACCTATTGATTCATGTCCTAACTGTTTAATGATGAATTTCTTTCTCTACGTACTTCTTTGTCAGCTGTTAATGTTCTCATTTTACCTTGTTGGGCTCCTGTGTTCCTACGATGTAATGCTCAGGTTCCTCTCTACTGAGGATTATGCTGATATCACCAAAGAAACAATCAACGCATTAACGGGGTGACATCTGTCAGCTAGTTCATGAATACAATTTAGGCCTCATTGTCTTCACACTTGACCTTTCATTATTCAATCATCAGACAAACATCCTACAAATTCAGAGGCTGTTTAAGCTGCGAGATTTCTGCTCTCTTCCTCTGCTCCAGCTTTGCCAGCATCTGACCTGCATCCTTGCTTTTAACCCTTGTCCTTTTAATCCTAGCATGCACCTACAGGTTTTGACAAGAGGGGTTTAAGAAACATTCTTACACTTCCATTTCATGGTCTATACCACTTGTCCCTTTCAGGGTTGCAGAGGGGGGGAGCTTATTCAGGCTGACCTTGGACGAGAGGCGGGGGCACACCCTGGACTGATGGTTTGCTAATCTCAGAGCTGAGGAGTAGAGACATGCATCACACACACTGATATATATGGCCAAAATGCAGGACATTTAGCTATGCTGCTCATTCCATGACTGCATGATCCATACCAGATGGACCTCGTTATAAAGGTGACAGCAAATTATCAGAGACAATAAGATTCTTAACCATGACTGCAGGGTAGTGTCTCTGCGAACAAAAACGATTACCAAGCTTTAGCTATACTTGCCTAACCTTGGATTAAATTGCTGTTCACTGTAAGACAAAGAAAGTAATAACATTTGGACACATTAACTCCTCCCTCCAACCCCCTAATGTAATCAGTTCTTGCCCTGGCACCAGTTTTGAGAGTTCAGGCCGGTGCTCAGGTGGTTGAAAAACAAAGAACTGGTGCTGGTTCAGCACCGACTCAAGCTCAGTGGAAAGGGGGTATCAGTGGGCCAAGTTCCATGAGAGTGATGAAGCCAAAGACAGACCGTGAAGTGAAAGTACCAAGACTACAACCCCCTAAGAAGACTGGTTCCTCACCCTTACTTCACTGAGGAACTGTAGGCCTTCTTCCAGTTGTAGAGGATTTTGGCACACTTTATGGGGCAATTCAGAAAACATAGTTTGAGATCTACTGGTCAAACTGACCACTTGAAGCCTTTTGAGGTGATCTGGGACTCATTTTTAAGTGCAAAAATCCTCATGGCTTCAGAAAACTTGGCTCCTTCCTGCAGACAGAGAAGAATGTGGGACCTCTCGTGTTCAGCCTGTCCATCTGTGAGCCTCTAAAAATCAGCAAACAGTCAGGGGTCAGCAGCCCCACCACCATTATCACAGTCAGACAGCTACCTAGTCCTGGATAAGCCCTGTTCAATGTCCTGTAATTATGGACTTATAGTATCACACACTGCCACACACAAGCTCTTATGCAGACACACACAGCACCAACACACGTGCACTTACCTGCGGATGAAGCCCCCACTGATGGCCATCTGTTCACGTTCGTCCACCACTCGAGCACCGGGCTGACTGTTCACCACTCCATCCTGGTTGGCTCCCCAGGCCTGGCCCCCGCCCTTAATCCTACACACACACAGCAAAGTCAGAGCCACGGCAAAGGATGCAGCGTGTGTTTGTGTGAATCTAAACCTTTTTTTTAAATGTTTCTTTTACTAAACGATCCAAAGAGTTGTGCTTATCTGTGATGTTTGGTCTTAAATTAAAACATAAACAAAGAGTACTGTCTAGACCAGGACTGGGCAACTTCTGCTACCACCAGGGCCACGTGAATTCACTCTCACTTCCTGAGGGCCAGACTGTGACAAATCATCAGATTCTTTCACTTAAGATGATCATAAGTGTTAACACCTCATCAAAAATAGTCAATGCTGATTTATTGTCTATAGTATCCTGATGTGAAGTGACAAAAAGGTCCCAAACTGTTGAAATAGAGCCAAAATGAAGCCTCATTAGATTTAATATAAAATAAAAGCTGACCAATTATTCAAATGAGCTTGACACTGAATGAAGGTCAAGTTAAGCTGCTTTTACAACTACTGTAATGCTCTCCACTCTGGTCGACCCAAAAGCAAAATAAACCAGCTACAGCTGATACTAACTTCTGCTGCTGACAAGGAGCAGGGAGAGAGCACGTTACACCCATTTTAAAGTCTTATCACATTGATTTTATTTGTTTTTACTAGTTTATAAAGCTCTACATAGCTTGATTAACTCTCAGAGATGGTTTTAGTCAATGAACCAGGACGACCCTCAGTTCCTCTACAGAGCAGAACAAAAACATTTGGCGATGCTGCCTTTAACTGTTATGCTACAAACGTAGATATCAAAACACAACCTAAAAATTATTCAGCCTGGTGTTTATGTAGAACTTTATAATTTAAAGGACTATTACAATTATTTATTTATTTGTGATTATCACTTTTTCCCTTACATTATTATTAAATTTAAGTTAAGTTTTATTGGTTGATGTTTTAATCCGTTTTTAGTTTTTGCTTATGTATCTTATCATGTTGATATAGTTTTTATCTTTTTAAAAATAATCATTTCGATTTAATTTTAATCTTTTGATATGTTTTTAATTAATTTATTTTAAATGTATTTTTAGCATTTTACTTATTTCTGTCTGATTATTCTTGGTTTTATTGCTTTGCATTTTCTCTTATTTCTTTTCTTTTAGATTTTATCAGTTATCTTATTTTATTCATTTCTTTTACTTAAACTTTTGTGTACATTAGTTTCCAAATTCTCTTGACATCCTACAGACTATCATTACAATTACAGTGGAATACTACTTAGTATATATATCTTTTGTCAATCATTGTTTGTCTTGATGTAAAGCACCTTGAGCTGCAATTGAATTTGTATGTCCTGTGCTATATTCATACATTTTGATTTGCCATTGAGTATGTTTTGCTAATATATATACATATTTCTTAATGCATTTTAAAACAATAAAAGCACTTCCCAGAAATAATTACAGTGAATTAAGTACACTAACTTCTTGCAAAGACCAAAACATGTACAAGCAGGACAGACTTTACTGACATAACTGATTTTTATTTTGTTTAAGGCAGTGCGTGGTGTAACATTTCCATCTCAAATGAAACTATATTTGGAATATTTTATGTATTCTTCTTATATTGGCAAGACTTTTCTAAAGGAGTGCATGTGGTGGTGTGGCATGTGGTCTCAGGGTCACCAGTTGCCCAGCCCTGGTCTGACCTGCTCTTTCTTAAGGGTCTTTAAATTACATTTGCTGTGAGTTGGTGCCGTACAGACAAAGGTTTAGTGATTGATTGATGTGTAAGGTTTGTAGGTGTATGCATAAGTCTGCGAGTATAGTTTCTAATAACGGTGCATAGCAGGTCTTTACATGTGTGTATGAGGAACACGTGTGAAAACAAGCCTAATGGAGATGGAGCACAAATGTAAATATAGTTTTCAATGCACTGATTTAAATAATCAAAGGTCTGCTGGCCCAGAAGGTCGACTGCAACACCGCTACAAAGAACCCAAAACTAGTTAATTAAAAAAAAAGATGAACCGAAAATACGTACACTCACTGGCCACTTTAGAAGGTACACCAGATCAACTGCTCACCAACACAAAGCCACAGCCAGCCAATCACATGGCAGCAATTCAATGCATTTAGGCATGTGAACATAGCTCAGACATCCTGATGAAGCATCATTACAGCAAGGGAATGAGATTTAAGTGACTTGTCTGAATATTTCAGAAGCTGCTTATCAACTGGAATTTTCATGCACAATCATCTCAACAGTTAATCGGGATTGTTTTGAAAAAGAGAGAGTATCCAGTGAGCGGCTGTTCTGTGGGCATAAATACCTTGTTGATGACAGAGGTCAAAGGAGAGTGGCTGGAGTGGCTGGAGATGATAGAAAGGCAAAAGTGATCCAAATAAACACTTGTTTCAACCGAGGTCTGAAGAAGAGTGTTTCTTACTGCCCCTCCTGAGAACAGGACACTGAGGCTTATCATAGGCTTTAATTCAGTAAAAATAATCAGATATAATTTGCTAAAATGGGATTATAGATGATTGGAAAAGTGTTGCCTGGTCTGATGGGTCAGATTTTGGATCCACCTTCCCTTTTATCAACGGTTCAGGCTTCCTCTGGTGGTGTAGGGGATGTTTTCTTAAACACCACAGCCCACCTGAGTGTTGTTGACCATGTCCATCCCTTTATGACCACATCCTCTGATGGAAAACAGCACGGTACCCTGCTCGGACATCCTACGCCCAGCAGGATACGGGTCATGCCACAAAGCTCAGATCATCTCAAACTGTTTTCCTAAATAAGACAATGAGCTCACTGAACTTCAGTGGCCTCCACAAAAATCTCAATCCAACCTTTAGGATGTGGTGGAACGGAGACTCACAGCATGGATGTGCAGTTGACTAATCTGCAGAGAGTGCTTGATGTCTGATAAAGTGACCAGTGAGTGTATATTTATTTTTATAAAAATGCAATAATAGTTTGTAGAACGTTAGAACATTTTGTGATGCATGAAAATATTTTGTAAAGTGTAAAACTAAAACTAAAAATTACTTTGTAAAGTGCAGAAACATTTAATGACACACAAAAAACAAAAAAAAATGCAACATAAATACATTTATATATATATACATTACATTTTTTTGTTTGTGTCAGGATTTCTTCCTTGAGTGGATTTGTTTTGTCTTTTATAAAATACTTTAAGTTCAATAAATATTTCTGCATTTTGCAAAATGTTTTTTTGCATTCCATAAAATATTTTTGCACTTTTGTATTTAAGTTTTCGAGGTTTCATGAAATATTTTCGCATTGAATAAAAGTCTTTCCACCAAACATAAAATATGTTTGCATTTACTGAAAGTGTTTTGTTAAATATATTTTCATTTTGTGTAAAATGTTTTGCCATTCATCAAATATTTTGGGTTTCATTTGGCTGCTTATGTGTTAAATTAAGTGTTTGCAGTTTACCTTCAGGCCCATGGCAGCTTAAACCAAAGCTTAAGCAACATGCCAGCCTTGTATGTTAAAAAATACATACATGCATTAGCATTTTGTTGGTTAATAATTGATCCAACATGCAGATCAATTGACTATGAGCACAATAAACTCATGCAGTATGTGCATTGCGTTTCCATACAGAAACAGTTTGTTCCACAAGCACATAGAGAAGAGCACAAACACTGAACACAACAATGAGACTGCGGACGAGGACGCAGACACACAAACATGTAAACATGCGGACGGAGAGGACATGCAGGGCAGAAACATGAAACATGACGGAGGAGGGAGAAACACATAGAGAGGAGCGGGATCAGACACATGCTGCATCTATTAAAAGAAAACCAGAGAGTTAGATCCAAAGTGAAAAGACAAAAACAACCCCAGCCCTCAAAAACACATGCACAGTGATCATTCAGCATGAGAGACAGCCCTTCATTTCATATGGATGTACAAAGTGCAGGACACAGGAGTGGTGCAGGGATGACAGATTTTTGAGGACCAGCCCTACTGTTGGCATTGCATGGGTCTCATCAACAAAAGGCCTATGGGTTTTTTTACCAGGTGTTTGAATTAGTGCTGATAACAAGGTCTGTGCTGAAAAATATGACACTTAAACGTTTTGTTTCTCATGATAGCAATATAACTCTAATTTAAAGGGATACGCCAACTTTTTTTTTCTTTTCGTGTCTTGTCTCACTCCCGTGTCCATGACAAGCACATAGACACCAATCTTTCAACTCTACATGCAGTGACAAGGAAGCGACACCCACCACTAATTAGCTTAGCTCAAACACTGATAGTCAATAGGTATTGTTAGCCTGCCTCTGCCTACAGCCATCAGATAAACTCTTCAGCAAGTCTTACTGAAACTGTGTGCTTGTTGTGACTTGTTTTTTTGTTTTTTTTACCACGTTTCGTTACATTATTTTTTTTTAAACCAAGATTAGCACTTAATGTAATTTTTGGAAGAAATACATATGAAACTAAACTGTAGGGAACATGCGTGCCAGTAAACAGCTGAAGAAGAAAGCAGAGGAAGAAGAATAGAAGAAGAAGAGCTCATGCAGTAGATTGGTGAAGGAGTTTGAAGGAGACTATGACACAAGAGCTTTATAAATCAGGATTTTACAAAAATGCCTTGTATGTGTGCTGTACAGGGCTGCAACAACAATAGGCAGAAGACAGGGCCAAATCTAATTTTTCACTCAATGAAACAATGGCTAGGTGCTCTGAACATGGATCCCAACAACAAGAGCATAGGACCATTTAGAGTTGCTGAAGAGTTTATCTGATGACTGTAGGCAGAGGCAGGCTAACAATATCCATTGACTCCCAGTGTTGAGCTAAGCTAATTAGCAGTGGGCAAGCTCTGCTCGTCTCTTTCTTGTGACCGCACGCACAGTCGAAAGAATGGTGTCTATGTGCTTGTCATGGACTCTGGAGTGAGGCAAGACATGAAAACAAAAAAAAAAGTTGGTGTATCCCTTTAAACATCATCAACAAAAAAGGTTAAAAGCTTAGCACCACAGTCAACAAACTTTAACATCATCAAGGTGAGCCTGTATTTACTACAGACCTTTTTTCAAGCATCCACCCCAAACTTGGTCAAAAAAATCCCATTGGTTTTGTAACAACAGAACCAAAAGTGCTAAAATGTTAATTCATTTCTTTATTTTTACACTCAATCCTGCACCACTCCACACAGTCAAACAGGCTGGTGTAAGTCTCAGTGAAGCTTTTCTCACGTTTAGAGCACCTTTTGATTGGAGGTTGTCACTATTTTAGACAAAAACATGTGAAGGATATTTATTTTTCTAGTATGTGTGTAACAGTGATGCCTCAAAGTGGTGAATCACCCCCATCAGCTGCTCTAGACGGTTCATAACAACAAGAGGGAATGATTTCTCTCTTGTTGTTATTGCACACAGGGCTTCCATATAAAGAGTCTAGATCAGATGAAACACATGACATAACCACAGGATTACATGACACATGTTGAATGAGAGGGAGGACCAGAGAGCTATAGAATAGACAAGAACTGAATCAAAACAACTGCAAATTAGAGCAGGACAGAAAAAAACCCTTTAAACAAAAATAAAGAAAATAAAATACATAACAAAATATGAAAATCTTTGAAAGGAAAAAAAGAGCAGCTTTAACAGACTGACGGCTGTGGTGCAAATAAAGCAGATTAGTGACGTGCTTATATTGAGATCCTGTTCAGCCCTGTTTTTGGGAAAGAAAACAAAGAGGTGCTCGATGGTCTTCGGTTTTGTTTGAGCTGGACACAACATTAAAAACCAAATTTACCCTAACACCTGAATAAATACTACATCAGCAGTGCGTACGGATTTTACCAAATGAAGTATGCAGTATGCAAACATTTGTGACTGCAGATGTCACACTACTTTTGGTAAAATCAGTATTATGCACTGGACCAGTCTACACCTCAAACTGTTTCCAACAATGCAAACAACCAAGGGGTCAGGGGTCAAACTTGGGGATGGTCACTGCTTATATATATGGAAACAGCCTTTGCATTAACAGCAATCGCATTAATTCTGTTATGACTGTATAGGGAAATTAAATATCTCTTTTAAGATGTTTTAAAGATGTTAAATTGAGAAGTTATTAATTAAATAAGGCTGATCAATCTGCTGCACAACTTTACGAAGTCCCTGAACATTTATGAATGTTTTAAAGTGGACGGACTGCATTTTGTGAAGCAATAAGGCACCACTTTAACTTCCCCCAACCCTAAAACAAACACAAC
This sequence comes from Cetoscarus ocellatus, assembly GCA_037902135.1. Classification (NCBI taxonomy): domain Eukaryota; kingdom Metazoa; phylum Chordata; class Actinopteri; order Labriformes; family Labridae; genus Cetoscarus; species Cetoscarus ocellatus. The sequence goes on from JBAMNC010000367.1 coordinate 200,811, forward strand.
AAAAAATAAACAAAACAAAACCAAAAATAAATAATAAAACAACACAAATAAAAAAAAAACAAACAAAAAAAGAAAGCAATTAAACATAAAAAAAAAACAGTTTTTGGAGGGGGTTCAGGCACTTGTTTTTTCTATAGCTCTGAGAGTTTACAGTTGATGTTTTGGTCCCAGATCAGATCTGCTCAGACATGACCCAGAGGCCATTGTTTGGCTGTTCAGGGCCAGAGATGGATCACACAGGAGTTTGGCAAAACTACCTTAGAATATCCACACCCTCATATCAAAGTGTTTGGGTTAAAACATGATTTTGAGCTTAAATCTTTAAATTCTGTTACATTGAGGGAGCAGGTTTGCCTCACTCCTGTACGATATTTCAGGGAGGAGATTCAGAGGCCATTTGTGACATCCTATTAGTCCAAGAGTCATACACCGATGTCGGTATATTTGAGCAGCAGGTATCTGATAAAGTGCTTTCTTATTTAAGTAATGAAATTACATGTTGCACCATCATCACGTTAAATAACAATACAAGAAACAACCTGGCCCTTTAAAGGTGTGACATGCAGTTCATAGCCTCCACGGTAATTTGGCACCAATAGGAGGTGAAAAGTCTCTTATTTTGATCAAACTGTAAAAGCTTCAAAGTGCTTATCCCACCTTTAGGGCTTTTTCACAACATACCTGTCAGTTATACGTGCTCTCTTGCAGAGAGTTTGATGAGCCAGTTTATTCTCCTGTCATGTTTTCTGAGCTGAATATGAAGCCATCACCAGATGACGGCTCAATTAGCTTAGCACAAATAATGGGTAACCAGCTAGCTTGGTTCTGATCAAAAGGTGAACTGAGTAACATGAGACACTTGAATTTCCTCTAACTTTCAACTTGTCAGCCTTATGCAGAGCCATGCTTGCTGTTTAACCTCGTTTTGTGCTTAGCTTAGTGTCCTGGTCTCGGTCCCAGCAACATATTTATCATTCAGACATGGCAGAGGGATCATCAAACTGGCCACAAGAGAGAGTTAATATCTTTCCAAAAACTTGAAGATAATGTGTCTAATCTAACCCAGGCATTTTATCAGTTGTTCAACATATACTCATTTATGTTATGCATCTGAATGGAAGCCACAAGTAGACCAACAACCAGGTGAAAGGGGGGTGCACAATTTGAGGACTGCTAGCTTTCTTATCAACAACAGAAATACTATTCACTAAGACTGATGAGTATTATTTTATCAATTCAGGCCCACAATACTGTTTATATGTTTTATCTGAAATGTAATGAAGCTGCCTGCTGCTAGCTGGGACTACAACTAATGGCTACGGCCACTGTGCTTTATGGCTTCATAAAACTAGCACAATAATGGATTACTAGCACAATAAATGCCGTTACCTAAGGAGCATAGTGGAAAGTGTGCAGTAAGAGTTACAATAGTTTTAGTCAATTTCTCTTAACCTGATTGTGACAATATCGATGCAGACAGAGTCTCCCCAGGATCTCTGGTGAATCTTTGGTTAAGGGAACCAAACCTAGAGGGGAAACATGCCTGGGGCGGCTCCTTGTGACGGATATGGTAACCCAAAGGTTGACTGGAAAGTAGGGCAGGGCAACATATCAATTAATTCAAAAATACTTTCTGCAGAAGACTTAAAAATAAAAAAACAAGATTTTTTTCTCAACTTACTCCAATCATAAGTTGTTGCAACATTTGAAACTATAATTACTGACAATTTATAGTTTTAATGATGGTAGGCCTCGTCAGGTTTTGCACAAGCACATGTTTAGACCTTTGATTGTTTCTTAAATGAGATTAAATAGTGATCAGATGGTTCCATGTTAATATACTGTGTGGTTCTACAGGCCTCCAAACTTTTAAACTACAAAATCAACATTTTATCACAAATGTACAGTATGCAATTTAACTATAAGAGAGAAAGTCTGTTTGGTTTTGGAAAATATTTTGATAACATAAAGGCAAAACCTGATTCCTGTAATTTACGTGTCCCTTGGATGCATTATTTTTTTAAGAGGGAACAATTAATTAAAATCATAAATTGAGTTTTATGGAAAAAAATCAGGAATTTTAGTTTTAGGTCATATCATCCAGTCCCTCTAGAAAGGAAGCTACTTGTTGCTGAGTGTGTAGCACTGATGGGCTACTGCACTGTAACACTGTTTATAAGGCTGTATCCAGTCGTAATATTTACATTACTATGATGTTATGCCCTCTTTACTCTTGATATCAATATAAAGTCCTCACAGAATTAAAGTGAATGACTAACAGTATGGACTCTTCGTCATTAAGTGGACATCTGAGCCTCAATACAGCACATTTAGAATAAACCGTAAAGAGGACTCCTGTGAAATTTTGGGATTCAATAGATAATGTTTTATTTTGAGTTCTCCTCTAAATGTGTTCTGATCATTAGACTATTTGGTAACCTGGCAAACCAGATGGACTGTTCAATATATTTCGTTAGTCCATGTGGGAAAGAGCCTGTGGAAAGTGTTTGAGGATGGGTAGAAGCTTTAAAAGCATATCCGGCAGGTGATTGGACGATCATTCTGTCAGTCACGTCCATACAGGCCAAAAGGATAGTGGACACTACTGTCACGGTGTAAAGTCAGAACTCGACCCACTTTGTTATGTCAAATGGAGCGAAAAATGTACTTTCTATAGAGAGGTTTGTAGTGTTGTTTGTTTATCATTCAGTAAAGAAATATTATTGAAATTTTATTCGTTTCTATCTTTTTAGTCTGGCTTTATGTAGTGTCTCACTATTATAAATTAATGGTTTACATTTATTTTTTATCTTTATTTACTCTGCTTCGTTATACGTATATTTTGTTGATTTACTGTTTAAGTAGACTATATATTATTTTGCCATTTTTTATTATTTCTTTTTGTCACCATTGTTTTGAGTTTTTACATTTTATTCCTTAACTTGCATCATTTTATCTACTTATATTTTATGGCTAAGTGTGCATAAGTTACATTTTAACTTCATTTCCTATGTTTGATTTTTGTTCACTAACAATAATTTTTCCAGGACAACTCAAGCTTTTACAGGAGATTTAACTTTTTTCCTCATTTTCCATGTTTTCCATGACTATAAATTGGTCAACCATTTTCCAGGTTTTCCAGGACATGTGGGAGCCCTGATGCTTCAATGGGTGTGTATCTGCTTAGGGCTTCCATACATTAGACTTTCATTAGCTTTGATAACTTCCATAAATTAATTGTATCATGTAAAACATGTAGAACATCAACATGTATAGTTCATTAACACCAGAAGAGTTGATACATTCATTTGGGTCATTTAATGGAGAAGGCCACTGATGGATTTGTTCTTTGGTTGGACTTTGAATGCAGCATGGAGCATCATGCTGCAGGGTGTTAGGGTGGAGGACATGGGAGGGTGGGGTTCAGGAGGGTGGGGCTCCTCGGTGATCCTGCTACCTGCTGGAAGAGAATCTCTCATCCAATGTTTAATGAAGGGCTTCAGTGGAAAATAAAGTGCAGATGTGTTCATGCATGCACACAGTTGTTCATCTTTTTGTGTGTTAGAAACCAAACAGTCCCAGACATGCATGCAGCGCTGGTGCCCGCTCCCTGTGTGTGTTGTTGTGTAGGCCTGAGTTCAGCATGCTTCTACACACCAGAGGCGGGCGAACGGATAGAGACAGGAAGGCAGGCACTGAAACACATGCAGTCGGGCGAAACAGGCAGCACCTACTTGTTACAGGGACATGAACATAGACCACAGAACTGTCCTAGATTGTTCAAATTCTTTTCTGCATCCTTCATGTCCTTATTGATTTGGTCCATCCCCTCCTCGATGCGCTCCAGTTGCTCTGATTACCAACACATTGTCATTTTTCCCAGCACAAGAACGAAAGCACGTGAGAGAAGAAGAGAGGAGGAAGAGATCGCGGGTGGAGGGGTGGAAGAGAGGGGAGACAAAGGAGAGAAGACAAAAAAAGACATTGACTGTGACAAGAGAGACATCAGACATCACCACTACCACCACCAGCACTGGACAGGCAAGAGCTCGGGGGGCTCCTGGCCGGTACCTACTTTTTAATACATGGGCAAATCAGACCACAGCATTGTCCTATATCTTTTAAATCTTTCTCGGCCTCCTTCAGGTCTGCGTTCACCTTGTTCATGCCCTCCTCCACACGATCAAGTTGTTCTGGTGAGGACAAAGGCATGAGAGGAGTGAAATGGTTTGGTTTGGAGGGTCGGCGCTCTAAGCTAAGAGTGCAAGAGGCAAAAGTCGTTTCAGGCTTGATGCAGACAGCAAAGCAGGCAACAAGCTAAAGCTGCTGAGAGCTTTTGTTGACAGTGAAGAAATCAGATACTAACTGGATTATGCAGCCTTATTCCTATTAAAAACTACAAGGTTGTGTGAAATAAACACAATGTGAGGATTTGGAAAACATGATCAATTTTGTAAAAGACAGAAAATAGACAGAATATCAGACGCTGAAACGTGCACCATGAACAATTTGAATTTTGGGAGGTAGAACAACAGTGATTGACCCCATTAGGGCACTTCACCTTGGCTCAACTTTCCCTGTTCTACTTTTTCTTGCTTCCTCTGAGCCAGTCTTACTCGTCTGTAACTGGCTTAAAAACATAAGAGGGATACTGGTCTGGTGGAGTGGTAAGAAACCAGGCATGTCCCATATATATGACTCGGCTTAACCTGACACACTGCTTAACATATGTCAGTAGACCAAAGAAAGTGTTTAGCAATGAGCAGAACCTTTCAAAGCAAATCCAGCAGACGATTGGATGATCATTCCATCAATCACAGTCATTATGGGCCAATCAGAAAAAGCAGTAGGCACGCTGAGACGTAAAATACCAAAAATAAGCCACTCCACAGAACAAACTATTGTCAAAACATGTCAGAAGTTGAGTGAAAAAATCCTTTCTATTTAAGAAATGCTTTCAGTTTTCTTATTTGTTTTCCATTTAATAAAGAAATGTGCTCCAGATCTGATAAAACTGCTAGTGAAGCTGTTAGCATCTACGCTAATCTCTGTACGAGTGGTCACAGTTTCTGACAAGCAGAAATGTCGTCTTGTTTATAGCTCCCGCCACTTCCTGCTTTAAATGACTTTGATTGGGCTTGCCTGCTTGGGGCTGCTCACAATTATGGTAAATTGGAGCTTCGAAAGAAGGATCTGCCTCACAACAGACATTGAATCAGTCTGATCCAGCTGATGTGAAAGATTAGATATGGCTGAACTGGGATAAATTCCTGCCTTGGGCCCATTAACTGAATGTCCAACCCTACTCTCTCACCCCCTTTAACAAGCCCATCCACTGTCTCACTCTCCACTGCCTTGTAAAGGCTGGAAAAATCCAAAGCAAACACTAAAAAAGGTGTAAAAACAGTTGTGGTTTGTTCATTTGGCCAACATGGCCCCAGCTGCCATGAGACTACGTGAATGTTGTCTTCATAATGGCTGTGGTGCTTGTTGATGATCATTTCATCATGAATGTCCACATATACAGGGTTTCAGACCAGGTGTGAGTGTTACATCTCAGTAACCTCACACAGCAGATGTACCATTCAGAATATTTCACTAGTCCATCTGGGAAAGAGCCCATAGAAAGTGTTTGGGGATGGGCAGAACCCTTCAGAAGCATATCCAGCAGGTGATTGGATGATTGCTCTGTCCATCACATCCATTACGGGACAATAATGCCTTTGTAGTAGGCTGGCAATACTGCCACAGTGTAAAGTACGAAACGTAAACCACTTCTTAGAGCTAACTCTCGCCAACCAAGTGGAGTGACAAAATCCTTTCTACCTAGAAATGTTTTCAGTGTTATTTGTTTTTCATTCAACAAAGAAATACAGTCCAGATCTGATAAAGGTGCTAAAGCTGTTAGCATCAATGATAATCTCTGTACGAGCAGTCACTTCCTGCTTTCGTCTCACTCGTAGCTCCCACCTCTCCTTGCTTTGAAGGATTCCCACATGATGCACCGACTCTTGCTGCCCATCACTATGCAAAACTGTAACGGACTGTGTGGTGCGGAAGCAGTTGTGTTGTAACTATCTTGAGGTTGTATGTTCTGGCCCTGAGTCTGTTTAAGGTGACAGTGCTGTTGCGCACAAGGGTCATCTGTAAGGTAATGAGACTTATCAATAATAGCTAGAAAAGGGAATAATAGGGATAAGGGGTCTCTTCACTGAGTGTTTATCCTTTAACTGTGGCTCAGTTTTCTTGTATTTGTTTTAAATGATGTCAACAACAATGTTTCAGAAGATTTAGAAAAAATTGTTATAGCGCAACTCTGGAGCCAAGTGGAGATGAATTTAGTATTTCTGTTATTCATTTTTCTTGGAGGATATTTAACATTTTCGTGTCTGTCCACAGTTAAATGTTCATTTCCCTTTTTGCTTTGCTTTAGCATGTTAAACATAAACATTTCAACATTTTACCTTGCTAACTTTGAGATGGTTCTTTTTTTTTTTAAAGCATTTTATAACTTTTTATTATTGTACTGTTTGAAAATGTTGTTGGCATCCAGTTAAAGTCTTTAAAAACCTTTGAAATTTCTCCTTTTCACCATTTGATAAGATGTATTTGAGCTATGCAGGGTTTCAGTGTTCAGCTGTGTTTCCATTTTACATGCAAACCAGTCTCCATGAATACAGTTTGAACAGGCTACCTTCAACGTTTGTTTCATACTGTCTTTCAAAGGGATATTCAGCTTTTCTCAGAAACTGCTTCATGGCTGTGATGAAAAACATAATTCAGTGTGTGTCTCAGACTCAGATGTACACAGAGCTATAAAAAGCTCAGATTCAAGGTCAGCTCCTCTCTCTTGTCTCTGCCTGGTTAATAGTTATAGCACAGAAGAGCTGTAATCTTCATCAGGGGGAAAGAGGCTCATTGTCTGCTGGGAAAAACTCTTCAGGTTTGATTAGTCACATCATGTTGAAGAGGACACGTGGCCATAAAACAGGTTCAAGTGAAACAACTGGAGCCCACAGCTGAAGTCACTGGTGTGGACAGCTTGCTGATGTGGACCCACCTACTTTTAACAGCCTCAGCAGTTAATGTTCATCTTCACATTTATCAACTTAACATTTATTTAATTTTCATTATCAACAACTTCATATCCAAGTTAGGCAGGGTGTGAACACTTCTTGTTACCAGTGTTACTAGCGTGGATGGCCTCCTGCTGTGGACCCATCTGACTTGAAAAACTATTAATATTTAGCCTTCTATCATTTTTTCATTATGCTTATGTTAGTATATGATAGTTGATGACACTTATGTTTCATTGCCATCGGCAAACACAACATGGTGCTGTGGACCTACTGACTCCCTCATCTACAATGCTATTATTCGCCCTTTTCATTCATTTCTGTACAAAAATGTTAACGTCAAAATAATAATCCATAAGTTTATTTCCATGCATGGATGTTTCTGAAAATATCACAGATTCTTTGATCATTATTAATGGCATGGATGGCCTGCTGCTGTGGACCTGCCTGACTCCAACTGCAATAATTATTACTAAGCAGTTAATTTCTTACAACTTTTTTAACATTGCAGTTTTTAATATGATGACTTAGATATTGAGTCAATCATTAAACATGCTTCACACTTAAAGTTAATAAAATAACTGGCTTGGATAGCTTGCTGCTGTGGACCTGCCTAACCTCAGATGCTACAACTAACAATGTTGAGCCTTTCATTGACTTCATTTATCATCACCCTTATAATTGCTAATATTTTTGGAAGTATGATCAGTTTACACTCATAAGGTTGTTTCAACAAAAATATCTCATCCTTTAATTTATGTTGCAGGCATGGACAGCCTGATGCTGTGGACCAGCCTGACTCCAACAGTTACAATTACATTCATCTCTTTTTTTTTATTAATCATGAACATTAGCATTAATGTTTACAATAAAAATCACTATTAAATCACAATAACTATTAATACTAAGTGTCACTATTATTACTGGCAAAAATAGCCCACTGCTGTGGACCTGTCTGACTCAAACTGCTAAAACAATAAATACCAGCCATACAAACTTTGTTTTTCTAATTATAATTTTAGTTGCTAATATTTCAACTGATTAGTCCATCATCTCACATGATTATTCACACCACCTGTTAGCTGTATCACAAACAAGGAAGGCCTGCTGTTGTGGAACCACCTGACTCCTGCTATTCAGACTTTAATATTACATTTCATCATCATTAAAGTTGCTATTAAATTTATCATAACTGACCAGTCCATTATAATACATAGTTGCTGCGTACAAAACACATGTTGTTTCCATTATCACAAGCAAGGACAGCCTGCTGCTGTGGACCTGCCAGACTACAAACAACTACAACTGCAAGTGTTAATCCATAACCTTATTTTATTATCATCATTATATTTATACTTAAAGTTATATAAAAGATCAGTCTATTGTCTCACTGATTGTTCACACTAACTGCTACCTGTATCACTAACATGGAAGGCCTGCTGCTGTGGACCCACTGGACTCCAGCTATTTAGACATTAATATTACTTTTCATCATCAATTTAGTTTCTTATGTACATATTATGACTGACCAGTCTATTATAATACACTGTTGCCCCTGCATATAAAACACATGTTATAATCGTTATTATCTGCAACAGGCTGCTGTTGTGGACCAGCCTGACTCTTACAGTTACAACTTTATTCAACTTGTTTTTTTATTAATCATTAAAAATCACCAAAAAATCACATAGCTATCAACACTAAGTGTCACCATCATTACTGGCAAAGATAGCCCACTGCTGTGGACCTGCCTGACTCCAACTACTGCAACTACAAGTGTTGTTCCTTCGACTTATTTTCATCATCATCATTATCCTTACAGTTATGCCAAGGATCAGTCTGTTATATCACATGGTTGTACACACTTACTGTTTTGATTATTTCTTGGATGTTCTTCTTGGATGTTCATCAACATCAGCAGGAGCATCACCAATCAGCTTTTGCCAAAACTATTGGAGGTAATGCAGAAGCTGCACAACTCTATACCTGCATTAACTACCAACACCAGCCCCCCCTCATTATTTTGTCAAGCTCAGCTCTTACCTGATTAAACTCATAAGTAAATATGCAATACAAGAGTATTTTATGAAACACCCTGGTGTGGTGATTCATGATAGAACATCACACTCTCAAGCACATAGAGTAATCATGCCATTCTTGACCCTCTCTGAGATTATCTTAATCCTCTGAGCAGTAAGTGAATCTGAACAAAGTGTCTGCTCTAAAACTCTGGATCTTTTTATTAAGTGAAGGCTTGTGCACTCTGCTCCTCTTGCTTTTCCAAGTGGAAGCTGATAACGCCACAATTTCCTCCTGTTGTCTTTAAAATTATTCTAAGAAATAAAGTTTTATAAAAGTAATGCTGTGAAAGCTCCCGTCTTTGGTCCACTTTCATTCAAACACAATGATGTAATACTGACATGCCGTGGCTATACTTGATGATTCCTGGTTTTATTCAAAGTATCCCGTGCCTCTTTGCCTCACAGTAACACACCAACAACAGTTTTGTACCCACATTTTGAGCGACAGAAAAAGTCAAAATCAGACTTTAAAAGGGTAAAGGACTGCTCTGTCAGATTATGAAACATAATAGACAAGCTCACACAACGTGCTTTAAACTTCAACAACAAAGAATATTACTTTTCCCCAACATTCTCTGCAATGGACTTAATTCTCTTATATTTAATCTCAAGGATGAGAGTGAAATCTTGAAGCTGAGGATCAGCAGTTGGGATTAAGACGTGTTTTCAGCCACCTGTAAAGCAGAAATCTGCCACTTCAGTGATTGAGACGACAAATCGCTCGACACGACCACTAAATGGCCTCTGGTGGTAATAATCCCGTGCAGAGAGGGGGATTGAGCGGAGGAGAAACGTGAGAGAAAGAGAGAGGAATTGTTTATCTGCTCTGCCACGGACAGTCAGGCACAACTTAAGCCCTCCCCTCTGATTGAGGATTAGTGTGCGAGGGCCTTCCCCTTCGCCTCCCCCTCCTCCTCCGTTGTCTTCACCTCTGTTGGTCACTTCAGGAGTAAAATGATTCAAACTAACAAGAATGAAAACAATCAGCTTTTATTGATATTTGGGTGGTGCAGGTGTAACTAAAATTGAATAAATAAGTATTTTCTATTTAAGTTCCAATAAGCTGTGATATTGTCGTTACTTTCGCTCCTACTCTTCTAATTTTATTTTATTATTTTTATTTTATTCATGACAATTTGTACCAACTAATTGTACATGGTGGTATAAATACACAATGAAAAACCCTAAATGGTCTTATTTTGAAAAGACCAAACATGCAGCCTCCTCTATTAAGCTCTAAAGAGACATATCATGGCATGCGGTCCTACCTTGGGCCCAATGCACACTTATTTTGTCCACAATACACCTACATGTTTTTTAGAGATGCTAAAAGAATGGTGCAGGTATAATGATTTTTTTAGACGTTAGGCCAACCAGGAGCTTTGCAGCAAAACTCAGCCACACTGACTGCTTCAGTCTCCTGTCAGCCATGATCACCTCTTTGACCTCTTTGCACCGCCTCTGATGAGAGCGTGACCTCCTTAATTTGCAGGACATCCAGAACATAGTGGAGGGCATTGATAAGGGAACTGTGAAGCATAAAGTAGGGATGCACAATATTGGATTTTTGTCGATATCCAATATGCTGATACTTCCAAATTTATCATACCAATACCAATATATTTTGGAAAGAGTATGCTGTATCTCCTTTACTAAAATTGACCTCTCTTTTTGAAAGCCTGTTACAAATTGATGGCAACAAAGGAAAATAACATTTCATTCTCAAACAGCAGACACTATTGTTTTAAAATGTGAAAGGGTGAAGCATTGTGCTCATTCATTCATTCTGTGGGTATTACAGCTACTATATGTGATATAAATGCTCATATATATGGTTAAAATATCAATATTCCACTTTTTAAGCTAATATCTGCAGATACCAACATTGTGCCGATAATATTGTGCATCCCTATCTATATCATATCAACTCTCAGCTGGAGTTAGTTTTTGATTTCCATCCTGGGCGCTAGCAAAGTTTTTTAAATATTCAGTACTGGTATCAGGAAAAAACAAACAATGGCCACACTTATTTCTCACACTTTACAACGCAAGATTAACCTGACACATCAGATGGACTGAACAAAATATTTCACAAGTCCATTTGGGAAAGTGTTAGTGAAGGGCAGAGCCTTTCAGAAGCATATCCAGCACGTGATTGGACGATCGTTCCATCAATCAACCATTAATTAAGTCAGTTAGATAATGTAGTAGGAGGGAGCTACTGCGCTACAGAATGCAAGCCACTTCATAAAACAAACTTTCGGCAAAACATGTCAGAAGTGGAGCAAAAATATCCGTACTATAGACAAGTTTGTAGTGTTGTCTGTTTTTCATTTAATAAAAAAATGTGTCAAAATCTGATAAAACTGCTACTGAAGCTGTTGGCATCTTTGCTAATCTCTGTAAGTGCACTCAGTTCCTGCTGTTTTCATACTCATAGTTCCCACCTCTTCCTGCTCTAAAGGGTGCTGATTGGGCTGTGCTGCTGTGGGCCGAGCACAATTGTTTTAGTTTGGAGCTTGGCAAGATGTATCGATCTGATTATATTAAATCAGGCTGATCCAGCTGCTGCACAAGGTTAACACAGGATAACATTTTTACACTTCTGAGCTTCCTGCTAGCTTATGGGGAAGATTCATGTTTTCCTCCAGTTTTAGCTTTGTTTTGTCTCTAACTAATGCCGTAACACGAGTCATTACTTTGACATAAACCGTCTACAGAGTCTACTGTAAGACACCGAAGCCTACACAGGCTGTGTTAGCACAGCTATACAAGACAGCTATACAAGATGGAACAAATAACTACTTTACTTAACTTGGATAAAATAAGTGTAATCATAATCTTCACTGTACGCTGAAATTACATGCTTTTACAGTTGCCATGGTCTCCTGTGCACAAATAGGCAGAGAATGCAGCAAGGCTGCAATAGAAACTCAAGAGACAATTAGCTTCATTAAACTCCAGCAAGGAGGGCATCGGTACACATATATGTAGTGTTCTTGATGGTGTAGGGCACTGTGGCATTGCTTCAACACCAAATTATTTTTTGAGATGTTTTTCAGGACTTTTTTGTCCCAGTGAACAGGGCTGTAGAGTTAAAGAGGAGGCCATGAGGTAAGACTGTATCCATTCATCAAGTGGTAAATTAGAAAAGCTGAAAACTGCAGTACAGTGCCATCAGTTTCGAGTCATTATCTTCTATCATTTCAAACAAACGCCTAATTTTCAACCTGCAGAAGCCACATCTGCACCATGTTGTTTCTCAGTGGCTCAGAGAGGCGGAGCTGCAATCCATCAGCCCTGACGGAGGTGTAATTCAGGTCAACATGCAAGTAAGAGCCGAGCAGGGAGGGACTCATTAGCTGCAGCAAGACCTCCACTGCAGGTAATTCATCACTGCAAGGAATGACAAATCTCCTCCCATGTTTGACCCGCATGTGCATGCGTGTGCATGTGTGTAAAGGGCACTGAGATAATAGCCCAACAAGACTTAAATAATTACCAGAGGCTCGGCAAGCTATCAGTTTGTGTAGTTTAAGAGGGAGTTATGTAAAAATCAACTTGTGCTGACGCTTGTTTGGTTGATTAATTTTTGTTATGAAATGACTGAATGAAATTACCACTATACTTCAAATAAAGGTGCATGCAAATTCAAGGCACAGCTGCTTTTCTTGTCAAGCATTGCTGCACATTTTAAGAAAGACAATGTCTTCATTAGAGGGCCATGTGTGTTTAAATAAGAAAAAAACAAACAAACAAAAGATATGTTTACACAGCCCCACAGGATGGCACAGCACGTGTAAGTGATTATATTAACAAGATTCGCTCCCTCTCTCTCCCACACACTGCAGCAGATTGGTATTGATTGGCTATCTGACAAAATTGAATCTGATTAAGGGTTTGCATCTTAACCTGTTAATCAGTATCCTGATTTTGTGCATGTTAAACAATAAATATCAGTCTGTCCGTCTTTGTTGTGAACAAGCTTCGTCTGCAAATAATGAAAAGCTCCGGAGTTGCAGTAAAAAAAGCCAAGGCAATAAATCCATTTTTTACCCTGTTAGCCCTTTAAAGCCTGAAAACACAAATTACAGCCAGAAAATTCTAAGTTTTTGGAGATGAAATGTTTATTTCACTTTCTACTGAAATCCAAAAAATTAAAAATTCAATATAATTTGACATTTTTTGTATCTCATTTCATACATTAGGTGTTTTTGGCAACAGATAATCCATTTGAGGACATTTTTATAATTTATCTGATTTTATTCAATGTTTTTCAGTCATTTGTGTATCATATTGATTAGATAGAGATATCATAAAAGTATGTATCAAATATGATACAACAGGCTTTAACGGGTTGACAAAAAGAGCTCAATCATAACTTAAGCTGAATGGGGACACGTCAATGAGAAAATTCAGCTTTGTCAGGTGTTAATATGTTTCCAATATGTAAATCAGTTTCTATAATAACTGGTGAATGAGCATGGTGCACTTATACTTATCTTTTACAAAGATGACCGGGGCCTCCATACCAGTGCAACAAGTAAAAAATACTTAGATGTTCCATCATAACCTCAAGTGCAAGGCCATAATAGTAGGCTGCACAAATCCAGACACTATAAGCTGTTTAAAGATGAGATCACATCACTGCCAAGGACTCCAGATAAGGGATGAGGGTGTGATTTCTTCTTAAAGGAGCTCTGCCAAACCCTAAGTGTTATTTACAGCTGTCAAATAGTGACAAAAATATATAACTTTCTTGCCCTAAAGAAGCAAAACAAATGCTCACTGAGACACAGCAGCAGACATAGACTAAAATATTTCTTTCTGGAGGATCTGGGACATCTGTGCATACAGTTACCATTTAAAGATAAGTTGAAGCTACAACCAATTACCTAAAAGAAACACAGAGGGACGATATCTTTGGAAACTACAAAGATACACACCAGATGGACCACTCATATTCATATTCACTCATATTCCACTAATCTATCTGGAAAAGAGCCCATAGAAAGTGTTTGGGGAGGGCTGAACCTTTCAAGGCAAAACAGGTGATTGGGCGATAGTTCTGTAAACCACACTCATTATGGGCCAATCAGATAAAGTAGTAGGGGATTGCTATTGCTAGAGCTTAATAAAAACAAATGTACTCCACTTCGTAGGACAAACTTTTGTCAAAACATGTCACAAGTGAAGTGAAAGTAACCTTTCAATCAGTAAGTGCTTTCAATGTTGTGTTTTGTTTTTTATTTAATAAAAAAAATGCAGTTCAGATCTGATAAAACTGCTAATGACGCTGTTAGCATCAATGCTAATCTTTGGATGAGTGGTCACTTCCTGCTGTTGTCTTCCTCATGTTTCCCATCTCTTCCTGCTCTAAATGATGCAGATTGGGCCGTGCTGATCTGCGCCGCTCACAATTGTTGTAGATTGGAGCTTTAAGTTAACTCTGGTACAATGCATCAAACATCTATGTTTATATTGTTCATGGTCCCTTTATGAGTAAAATGAATTAATGCATACTTTCCTATTTTAACTTTAAGAAAATGTGAAAATGAAAATGTGTTTCAAACAAAACTCAAACACCTACAGTATTTTATAATGCTGCAATAACAGACATATTTCCCATCAAAAGAACTGAAATATTGTAATATAGATGTCTGACAGCCCACTGCTTATATAACAGTCTTGTCTTGTCTAGCTCGAAAAAAATAAAATAAACATACAATATGACAGCATTTTAATTTCAAATACTTCTCTTTAACTTATTATTGTCTCTTTTTTTTGCCATGAATAAAATATAATTCACAAATGTTTTTTGGTCATACTTTTCATTGGTTACAATTAAATGTGTGCAGCTCTAATTTTTACCGAATGATCATTAGCTACAGAGACAGTAGAGGAAGTGTAGAGGTTGGAAGAGAAAAGAAAACGCACTGAGGAGAAATAAGATGACAAAGAGAGGAAGACAGAGAGAGACAGATGGGGGATCAGGTTAAGAGGACATTTGCTGCAAGGCAGAGGTAATTTAAATCTGTGAATTGATTGCTGTCCTGCGCTAACAGCACTGAGCTGTGCACTGTGGCTGCAGTTACTCTGGGGGGAAGGAGACAGCAGGAGAAGAAGAGACAGAGGGGAAACGGGCTATATGTTCCTTTGACAGGCCAATTAGGCTGCTCGTTCAGGCATGGAGCTGAACACAAGCCTTTAGTAACACACATATACACTCTCACATCATCTGCATACAAGGTGGTGAATGGACACACTGTAAACCTGGCTCCTTTCGCAAGGTGGAAACTTTGCTCTCAAAACCTTCTTATGCATTTTTCTATAAGCTTCAGACACTCACCAGGTTCATCCTACTTAAGATTTGGTCTTCCCTAACACAATGTGTGAACTAGGCTTGTCACGAGAACCGATACTTCGGTACCAAGTCGGTACTAAGATTCTGAAAATGTGACGGTACTGACTTTTCCAGAATACCCAAAGAACCGTTGGTACCGAGGAGCCAGATCTGGCTGCTTCTTTAGCGTTGTTTTTTGGCTGTAAATGACCGATTATCTGGCAACCCTCACACGGTGCTGATCACGTGACTGACTACCCTGCTAAGAACAACAACACGCGACATGGCGGAGGCACACGCACCTGGCCCGTCAACAGCTGCCCCTCAATTAACTGAAAAAAAACCCGCCAGAAGTCGTGTGTGGAAGTATTTTGGATTCGAGGCTGACAAGGACGGATTGGTTATTGATCCTGAAAAACCCGGCTGCAAAAATTGCCGTCACCGCAGCACGGCGAAGGGGAGCAACACGTCCAACTTGGCGAAACATTTAAAAGACAAGCATCCAGACTTGTACAGAGAATTCAAGGTGAGTGCATTTGAATTCACGTGTTATCATTGTTGCTCATATCTAATTACGTACAATGATGAGATGAGCCCAGCCCATAGTAAATGAGCTGCCTGGCAAAGTAACATTAGCGTTATGTCAAGCCTCGTCTGTCCCGCATAATAGTTACGTGACATTTAGGGCTGAAAAGATTCCTCGGATAATCCGAATAATTCGATTACAAAATATCCTCGGGGCAAATTGTGTGCCTCGAAGCCTCGTTTAATATATAAATATATATATAAAATATATATCAGGACTACTATACAGCGCACGGTGTTTGACACGGATGGTCATTTCTGTGGCGCAACGCGCCTGCTGCCTCCGCTGCTGCGTGGCTTGTAAAATCATGAAGGAAGAGAAAAGAGAGGGATGGAAAGGAGAGAGTCCGCAGAAGAAACAGCAGAGAGTGTCCCAAGTGTGTGGTCATGTACAGTTTTAGTTAACATGTTACATTTAAGCATAATATTGTTTGTTGTTCACTTTGTTCAAATAAAGGAGTGTATGTTGAACTACAGGGGACTTTTTTATTTTTACCGTGGTATTGAGTGGTATCGAGTATCGTAGAATTTCAGTGGTATTGGTATCAACTACTAAATTTCTGGTATCGTGACAAGCCTAGTGTGAACACTAGATCAGTGATTCTCAACTGGTGGGTCGTGGACCCTTTTTCAGAGGGTTGCAAGACGCCTGGGCCAAAAAAACGTGAAGAAAAAAGAGTACTGTCTTTTCACACTCATTAAAAATAGGTGGTGATAATACCCTGTAATGTTAATTGACACACACTTCAATCAAAGGGTGTTTGTAATTTATTCAATAAAACGGTACTCAGCTTAAGCTACATATTTTTAATATTTTTTTAATGACTTCTCAGTAGTTGGACTTATTTTATTTAATGTTTGTGCATTAAAGATCTGTTGAGTCTGTTAAAAAAGGCTGAAGGTACTAAAGTGTTTTGTGTGTTGTGACAGCCCATGGTTCAACGGCTTATTTAATACTACTGATTGAATATTACTCAAGACCTTCTCTCCCTAAGATGAACTTTTTTGTTTTAATTAAAATGCAGCTAATTGAGTGTAAAAGAGAATATTTCCTTCTCTAGCATCACCACATTCAAGTCATTTCTGTTTCTCACTAAACTTTTTTGTGTTGGCATACTCTGATATTCTGGACCATCCCAGGTTCAAAGTGCAGCATCTTTTTATTAAATAAATTTAAGATGTTGAAAGTTTCCCTCGACTTGGGCTGCAGCTTGAAATTAAGGGGTGATGGTGGGTCCTGAAGCCAGACCAGTTGAGAACAACTACACTAGATCATACTGTGGAATATTTAGTCCAGATAAGGTAAGTGAAGTTGGATGGGCAGCACAGTGGCCCAGCAGGTAGTGTGTGTGCATCACAGCAAAAGGGTTGCTGGTTCGAATCCTCTGCCGATCAGGGCCTTTTGCTTTGGTGTTTGTATGTTCTCTGTATGTCATTAAATCAGGTTTATTTATTCAGTGTTGAAGGCTTACGGAGTGCGTTCACATCATTTCGGTTAAAAAAACCCCCTGATAGTTTTGTTTCTGCAACCCTCTGTTAAACTGCCCCGTCATTCCATGGGCTCAGTCCGCCCTAATTGGATTTTAGGTCAACTCTACGCTGTAACTGATTTTAATAAATTTTTATGAATAAATAAACAGTATTTTACTGTCAAATCTACAGCTACCTACTATGAAAAATTTACACAGTAAACTACTGTAAATGGCAATGTTTTGCGGGAAAACATACTTATTTCTATAAACTTAACAGCATTGTAAAACCTACAGTTAAATACTGTAAAATGTCCACACAGTAAATTACTGAAAAGGAAAATGGATCAAGAGAAATTACAATTTTTGCCCAGAAAAACTGACCAATAGCAGGCAAGAGATCTTTATTAATGTTTCTCATTTTTGGGTGAAACAAATGTTTGATTAAATGTGTTTTATTGGATAAGAATTAATGTGTGGGATTTTATTTTTTTTACAAAATGATTCATTGCTCATGAATGATCAAGAAATCAGTTCAAGATATAGTAATATAAACTGAAATATGGCAGGTTCACTGTAATTCAAAATACACAGAATAAAAATAATAATGATACTGTGAATGTAAGTAAAGTAAGGATGCTGTTTGAAAATACTGAAAACCTGCTGTCAATTAAAATACAGTAAAGATACCTTGACTGAAAATACCATAGTTAACCTATAATTGAAAATACAGTGATTATGCTGCAAATTGAAATAGGGTATTGCTACTGTAAAGACATTTACAGTAACTTACTGGCATTTTGTTGCCAGTACTTTAGTGTAAAATTTAGAGCAACCTTTTTACAGTGTGTGGTAATTGGTCAATTTTATGCTGCTTGGTGCCATGTTGTCAACAACTCTGCATTCATTCTAATGTAGGACGTCACCCTGGTAGGTCAATACAGGGGAGGATAGTCAGCTGCTAGTGGCACTTCTGCCTTGTCTCCACTGAGTGGTCTGCTTTGGTTCAGAACAGTTCAGTGCGGTTTAGAGAGCAAACCCTGATCTTGTTTGATTTGTTCACTGCCAGCTGTACCTTCGCTTGAGCATGGAGTAGTGAGCCAGGAGAAGAGCTGGCTACATCACAGATGTACGACACAGTGAAGCAGTCGGAAGTAGAGCACGATTGTAAACAAAGAGCAAGGAGGACTTCCAGCACTCCTGTTCTCGGTGGAGCATTGTTTTGAGCAGACTTTCTTTACAACAGCAGAAGGCAAATCACCTCATCTGACAGGGGAAACATCAGTAACTGTGTGCTGTACTGAGCCGGACTGAACTGGACTGCTTGTTGGAAATGCAGCTAAAGAAGGGAAAGGGGAGGATCTTTTCCACAGTAGTGCTCTATGTTAAACACACTAAAGGGCATATAAAACTAAAAAAAAATCTCAATATTACTTCTTTGAACATAAGCAATTTAGTACAAAAAAATGCAGGCAGATCAATACTGTATTGAGGCAGGCTTTGTAATATAGGCCTGTAGCATATCATTGTCTTAAGAATCGATATCATACTGTGATAAAACTGCTGATTTACTATTTGCTTGATATTTATCTACGACTTTTATTATAAAGAAGCTTAAAACAACGTGCTAGCCAGCACCAGCACTGTGTCTGCTGGATTGCAACTGGGCACTAAACATAGTCAAACTGTTTACAAGCAGGAAGATGATCTATCATTGCATGGCTAACATAATCTCTGCAAACAGAAAGAAGCAAGAAAGTCATCTTAGATTCCTGAGGGATGTAATCTATTACAGAGCATGAACTGTTGACAACAAACAGCCCATAAAAGTTTCTGCTAAAGGATGTTTACAGCTTCATTTATGTCCAAGCACCCCAAGTAAAGAGGCTGATGTCCTTAAAGCAAGTAACCTGAGTGTAAATCCTGGCTGCAGCTCATCTTCTGCAGGTTATTCCCAGCTTTGCTCCTTCTGATCCTTAAAATCATCACAACTTTTTACCACCATTGATGTGACAACCATATTCTACAGAGGACTCTAGACCAACTAGGAGGTAGGTGTTAAGCCGGAGATATACTCGCAGTTTGTCCCTGTGTTCACGTTTACGTCCATTGGTGTCATGGCTGTTTTTGTTTATACACTCGCCTGTAAGTGGCATATTGACATTCATCCAGTGAAACTGATTGATATATTCATGTAGAGCAGGTTCACTGTTTGTAGTCAGTTCTGGTATTGTAACTGAGATGCTCTGCCAGGTAGCCTAAATAAAGGTGACTGCATTTCTGTTAATTTATAAATGCAAACCTTAACAGCATTCAATAAAGGGTTATTAGATGTTTCATTTTTTCAAAGTGTAAAACATGACTTCATAAATTCAAGGAAACATAAAAAATTCCTTACACTTTACACTTCATATTTTAGTCGACTAAATTTAGAGTAGATTTGGTAAGATAGTAAAATGTTGTGAAATTTCATCAACTAAAACAAGACTAAAATTAAAAGAATTTAGATGACTAAATTATGACTAAAACTAAAAGATATTTTAGGCAAAAGAATGTAACAAAAACTAAATCAAAATTTGCTGTCAAAATTTACACTGTACCAGAGTAAAAATAAATCACCTTATTATTTTTAATTTGTGTTTGTGAATTTTGTCTCGCTGAAGTGCTTTTATTTACTGATATTTTATTGGAAACCACTTCATGCACATCGCTTCTTTTGTACCTGCTGGGTTATCGTAGAGTTTGGAGCACCCACTCACCTCTCTACCACACTTTGCCATCTTACCATGCTGAAGGTGAATATGTGGGTAAATGCTGTGACGCTATATTTTAGTTTTCTTTGAAAAGTTTGATCATTTATGCTGTAATACTGATGCATATTATTTCCTGATAGAACTGCTGCTTTATCCAGATGATTTTGTGTTGTTTTGACAATCAATATTATAATCTTTATTGGTTTGATTTGTGCTGTGGTGCGCCACCCTGTGGCAGGTAACTAATGTAGCACTGCAGATACTTCAGCATCAGCTCCCAAGTGTAAATTTTATTATTTTGTATGTTTAGAGATCTGATGTGCAGCAGAGAAATCAGACAGCAGCTCATGAGTCGATATGTTGTCTTCTGCAGGTATGTGGATTTCCTTTGTTAAGTGGTGTAACGTTAATTTTCAATTCAAGTGTTTCCTTCGTTTTTATGAGCCCTGCTTGGAAATTAGGAAAACTGTTCATACACTGTAATGCCTAATTAATGTACTTTATTTTAAGAAAAGAAATTAATTTGGCACTGAAGAGAACTGATGTGCAGCAGAAAAACCAAAGGCAGTTCATGTGTCAATATACTGTCTTCTGTATGTGTGAAATAAATGCTGGAAATCAGCCCTGTGAGTCCTTCCATTCATGCCCTGACCACATCTGTTGCACAGACTGCAGGGTCTGGTAATTCGGGCAGAATCGATGCAAGGGACGCATGGCGGCCATCATGTGAATATGTCTGTGTAGTTAACAGCAAGTATTCATTCATTCATAGGTGCTATGCCTGTTGCAGGCTTCAGCGACCATGCTTTTCCAAAGATCACAATCCTCAGCATAACGATACAGCTCGTGGTAGGTCTCCACTTTTAACATGTCCTTGGTATGACTGATTAGTGTGATTCGCTGTCTGCCTCTCGATCTTTTTCCTTCCACGAATCCTTGCAACACCAGTTTTTTAACTTCTCCTTTTCTTATTGCATGTCCTAGACACGTTAGCTGGAGCATTAACACTTTGCTTAGCAATTGTCTTGTATACCCATGCGCCTTAAAACTTCCTTGTTTGTGATGAGTTCTTTATTAAGAGTCCAACACTCGCATCTGTACATTAGTACAGGAAATACGTAAAAGTTAAGTACCTGTAGTTTGGTCTTTAGCGACAAATTTCTGTTTGTCGAAATTGATTTTAACTGATTTAAAGCATCCCATGCCAGGGCTATTCTTCTTCTCACTTCCCCCACACCTGCCATCCTCGGTAATCTGTGTTCCCAGATAAATCACAGAATCCTTTTGCTTTATATTTTCATCGCTGAGTTTGAGTTAACATTTGGGTACACTGTCCTTTTTGGTTATCACAATTGAGTGTGTTTTCTTTGCATTGATAAAAAAATCCATATTTTGACAGCAAGTATATCTCCAGCTTTAGATTTAAGATGAAACCTCAGACTTCACTGAAACTATCTCAGCTAGTACAACATGCCAAACATCAGTTAAGTGTAAAATCCACTGCAAGTAGGAACGTTGGGCTCAAACTTATCCAGAGCTGGCCTCATTTCATCGACGGTAGCTGCACCCTTTAATCAATGTTAATGTTTTTGTCATGCTTTTAAAGGCTGAGTTAGTTACAACAAGTTAACTTAAGCTCGTAGAAAAGATGAAGGTTTTTTATTATTGTTAATGGCAGAGCTGGAGAGAATGTGGATGAACATGAGAGTGAGAACATGTGTTTGTCATTACCAGTCAAACTGATCAATCTTTACCCCAAAAGGAAGACTAATGCTCACTATCTGAGCTCAGTCGATCGCCCTGGAAAACAGAGCAGTTAGGTAGTAAAGAGCATGGTTATACACATTCATTTATCCATTTCAAGAGGTTTATAACAAGGCCGTACTACTGCTTTACAGCACTACAGGTATAGCTAGCACGTAAGCTCTGACAAGAACATAACATGAATGCTTTTCTCTAACAAGTGGTGAGCAAGTAACGGTAAGGAGGCAAAGCAGAGGGCTTGCTCAACAGCCTCGTCCTGTATAATCATATTAACATAACTTTAAAGACTCAGAAAAGCTCGCATAAACTCTACAGTTCATCCTGATCCTGTAATAATATAACTACACAGGTCCTTTTTTCTGTGTTGTAAATTTAATGTTGTTATACTGGACATACAGCTGTTGAAGGGTTAAACAGAGGAGAGAGCAGCAGTGGCAGAGGGACAGCGTTCATGTTCTCTCCCTATAACTTACCTCCCTGCTCATCCAACATGACCAGAGTCCTGATGCCGGCATCTTTACTCTAGTAGGCACACAGAAAGAAAGAGAAGAAGAAGAAGAAGAAGAAGGGGAAGAAAGGATTGAAGACGATGGATTAGTAAAGGCAAACAGAGCAGAAAAACAGAGCTATTAGAAAGAGGGTCTGAATTACAGTTGGTAATCAGTAAGTTACAGTATGAGCAGTCATTTTTGACACATTTAAGCCAGTGTGATTTTAAAGAAAGTTCAACAGAAGATCGTTACCCATACTACTCTGCAAACTACAGGCAATCTGCTTACTTTGCATTTGTTAGTGTTAGCATTAAAACCAAGCGACAGCCTTCAGTGTTGGAAAATGAGGCCAAAGTGAAGTGCTTAAAGACTGCAACTCCTCCAGAGTCCACAAGAGTCTTTATGAAGATCAAAAGTACCATGACCACCAAAACCAAAAGCAGGAAACCCAGGGTGCATCAACATATTTACAGCCTTACCTTAAAGTTGAATTTGGGCTCTAAAGCTCATTTGTACCAGACCAAACAGTGTACGATGATTGGCTGAAAGTTGGTTTGACTTGTCTTAGAATTGAGTTATTTCCGACAGAACGAAAAAATGAAATCAGCAAAACTTTCAACTGCATTTAGTGAATCCAACTGAAGCATGTAGAAATATATTCTATTTAAATTTTAAACAGATTTTTTTAATTAAGAAATTTTATTTCTCTTTTTTTTGTTCTTTTTTGTTGTTAAAATTGGAGATGAAAATTAATCTTTTGAAATGTATACACTGAAATTCAGATGTAAAAAAAATCAGATACACAATTTCACTGAATAAATAATCAGTGCTAAAAATTCAGTTGCTTTGAAAATTTTAATTCCATAAATAGGACTCCTCTGCACTAATTATAATATGCCTAAAGCCTTACTCATACTTGATGAGTCTGCAAGTTTGTGAGTGTCCACAAGGCGAATGTGACATGATGTTTTAGACACACCCTGCCTGATTTTCACCTTGGTGCGAACGTCATCAGAATTTAAACAGACTCAGACAACAACTAGACTGGAAATGCACTGATTTGTTGTTTGTCAACAGCCAATACAAGAGGAAGAGGAGGAGAAATTGGCGAACTCCGAGGAGCTACTGTTGACAAAAATTAGGAAATATAAACATCTGTTTGACTCTGCAATGAAAGAACACGCTGACATGAGTTAACTCCTCTCTGTGGTTACCATTTTTGAAACAACAAACAGCTATCTTCTTCTTCCCTTACTTAGAGTAACCAGTAAAGGTGTGTTTACACCGAATGCGACTTTGAGACCAAGATCGCGTCGCAAACCCAAGTCTGGTCGCCTGTCCATAGCTCATTTTGTCGCTGTCGCCGTTGCTCAGTGACGTCACGTCCACTCGAGTTTCACCCCGCGATCATATCATATATCATATAACAGAACATATTAGCTGACATTATTCCAACTGTATCCTTTTCACTCACCTACCAACCACAAAACACTGCAGCTGATGGCCCTGCAGCAGCATCTTCTGTGAGTTCAATGCGGTCCGTCTAGGCAGAACTAATGTACTCACTAACTAATGTTCCCCACATGGACATAGATTGTCACTCTGTGGACCGGAAAGAAACAGTCCGTCATGGATGTCAATCACGCACCCACACAACGCTGATTGGCTCTCACGGCGCGACATCACCTGAAAAGTTCAAATATTTCAACTTTGGCGATGCAGCACAGCGACCTGCTCCGCGTCCAAAGCGACTCCAGAGTTCCCATCTGCAGCAACAGGGGCGCCGCCCCCATGTCTCCAAAGATGCGACCAAGTCGCCCAGAACGCGTCCGTCATATCGTGTGAGATCTGGTCGTGCGTAGTTGTGGCTGATTGTGGCTGTACATTGACTCTGCATGGAGAGTGGCCGCCGAGGTCGCCAAAGTCGCGTTCGTTGTGAACGCACCTTAAAAATAAACTTTCTCCTCCAATGACTACCTGTAAACCATCATGCAATAGATGCGACTTTTTTAGTACATCGCTCCCTACAGTTTGGGAGAGTATCTGTTTGCAGCAATGTGAGAGCCGCATGAAGCATAAATGCTCCAAACGTTTCCACGTCATGATGTCGCGGCAGTTTGTGGTCGCAGGTCCCTCCTTGTGGAAAGCATAACTGTGCCTTAAGAACTGCCATAGTAGGTAAACTGATGACCTCATACATGTGGCCTGCCTTATCTTTTTGCTTGTTTCAAGGCTAACCACAAGTAACTTGGTGTCTGAATGCAATATGGCCACAGCTGTCTTTGGGCTTAAAAATTGGCGAGTTCACCGAAATCTTTAGTCATAGAGGAGTGAGAGAGAGCCCTGAAGTGTATGAGCATTAGTCTGTACGTGAAGCAAGTGAGTTACATTGTGAATGTTCATCAGGGGGTCAGAGCAGTGATAGAGCAGAGAAATTATAACAACAGAGTATAAAAAATTTGAAAGGAAACCCACCTTGACAACAAGGTACAACTTGTAACGATCACGCGTTCATGGAGTGAGCAACACAGCTAAACATGTGGGTAGTGCCCAAAAATGTGCCAAAGTCCCCTGCAACCAGAAACTGGAGTCCCGTCCTCCCTTGCTTCGCTGAGACACTGAAGGCCTTCTTCCAGGGGAAAGGGGGATTTTGGTACTTTATTCGAGCTACTCACATATTTAGCTATGGTGCTAAGTTGTACCTTTTGTTGTAAGGGGGAATAAGCAGGCTTTTCAATGATTAAAAATACAAAACACATTGGTTTTATTAAAGGGGAGAAATAATCAAGCAAATTAATGTTTAAAAACTTATGAGGAGGATAGTAACAGACAAAGAAGTTGGACTGAGGTAAGCTTTAAGCCTCCTGGTGGGCCCCCCTGGACCCCCCAAAAAAGTGGAACATTTTGGTCTGAATGAAACTTGATTCTTAATTGTTTTCATGAATAAAATCCAGATAGAAAGTGCACATACACACATTCTTATCAGGAGGCCCGTAAATGAACAATGCTAAATAAAGGGTTGTCCATCAAGTTTGATCTAAAGCTCTTTCAGCTGCAGGTCTTTCATTCTTATAGATATTCAACAATCAGTTATAAGAGAAAATTGCAAATCTAAATCCTCAAAGAAAACATGAAAATCCTAATATATTCATTTATACTGTGGCACAGATTCTGTGGATAAACCTGCCCACCAAATGGCCTGTGCTATATTTGTAATGTTCACTGTGCTGGTACCAGAGATTTGTTGACAAAGCTCCAGTAATGTTACATTCAGATTTGGCTTACAGAGCTGGCACTCATTCAGAGACAATAACACACGCTGAAACATTCATGCAGACTCAGTACACACATACTCCAGCCTCCATCACATGATAACACAGTCCAGTGAGCACACAATAAGCACAAAATTAACCAGAGAGAACACAATAAAAACAACAGCTCTGTGCTCCAGGCCTCCTCTGACGGATATTAAAGACTAAAGGCCGTTCACTTCACGCGTCAGATACTCTCGATCAAAGCGTGCTCTGACCTTCTCAGAGCAGTGATAGATAGCGAGCAGAGCTGGAGGACACTTAGACATGTCACTGATATTAATATCAATCAAACCGTCTGCCAAAGAGATCCGCCTGTGGTCATGGATCTGTATCAGTGAGGAGTTAAAATGATGTTCAGCAGCGTGGGCTCGGAAAGTTTCACTGGATGAATGTCAAATAAGAGCGAGGAAACTTGTTTAAAGACATAAACCTGGAGGAAAAACTACAAATCAATTTTCAAAAAAGTTAGGACATTTCGTAAAAAGTGAATAACACAGAATACAGAGATTTGAAAATCCATTTCTAGACGTGTTTGACTGAACACAGCACAAAGGCAAGATATCTAATGTTTACACTGATAAACTTTCACGTGTTGTGGAAATGTATGTATATTCTGAAGATGATGGCACAAACATATTCCAGAAACAGTTGGGAAAGGGACACAAAAGAGTGATGTAACATAGGTTAACATGTAAGAAGTGACAGTATCATGGCTGGGTTTGAAAGGAGCACTCCTGAAAGGCTCAATAATTTGGCACAAGGTTCTGTTCTAAGCAAAAGACCGCTGTGGCAGTCCATCAGTTCATTAACAACCTTCCTCAACATGCAATAGTAAGAAATTCAGAGAGTTCACCATCCACAGTTCATAATAGCATCAAAAGGTTCAGAGAATCTTGTGAAAACCTCATCATGCAAGAGGAAAAGATGAAAATTAACATTTAGTAGTGAGTAGTCCTTTGTCCCAACTAGCTACAAACTGCTATGTTTCTTGTCTTAGCTACCTATGGCTTGAATCTTCTTTTGGATTGATAAAGTGAATACCTTTCCGAGCTATCTACTCAACTACCTACCTTACAACCAAAATATCTACTTACCTACGTACCTGTAAGATTACCTACAAACCTAACTACCCTACATACATACCTTCATATCAGCCTACCTTTCTACATACCTACCTACTGAGCTTCAAAACTGACTACCAACCTACCAGCAACCAACCAACCTATCAATCTACCTCAGGGCCACATGGAGAAATGGCTGGGTTTCCTGAAATACCCAGCAGCGGTTCTTTACTTATGTAATTTAGTTGTGTAAATGCTCTAGTGCCCACCTCTGGCTGACATTTACCTCATTTACCTGTCTTCAAACAGCTTGTCCTCTCACTGGTTTCCTCCTTTTATTCTTCTATATTTGCTGCCATGCCAACTTTTGTCTTGGACCTCAAGTGATAATACAGACTCCAACAGTGAGGGCCATACAGTTAAGTCCAATTGACTATTTGAAATGATAATATCATAAAAAAAAAGACCTGTTGCATATCCAGTAAAAGAGGTTACTTTTTCAGACAGGCTACATTTTACAGTTTCATTTCTTTTCTGTGATAAGGAATTTGCATTTTTGGGTTTAAAAGAAGAGTTTGGTTATATTTTTTTTTTTATAAATTTAGGATTGACCTTTATGGGCCCACCTATGAAGCTTTCCCTTTATCCCTCTTTACAAGCTGCCTTGATCTACCTACCAAACGTCATCTACCTTATTACCTACCTTACTACTAACCTAGCTACTTAAATACTTACTAACCTATCTACATTCCTACCTATCTACATTTCTAGCTACCTAAAAACCTTACTATCAACCCAGCTACCTATGGGCCTACTACCAGCCATCTTAGCTACCCACCTAGCTCCCTGGCTAGCATCCTATCTACCTACCAGTGTAGCTCTTCATCTACCAATATACCTGTCTTCATGCCCACTTATCAACCTAGCTAACAGGCTACCAACTTTTCGACCAACCTACCCAACTACCCACTTACCTACTTACCTCCATAGTTTTTCAAGCTATCTTTCTATGTTGCCTATTTTCTGATCTTACCTACCCTACCTACCTTGCCTAACAGACTACCCCCCTCCCCCAAGAAAACAGCCTGCCTCTAAAACATGGTCATGTTTGTAAATACTTTTGTTTGCACCCAGTGGAGCCCTTTCAAACTTGTTTACCTCACAAGGAATCATGGGAAATTCACAGATATGAGAGGTTATTGTGGCTCCTGAACCACAGGACGTGATATCTGACCACGCCAGCTGGCAAAGTGTTACATGATGACCTAGTATCTCTCTGTGCGGCCGGCTAAACACACACACTCACGCTCAAAGGCTGACCATTAGGTCATCTTCACACTTTGATCAGAGACAGTGACTCACAGAGGCTCTGTCACAGACTTTGTGATATTTTGGAGATACTCCTAAAATAATCTTCTACCCAGGAAAAGAACATGAAAGGTAATGACAGCTACTCAGGAGATTAATAGAGATGAATATTTTAAACTCATCTTTTGTTCCCTGCTTCTAATTTTAGAGGCAGTGCTGGTGTACAGCACATCTTTATAAGGATGGGACTTTTAAGCCCATTTAGTCGACTCAAATGTTTTGCTGCTTAAATCAAGGCTCAAAAGTGAAGTTGATTTATGGTGTCACGAAAAGATTTAAAGGTGAAAAAAATGCCAAACAATTTCAGACTTTGAAAAAACTTTGGCAAAAACAAAACTGTGAGGATATCTGTTTTGAAAGCAAAGCTTCAAGATATAGAAGAACTCCCACAAATTTCCTGTTTTTAATGCTTAAAGGTTACAAGTTCCTGCCAACTGCCTACATGATTTTGTCATGGACTCTATTTGTCAGTTTAGACTTCTTCCCTTCCTTAGCTCTCAGTTTTTAGAGGACATAAACAGGCAAACATCTGGCAGGTGGTTGGACAATCATTCTGTCACTCACATTCATTACAGACCAGTTAGATAATGTAGTACTGACACATTGTAGAGAGCAAGTTGTGAGCCACTTCATAGTACAAAGTCTTGCAAAAACATGTCAGAAGTGGAATGAAAATATGTTTTCTATCATAATGCTTTTAGTGCTTTTTTTTTAATTTGATAAATAAATGTGGTTCAGATCTGATCAAACTACTACAAAGCTGTTAGCATCTGTGCTAATCCCTGTCCGAGCAGTCACTTCCTGCTGTTGTCTCGCTCGTAGCTCCCACCTCTTTTTGCTCTAAAGGACTCTGCTGCTTTGGAGCTTGGCAAGATAGATCAGCCTGATTACAGATATTAATCAGGCTGATCTAGCTGAACTTTAAGGTTAATATATTCAAGCATGTTCAGAATGAGATCATATTATTACATGTGCATGTGCATATTTCATCATGAATTCATAATAATTAACATACCTTAACTAAAGCCATGACAAATAATAAAAATGTAAAGTTTATTTTTACAGCTGGAGGTGCTAACTCAAATACCAGTCATTTAGTATAATGCAGTCATAACTAGGTCTTAGCAATGATGTCAAGAAATATAAGTACAGAAACAAATCAGTGTTTAAGGAATGAAAATCACAATAACACAGGATGAAAAGAAGGACCAGCGATTGAGAAAGATAGAGAGAGGTTTGTTGACATTTAGACAAAGTCCTCTAGAGCTGAGTATTGATTTTCCATTGAGACATCCACTCTGCTGTCTCCTGTAATCTCTTCTAATTCAGTCACCGTGGAGACAGAGACTGAACGATTACCTGCTGCCCTGCTGGTCTTTAACCACTAACTGTTGGATGTATAAAAAAAATTAATAATTTGGTGTCAATTATGAGCGGTTGATTTTAAGGGGCTTGTGTAGGTTATGCATTTCACAGAAAAACATTTACATATGGCAGTGTAGGCTGATGTGAATTCATGTATTTCAATCTCTTAATGACTTTATTTAAAGCAATGTAAACTTGTATTAAAGGGTTTCAATCTGGTCAGCCTTCATCTGCCAATGTGAAGCAAGGGGCTGGGATTTGTTACCTTGGAAGTGCAGCTGGATCCTCCTGATTCAATGTCTGAAATAAGTTAGATCCAGCTTGCCAAGCTCCAATCTACAGCGACTGTTAGCGTCCCAAAGTGGAACAGCCAAATCAGCATCCTTAAGAGCAGGAAGAGGTGGAGCTACAAGCAAGACAACAGCAGGAAGTGACTGCTTATTCAGAGATCGTACAAAGCCTATCAGAGCTGACATTGGGCGGGAGGCAGGTACACACTAAAGGTGTCACCAACCAATCACAGGGCCACATAGAGAGACGAACAACCATTCATGCTCACACTCAAACCTAAGGACAATGTGGAGTCACCAGTCAGCCTAATGAGAATGTTTGTGTACCTGTGGGAGGAAGTCGGAGAGCCCGAAGAAAGCATGCAAACTCCACATAGACAGGCCCTTGACCGACCAAGGGATCGAACCAGCAACCTTCTTCCTGTGAGGCATGTGCACTACAACATTGGTTGTGCTGCCGTTCAAAGACATGTACATGAAATCCTTATAGGATTTCCTTTTTAGTTTCTGTATTCAAGCCCCTTTTATATTTATATTGGTGGAATAATGTACATACTGCTATTTTCATGCTATTTTTTTATACTATTTTTATACTTATTCTTTATCAACGCTGTCCCCTTTGCTGCTGTAACATTGCAAATTTCCCCATGTGGTACGAATAAAGGTTTATTCTATTCTATTCTAAAAAAATATCAACCAAATAAACCTTTCTGTAGCCAGTTGAGACACAGTCACTTTAAATTTTCCATAAATCCCACCTCTAATATTAGGGGTGGGCAGAAATATTGATCAAGCAATACACTGCAATATTTCTCCTCCCAATTCAATATTGATTCAGCAAATCTTCTGAATCGATTCAAGTCTGGCCAGTGGGGGGCGCTGTGCAACTTTTCAATGTTTATGCAGCTGTCGCCGGTCGCAGAAGAAGACATGTTTGCAGAGTGATCGGACTGAGAGCCGAGCATGAGAGAGATTTAACGGCGGTTTATCAGTATTTTCTGTGTAAATAATGTTAAATATGAAACACAACAGCATTAGTATCATACTGGAGTGTTTTTCTTTTCGTTCCTTTGCCGTATTTTCTCTGTGTTTTGCCGTATTTCCGACATATTTCTCCGTGTTTTACTGTCTTTTTGTATTTCTCCGTGTTTTACCGTCTTTTATTGTCATTGATCGTATTTTTCATCATAGTTTGTTTTATATGGATTCCTTAAATAGTAATTTTAAAAATATTCGAGAAAGAAATGTTGAGATCTCTGTCTTCAGCTGGACAGGAACTGGCTCAGGGACAACCATCAGTAAAAAAAAAAAAAAAAGCCTGGACATGGTCTAATATATCAGGCTGTAACATAGACACTAAATGCTGTAGTCAAACAAAAATGTTTGAGTTTATATGAAATGGGTGAAGTTTATTTTTGGTCGTCTCAGAATGTTTCTACATGTTCATTTACAATTGTTTATGAAGAGAATCCTGTTGAAAATTCCCATCTGTTTTAATTTTCTTCTTGTAATTACACACTGATTTGAGCATTTATAACATAATAATGACATATACTTGCTGGAATTGTTAACTTTTATTTCTCGTGAAAAAAAGGTGAAAAATGTATTCAAAGGACATTTCCTGACACGTTTATTGACATAAAAGACCAGGTGGACATTTATAAATATAATGTTAACTGTCATGTTTTTACATTGTACTCCATATGCACAAATAAGTTATTACTGTGCAAATTTTTTTTTTCAGATGTTTGTTCAAAAATATGAAGTGACATACCACATATGTTCACATTGGCATCAAAAGAAAAATTCAAAAACTGTCAACAGGTACTCTAATTATTTGTGTATTTTTACTTCTTACTGAATCGAATCACCACCTAAAGAATCAAAATCAAATTGAATCGTGAGGTTCTGAACGATGCCCAGCCCTATCTAATATGGCAAACAGCGACTGCCACAGAGCAGAATTTGGACTGGCACCTGGGGTGGCCAACCAAAATTCAAAGGGGCCCAGGCCCCAGTTTGGCCATGCCCCTGCCCAGACACGTTGCAACCCCCAGGTGTGTAGCTATGACTCATGTTGCACACCACTATTTGAAAAACACTGCACTATAGCATTTGGGTCAGAAGTTATCATACGACACACATCACTCATCACCCTTCATCTGTCGCCCCTCATGCTTCAGAACAGTGCACTTGAAATACTTCGAGTTCACTGTGAATGAAGTACTTTACACTTTTACCTGAGTAGATTAATAAACCATTAATCTTATACACAATTCTAAGAAGGTCCTTTAATTTGAGAAAAATCAATAAATCTTTATTCAATCAATCTTTATTTGCATAGCACCAGTTAATACCATGCATTATCTCAAGGCACTTTACAAGATATTACATTATATTTGTTTCCATCCAGGCAGAGACAAAGGGACTAAAACAAGAATTTATGATAGTGACAAACCCATGGATGCCCAGATCATAAATCTGTCCTCATCACATTTGTCTCTGCTGAATATAGCTTCAATCAATCAACCTTTATTTGTATAGCACCATATTTGTTGAATAAAAATTTATTAAAGGAAAGCTCCTTGAGATGTGGCATCTCATTTTCAAAAGGGTCCTCATGTCTACATGCTTGTAAAGACAGTTACTATGGATGTACAGTCAATACAACCCTGGATAGAGAGATCAATCTAATATTAACATTAATATCTATAATGATCATGCACTGGAGAGGACTGATGTTGATTAATATAGCAGCATCTAGGTGAACTGTCATTAAAATGAGTTTAACTGGTCTAAAGGTATGAATTTATGTTAGATGATCTTTGGTGCATATGTTGTATAAAATCTGGGCCCTCTGTTGTCCCCAATTCATGAAGCCTCAGTAACAAAGCAAAAGCTAGTTGTGCGGCAAAGTAGATTGAATAGCAAATTCATCTTCAGTCTTAGAAAGCAGCACCAATGTTTTTGACCTGAGCTCAAGGTCTGAAGACTCGACCACAGTAGTTTTCTGTTCCATCACTGCCTGAAGGACTGACAGGAATGTACGCATCAATCTAGTGTGATTGATTCTTTGAAATTTTCTGTCACACAGTCAGTAGACTGTGTACTTTAAAAATGAACTCCTCCTCACATCCTGTTAATCTGAGTGGTACTTTGTTCCAATCTCTGTCTCACTTTTTTCCATCTTTCTTTCATCAGGTATCACCCTGAGCCACGTCTCATTTCTGCTCTGCTGCAGCACACTGTGGAGATAACACTTCTCATAAGGGCTTTAATATCCCTGAATCTCTCTCTGTAAAAGCTTTATTTTTCTCAGAAAAGGTATCAAAGGTGTCACCCTTCACAGTCTGTTCATTTTCTATGACAAACTTCATTCACACAGAAAAAGACAAAGTAGACACGCATACCCCTGGTTGGGTGCTTGATCGAAAGAACTCACATGAAAAAGCACAAAAAGATCCCCACCCCAAAAGTAGCTCCCTTCAAGAACTTCATTTAAAAATCAATGGTGTTTTGAGCCGTACGGCTCGTCCTCAAATGTACAAAGTGGTTATTGTTGCCATTTTCAATATACACAAGTACATGTGTGACCAAAACCATCTGGAACCAATCTCATTAGGTACCCAAAAAAGTTAAAAGACAAAACATGTAGTTATAATCAGCAAATCTATCTAAATTAAAAATATATACAAGTGTTTATACTGTGTATACAACCAGCAGAAGATTAGGTAAAGAATGTTAAGAGAAAATAATGTCTCTATATGTATATATATATACTTATTTACTAACTGTGAAGAGCTTTGAGTGTCAGAACATTGCATAATACATAAAGAACAAACACCAATATTTTACAAGTACATACAGTATATACATTATAATTTGATGTAGAAACAACTCAATGATGCAGTTGTTTACATACAAAGTGTATAAACATCACAGATTTTTGAATTAAACTCTCTACGGGAGCCACATTTGGTGGATAAAACTTATTCACACAATATGGCTGAGTTGTTGATATTTTGTCAAAACTTAAAAAGTGTTTTAAACTGCTTATCTGAAGAGTTAGAATTTTAAACTTAATAAATCAGAATATAAATACAAATGAAAAAGTCATTTTCATCCAAGATAAACAGTAATTGAGCCTGTGCCTGCCATTTTTTTTAATCTAAATGAGAGATATAATATGATCTCTGAAGCTCAGTGTGCGCAGTGGCACTCCCATGGAGCAAAGGCAACTGTCTGGCTTAGGCCCCGAAATAACAAGGGGTCCTGTGAACATATAACAAACTTCTAAACTTATCACTCTTTATTGATATAAAGTCATTTTAGAAATCCATACACACTAACATAGCATCAGAACTGCTGCAGTTCATGAGTTACTAGTATCCAGTGAAGGCAGTAAAATTGAAAGTTTTTGTAAAAAGATCATTTTGTTCTTTAAATAAAAATTTTATTGTGTGAGTGCATTTGTTAAAATTGACTGTTTTACTAATGAAGTCCCAGACATCTTTACATTATTGTTATAAGACCAGTCAAAAGAAGATGTTACAAGCAGGACTTTCTTAGAAAAATAAGGATTACAAATAAGACGGACAACACCAGATTCAAAGGGCCCCATGCCTGTGTTTACCTTTGGCCCCCAAAAAGCCAAGTACAAATGACATGTATACGAAAGAAAATTAGTTTGATCTGTGGTTTTACTAAAGTGCTGCTATTGTTTATGTTTACTCAAAAAACCTCTATTTTACTCAATAAGTGTGCCTAAACTGAGAGAGCATGACATGGACCTGAGGGGTCGTTTGGGATCTGTGTTTTTAGAGGAAACTGTGATTGTTAGGCTGAGAGAGGTAGGGTCAGTGCTGACGTCTCACAGTGGGACAGTAGTGGCTCTGAATTACCAGCTACACCTGGGAGGGTGGGCTGGTAAGGATGTAGAAAGCACCACATGGAGGAGACGTCAAGACACAAGACACTGGAGACAATAAGAGACTGAGTGAATCTATTGTCTTCTGACAGGTAACTGTACTGTGAGGTGTATGTTACACCTTTCTGACTATTTAGACTTGTGCTCAACCAGTGCGAGCAGATAAGACTTTGAGCCACTGCTTCTTGATGGCACTAGAAGTGTTTTAAACGTTCATATATCCGACTGAGCCTTTCCCCCAATGACCGTGGACAGTGATGCTTAAAAATAAGTCTTTCCAGCCAGGAAATCAGAAAGGTAGAACTCACTCTTTCTCTCTCTCTCTCCTGTGGACTTCAGACATAACTCTGCAGAGCTGTGCAATTCAAAGCTTTAATAAGGAGTATTAAAAGGGTAAAAAAAGAAGTTATGGTCAACCAACAGTCTTTAAATTGTTGCAGTCAAAAAAATGGCAAGAGTCCAAAAAGTTACTTGATGGTATTTATTACAAAAAGACAAATTTCTGTACCCTTAAATATTCAATCAATCAATCAATCCAACTCATACCACGTGTTATCTCAGGTTGCTTTACAAAATATTATGTCAATGTCATATTATTTTATTTTATATATATAATTACTTTTTAAGAGAGATGTAGATAGGATAGAGAGACAAGCAGAAGCATACTGATATAAACACTCTTTTCTACCAGCTCAACAGTTTGGTAAGATCAAAAAATTATGAATATTTTCTGTGTGAAAAACAAAAATCCATCGTTGTTCTAACTGCCCAAAAGTAACCTGAACCACCAGATGGACTGTTCAGTATATTTCACTTGTCGTTCTGGTAAAGAGCCCATAGAAAGTGTTTGAGGATGGGCAGAACCTTACAGTAGCAAAAGTGGCAGGTGACTGGACGATAGTTTAGACAATCACATTTATTTTGGGCCAATCAGATCATGTAGTAGGTGGGCACTACTGCTGTAGTGTAAAGGACAGAACGCAAGCCATTCTGTAAAACAAACTCTCCTAA
The DNA here is from genome assembly GCA_037902135.1 of Cetoscarus ocellatus. Lineage (NCBI taxonomy): Eukaryota > Metazoa > Chordata > Actinopteri > Labriformes > Labridae > Cetoscarus > Cetoscarus ocellatus. The sequence goes on from JBAMNC010000367.1 coordinate 236,709, forward strand.
AACAAGTCGCAAGTGGAGTGAAAATATCATTTCTATAAAGAAGTTTGTAGTGTTGAGTCTTGTTACCTCCACCAAGGAGGTTATGTTTTTGCCAGTGTATGTCTGTTTGTTTGTTTGTTTGTTTGTTTGTTTGTTAGAAAGATCAGTCAAAAACTACTGGACAGGTTTTGCTAAAATTTTCAGCACATGTTTACAATGGCCCAACTTAGAAATTATAAGATTTTGGTGGTGATCCGCCATCAGTGAACAATCATTTTTGCTCAATAACTGTCTGACTAATAATGATATCACCATGATTCTGAGTGCTAGGTGTGGGTTTTCAGGGTCAAGAATCATATTATGATGGTAACTTTATCATGGAACTACTGCTTATAGATGTAACAGCAATATGAGAGCCACTTTGGCGGAGGTTTGTGCTCTCCGAGTGCTTTCTACTTTTTCATTTATTAAAGACATGCAGTCAAGATCTGATTAAACTGCAACTGAAGCTGTTAGCATCTACGCTAATCTCTATATGAGCAGTCAGTTCTTGCTGTCTTCTCGCCCTTAGCTCCCACGCTACTTTGGGCCACCCACAATCATCATAGATTGGAGCTTGGCCAGATGTATCTGATTACGGACATTAAATCAGGCTGATCTATTAACACTGCAAGGTTAGTCCCAAGGGTAAAAACATTGTAAAACAAAAAAAGGATTTTCCTGGTGTTGGGGTTTTAAGGGTTTACCTGAAAAACCAGTGACCAGCACAGGTTTGTCTGGAAGACACTGATCACTGACCATGGCACAAACAGAGCTCCCTGGTTTCACACTTATTAAGAGAAACTCGTGTTATAAGGGTCACATATGAAGTAACAGGCGCTCTGTCCCTGAAGTAAGGCTCTTTTGCTGAGGCCAGTGTGGCAGGGTTACATGGTGCTTTTAAAAAAAATCAAATTCTGATAATTGGAAATGAATCAGTACATCCATACCCTCTTGAGCATAAATTCATGCATGACTCCATGATGATACAGGGACCCTAAACCAAAGCGTTACCATTATCTCAAGTCTGGAGTGGACGTCTCAGTCAGCTGATGTTGGGAGGGACACTCTGACATTTCCTGCTATCTTACAAAGTAAAGGGCATGTTATAGACTGGCCTCCAGAGTGAATTATAGGGCACATTTGCATGAGACAAGGACACATTGCATCACCCTCTCGGAGTGTTTCTGCAGCCTGACCACTAACTGACATTGTTATTCAGTCTTTATGGATATCACAGGGAAAAAGGCACTCTCATGTTTCCAGGAGAATATACTGTCCTTGAGTGTTTTACAGCCGTCACACGTCTGTCCTGATCACGTGTGCTGTTATATTGTCTATTTAAGACTGAACAATCAGAGAAGAGTGGATATGAGGCTCAATATTTCAAGACTGTGATACAAAAACATTCTTTGTTATAGTGATTTATGCACAAGAAAGCAGTGGATGTGTTATGCAAAGTGTCCATACTCAACAGTCAAAATTAAAAACTGAGACAATCTGTGAATGTGATTATGCTCATTAGTGGCGGCGATGAACAGTAACAGAGTAACTCTCCCTGAGAACTGTGCTGAATATCATTTTTTAAGTTTTTGTATTTTTGTGGAATTTAGGTTTTGGGGAAACGTATGACTTTTATCCAGCGATGGGCAAGTTATTTGTATGATGTAGTGAGTTAAGTTACAAGTTACTCATGAATAAAATCAGCTTCACAGCACGAAAGCTGGTGAAAAGTAGCTAAGTTACAGCAACACAACAACATAGCTCACTACACCAAAGCTCTTTCGATCTCTTTCACTGATATCAGCATCACTATCATTTTTAATATCATTACTGTCGTTATCATTTTTGTGCTGCTCTTATTACATAAAACCAATGCTTTTCTGCATGTTAAGATGGGCTGTTTCAACTCTTTATCTGCTAATTTTATTTCTGTTGCATCTTTAAATTGCCTTTTCAAATATTTATGTTTCTTTGCACCTCTGCTCCTGTAAGATTCTCCAGTAATAAACCTTACTCACTTATTGAATTACTAATACTCATTTTAAATTTTTCATTTCCTAAATCATATGGTTTAATATGTTTGTTGCTTAATAAAGGCACTGACATAATTTTCTAACAGCTGAAATCATGTTTTGTGGGTAAACAGTCTGATAAACAGCCCCTACACTGTTAAATAATCACAACCAAGCTCATAAAGTTTCCTAGTAATGACATTAATTTTTTTATTGTTTGTTGCAGGTTATTGAGGAACTTACTCTGCTAAAATAGTTCATGAATCTCTTTCATGAACATTATATCATATTGAGCATTTGAACACTATATCAAGTATTACTCAATACTGTAGTTACAGAATGATAGAAGTAAAATGCTTTTGCTTTAAAAATTGGAAAACACTCATTGTTTTATTGATTTAAAAATAGCTTAATTAGCTTTAGTTCTGCGTAAATTGGCTAAATTAGCTTGTCCACTTTATCTAACTATGCATAATTATTTTGTATTTGTGTTACACTATATGAATATTGGCATAGTTTCAAATTCCCCAATATTGTCATCATAAAAATAAACAAAATCTGCAATTAATTATTTTAGTCTGATTAACAATTACAACAGCATGCACCCCAGTAAAATGTGTTATAACATGCAAAGTTTCAAATATTTTAATAGTAGCTTTAGGAATGGTTTTATGTTTTCTCTACAGTAAATAAATAAATTTAATGAGCTATTGTGAATCCTGTAAAAGTCTGTTATGAAGCATTATCAATGCATTTGGGGGAAAATTAGGTGATTTGAACTTAAACATTAATCATCAAGATTTTTATAAATACCTAATGCTACCTCAGCCAAGTTACTTTGTCACAGGGCTTTATGGTAAAATTAGTGTAAAATAAATTGTTAATAAAATGTAGAATAAATGTAACAGATTATAGCTATAGGAACTGGCTTTAATTGGCTCAAATTCTGTTTTGAACTCATCAAATTTAGCTGAACTGCTTGGTTTTGAGATTGAAAATATAAATTTAGACAATGATTAATGCAAGATATTTATTGCTAAATTACAGGTATTTTTATTGCCTTTGTTAGCAATAATTGTGCCCTCTAACACTAATGTGGCCCTCCATTCAGCCATAGTTGCCCATCCCTGTCCTCAGCAGTATGAGTGATTGTGTTTTGTTGTTATAATGTATTATTCCCAACAAAACACAATGAAACGTTTTGGTATTTTTTTGCACTTATAAATACTTTGGTATTTTAAGGAAGTACTTCAGTTATAACTCTCTGATCATATTTCACTTGCACTGGAGTAAAATCTGATCAGGAGGATCTAGACTTTGACTTCTGAAGTTCCACCTTAAGTTAGCGGACGTGTTTTCAGACTTTGTTGGTTGTGGACCGGCCCGAGCAGGTATCAGCTCCCAGATCTGAGATTGATCACAGGATGAGTTTGCTCCCGCTGTGACTGCTGTCCACTTATCTAATTAGTCTAAGTACACCATAAGCCCGTGTAAAACAGAGGTCACACTGGGTTAGCACGTGCTTACAGTTTACAAGACAAGAACGTGCACGGACTCACTCTCATCAACATGTACATAATTTAAGTTTGTAACATTGTCAGATAAGAAGTGTGGGATTTAAGTTAAGAACGTTTTAGTTGTTATTTTTATGAGAGAAAAGGCTTGAAAATCTTAGTAAGACTTGATTTGTTTGCTATGCTGAAAGGTTGCAGAATTTGCCATTACTCCAGTTCTTTGTTAATACCCTCATTTTCATACAGTACTCTGTTACTTAAATAATGACGGTTTAAAAAAATCCATTCATTATCTATGCCGCTTATCACTTTCAGGGTCACAGGGGCTAAAGCCTATCCCAGCTGACATTGGGCCAAAGGTGGGGTATACCCTGAACTGGTTGCTAGCCAATCGCATGGCCACATAGAGAGACAGACAAACATGCACTCTCACCCACATACTAGAAAAAGCAATTTAGAGTCACCAGTCAACCTAATGGGCATGTTTTTGGTCTGTGGGAGGAAGCTGGAGTGCCCGCTTGGTGGGAAACAATCGCCTCTGTCTGTTTTACACTAAAGAGGTTGTTGGTTGTTGCTCATTACAAGCTTAAACAGATTTTATTTCTGTTTTGATAAATAAAAAGCGTATTTTTTGAGCAATACACTCAAATTAAAACAGTGTTAGTTGTAGATAACACCTACTGTAAATATGCTTCAGTTTTCTACTGTTTATGTTGGGTCTGAATCTCCAGAGAGACGATAAGAAAGATGATTAAGGGCCAAAACATGACACAGTCAATGTCTCTCTTTGACTGGTACCATCTTGAGATTTCTAAGTCTCACCAAGAAACCAGCAGACGTTTGTTTATCACAGCAGAGACTACCAGCTGAACTGAACATAGCATTCCCTTGTTATGATCTTCAAATGTCAGACATTTGTTTCTGCAGCTGAAAAGGGCTGGTCATGGAGCAGATCAGAGCTCAGGTCAGCCTCAGGCCCTTCTCTGTCCACCATGGCTCTGTCTCATTAGGACAAAGCGGTTGGTTGGCTGGTCAGGGGTCAGAGCTGGGACATTTATGTGAAGCTAACAGCACGAGGCAGTGGCCCAAACACAAGTTTATACACCAAAAGTGGGAGAATGGTTTAAATGACCATGAACTAATGTTTGCTTGCAAGTGTCAGCTACTGTTAGCTCAGTGGCTTCAGCTGCTGTTAGCTCCCAGGCCACACACGTCCATTTCTCTTCATGCAGATCAGTTCTTGATGAAAACACAGTAGCTGGCAGCATGTGGGTATCCAAAGCTAGTACGCTACACTTGAAGGGTTAGTTCGAGTTTTTTGAAGTGGGGTTTCCAGAGGCCCATGGCACTAGTTAATAAGAGTGCCAATTAAGGAAGTTGCAAAGCTTTGTCCCTGGGGAGATACCACAGTATCAGTGCATAGCAGTACATGGTGCCACCAAAAGCCTGGTAATTAACTCACTTTCCGGTTAAAACTACTCAGAAACTACTCAAAAACAACATTGGCTTGACAATATGCTACAGTAAGATTCTTTACAGCGTTTAACTTTTCCTCGACAAAGCCCACTTTGACAGTTACAAAAACAAGTAAAAAGAAAAAAAAAAAGCAAGAATAAACAAGAATAATTATGTTTACAATTAACTCTCAGGTTTGAAACAGCATCATTTACCCACAAGATGTACTCGATTATCGAAACTGTAATAATCCTAATTAACAAGTAATAAATTAAAAGGTTGCCCCCCATGAACAAACATAGGATGACCATATTTTGTCATGTGTTGACATCTTTCCTCGTACTTTGTAATACAAATACTCAACATCTCTTGAAAACTCTGCACTCCACTGAGACACTGTAGGAAGAGAGGAGTCGTTCTAATTCACATCAATACATTTTTTAGCAGCAAGAAAAGCAAGATTACAAAATCTTATTTTAAAACAGTCTCCAAAGTTAAAGCTCCCACGTAGCCGTGAAGAAGGTGTGAGACTGAATTCCAGGATCACTGAGACACTAAAACATATTTAATCCCAGAAAAGGATGATTTCACAGCAAAACCATAACATAATATATGATCCTTACTGTTCGGTTCACCTCCAGCACAAAAAAAGACATTCCTTGGTGCACAGCATTACATTTAACTGGGGTATAACATGCTCTATTGAGAATTTTACGAGTTTGTGTCTCCAGTCATATTATCCAGAATGTATATTAAAACAAATGTGTGACCTCTCTTCCATGTCAATGTTCTCTTTGATATTCACTTCCTATTTTCCTCAGTAGCACAGTTATTGTCTGGGTAAGCCTTCATTTCTTTGACGTCTCCGATTGTCTTAAGAGTTTCCTTATCTCGGATGACTGGCATTTTAAAGCTTTAGTTAAAACTTAACAATCAACTTTCACTTGTGCTGGAGAAATAGCTGACCAAGAGGATCCTTTGACTTATGCAGTTCCATCATAAGTTAGCAGACGTGTTTTAAAGGCTTCAACTTTGCCTTCTTACTTGAATAAGGAGGGCCTGAGGTGCTGGTTTGGCGGAGTGGTGCGAAACCAGGTAGAACCCCGATAGATGCTTCTGCTGGCCTGGGTCTATATCCAGTCTGTGGCCAGTTTGCAGAGCGTCCTCCCTCTAATCTCTCTTTCACAAGCCTATCCACTGTCTCTCTCTCTCTCCTATCCATAAGGGCACAAAATGTCCCAAAAATAATCTTGAAAAAGAATAATGAAAGGCCGACATCTTGTAAAACTTTGTCAAGTACAGTATCTGCAATATGTTATAAGAAAAAGGATAAATACTTGGACTTGGTTACTGTATCATTGCACTCTTTACCAATACTTGCATATTTCATTAAAAACACAAACAATGTAATTATTTACAGAGAGAAAAGCAGAGTAGTTGTTTGTTTTCAGGTCAGAGAATAAAGAAAAAAGGGTGAAACCTGATTTCAAGCATTCAAGGACCTAAACCAGATGTCCATTGCTGTGGTTTATTTCAAGCTGTGGATCTTTACAGGTGATTAATATTGGTTTAACTCAGTTTAGGAAATAAAGAAAGAAGACATAATGAAATGTGCAGCTGGTGTGCGTGTTGCTTGGCCTTTTTTCATTTTATTTTTCTGCAATAATGGTTACTTAGTGAATGTAATTTAACAGATCATTTCTTTCCATTGTTTACTTTTATTTTTGTAAAAGGCTGGCAAAATGAGATTCTTCCTCATTATTCTCCTTTACAGAAATGAATCTGAATTGTTTTCTTTTCTATATGAACATTAACATGAGCAGAACAAACAGAATAAGAAAAAGTAAGAGTAAGATGTGATGTGTTGCCATCACAGCACTCACCTCCTCGACCAGAGCCAGCATACGCCGAGTGCTCTCCAAAGACTGCAGAGGGAAACAGAGAGGGGGAAGCATTAGCCAGGGATCACAAAGAAAATAAAAGACGGACAAAGCTCTGGACACAATTAATACAGCATTTCATTAAAGGAAACTCAACTTCTTTGTTTCTGCTTCAGAGAGATTTGAACACTTCTGTTTCGTTGTGAATATTTTCCCAACTTACTGATGAAATATTCTAATTAAAGTCTTTGATTTGCAGAAAAAGGATCCACCATGACACTTGTAAGAAGTAATAAAATAATTATCCAACAAAAAGAACAAAAACTATAAAACAATCACTTTACCAACAAACAGCAGCATAGCCAGCTCAACATCTTCAATCAATCAATCAATCTTGATTTGTATAACACCAATTCATAACAAGTGTTATCTCAAGGCACTTTACAATAGAGCAGGCTGAAGCCATACTCTTCATTGTATAGATACACAGATGTGCAGTAATGCACATATACATACATATAATATGCATATACTCATGTATACACAGACATACACCCAGAGAAGTTTCTATCCAGGCAAAGACAAAAGGGCTTAAAATAAGAATTTCTGATTGTGACAAACTCATGGACTCCCAGGTCATAAATCTGTGAATTAGGAATAGTATTGAGGCCACACCCCCTACATGCTTTGATCATTCCTCCATCACATGACCATATGATTTCTGGGACCATGGACTATTAAGAACACACACTCGAGCCTGTGGGCATAAAGTAAAGCTGAAATTGATTGTTCAATAAACTTGATTAAGTTCTATTTACTAATAAATATGTTAAGATTTATTTTTAATGGTATTATTTTGTATTATTCTGCATGGATGTCTTCAAATGGCATAACGTTTAATTTACCCCCAATTTCCAGTTAATTCCCATAAATTCCCATGGAAAGTTCCCAATTTGGAATATCTTCAAAAGTCCACCGCTTAACTTCCCATGAAAAGTTTCTGGAAAGTTTTAGAAAATGTTCACCCCTTTACAGCCCGAATGCTACTTTTGGTTAAATATCTATCTATCTATCTATCTATCTATCTATCTATCTATCTATCTATCTCTCTCTCTTTATATATATATATATATATATATATATGTGTGTGTGTGTATATATATATATATATATATATATATATATATATATATATATATATATATATATATATATATATATATATATATGTATATATATATATATATGTATATATATATATATATATATATATATATATATATATATATATTTATATTTATATATATATACATATATGTGTGTGTGTGTGTGTGTAGATATATATACATACGTATACATATATACATACATATTTATATATATATATATATATATAAATATGTAGATAGATAGATAGATAGATAGACATAGATATAGATATATTATGTATATATATGTGTATAGATAGATAGATAGATGTATATATTATATCATTATTATTATTATTATTGTATTATTGATTTTATTATAGTGGATCTCTCTCCCCCCTCACATACAAAACTGCTCTGACCAAACCACTGTAAAACCATCACTAAAGACTCACCTTTTTTAACTAAATTAAGTCTTCAATGTGTGAATGTGCTGATTGAGTCTGTGTGTATGTGTGTGTGTGTATCTTTGTGTGTGAGTGAATGTATGTTGTGTGTGACTTCACTAAATGCTATGAGTCCATTTATACTGTTTCTATATTAAGCTATTTCTCTTTTACATGTGTGTATCTTTTATCTTATGTATAGTGTCTTTGAGTTTTTGAAAAGCACTTTATTTATTGATATTATCATTATTATTATTATTGCTTAAACTTAGAATTAACCGTGATTTAATAGCCCCCTCTCCATTTGCGTGTCCCTTTTACCTCCTATGGGCGTCCTCAATTAGCCCAGGGGTAGTCTTCTGATTAGCCTCCATTACCCTTTCTCTTTCCCCTGTCCCTGGATTAATCATCTCATTTCACCTCCTGATTGCTAACTTTTTGTCCTCAGCAGGTTTCCTCTGACTCTTTCACATTTCTTCAAACAATTCCTTTCTCTTTTCCTCCCTCATATCTCCTCATATCTCCTGCTGCTCCTCTCCTCCCCGTCTGTCGCTCCGTCTTCTCCATCATCCCTGCCTTCCTTATTTCTTCCTTCCTTCTCCTCCCATCCTCTCAGCCTTGTATTATCTGCTCATGAATGTTTAATGAGGCCATTTGAGCAGCTCCATTATTCTGCCATACAGAATTATCTGCTCCTCCTGAGCTCCTCTCCTCTCATTAAAAAGGGCAAAGTTCTCCCCTCCCGCTCAAAAAGCAGAAGTCCTGATGAAAGACAGACAAAGAGGACGAGCTGCTAAAACAAGCGAGAGGTCGGATTAAAGCAGCTACGTCTGACTGCAGGCAGGATGTTTTTATTTATTTTTGTCCTAATGAGAAGAAAGAGTCATTATCGTCACGTCAATCAATAGAAATCTTTTTTGAAAGGCTCTGATGTTGTCCCTTTTTCACTTTATTTTCTGAAATAAGATTCTACAATAAAGTTCTATCAACTGAAAACGGTTTTGTACCAATGTTAGAAAAAAACAAAAGTCCTCAAAACCTGACATCAGGATTTTTGTCATTCTTATCTGAAATTCTCACACACCGACGGAAAATATTGTTCTGTATACGGAGGTTGTTGAAGATTTTTATGCACTCAAATGCAATGTGTCTCAAAAATATAGAATGTGTAATACCTGAAGTTCGGTCAAAATAAGACAAATACACGGCCATAGTCTGAAGACGCTGGTGGATCCTGCAATAATTTCTTCTGATTCTCATTTTTCAACCTACTTTTCCAAATATTCAGACATTGTGCTAGCCTTGTAGTGCAGATTGACCTGCCTGATCTAATGTCAGTAATCAGGCAGATCCACTTTGTCATGCTCCAGTCAACATTGACTGTGAGCACTCCAAAGCGTCATGGCCCAATCAGAATCCTTTGGAGCAGGAAGAGGGAGTGAGACGACAGCGGGAAATGACTACTCATATGGAGATTAGCATAGATGCTAACAGCTTCAGTAGCAGTTTTTTAAAATCTGGACTGCATTTCTTTGTTAAATGAAAAACAAATAACTAAACCACAAATATCTCTAGAGTAAGGATATTTCTGGAAATGTTTTGCCACGAGTTTGTTTTACAGAATGGCTTTCATTGTATCCTTTACACTTCAGCAGTGGCGCCTGCCTACTACATTATCTGATTGGGCAGTTATTAATGTTTATTGATCACCCAGTCACCTATCAGATATACTTTTGCAAGGTTCTTCCCACTCCCAAACACCTTCTAAGGGCTGTTTCCCAGATGGAATAGTGAAATACGTTATATTAATAATATCAACAACCACCACAAAAATATATCTTATTCACTGTAACTATGAGACTCCTATAGATGCACTGCACTGTAGGTTACTGTAGGTTTCCAGTGCTGTGCTCATGGTGGATTCACGCTAGATTTGGATGTATGTATACGTATATATGTGTCATGATTTTGCCTGTTATGTTTTATTCTGCATGCCTTTATTCCTTGTGTTACTTGTTTAGACCTCTTGTGTCTCTTGTTTTCTGTTTTACTGTCTTGATCCTGTTCCTGGTTTCAGTTAAGTAACCTGTTTTGTTCACGTTTCATGTCTTGTCTTTGCTTTTCCTGTTTAATTTTGAAGGTTCACCTGACTCTCCTTATTTCCTGTCTCGTCCTGTCACACCTGATCCCTGATTGGTCTTCCCCAGCTGTGTCTCATCAACCCCAATCACCTCATGTATTTAACCCTTGTGTTTTCCCCTTGTCTTTGTGGGTTCATCTCTTCATCCTCCTCGTCTTCCCTGAACCACTCCTTGTGCATGTATTCAGTGTCTCCAGAGTTCTCCTGAGTTCCTCCAGTTTTTTGTAGGTAGTTATCTGTTTTTTGTTAAGCTCTTTAGTGATTTTGATTTGTACTTTGTTTTGTATTCTGGACTCTCTGAGAATTAGCTTTTGGACTTTTGATCCCTGTTTTTTGATTGGCCACTCCAAAATAACTTAACACACCAGATGGACTGTTATATATATTCCACTGCTCCATCTGGGAAAGAGCCCATAGAAAGTGATCTTGTGAAATCTTGTGAAAGTGAAAGTCAAGATTTAGTAAAAATGCTACTGAAGCTGTTAGCATCTATGCTTATTCCTGTAAGAGCAGTAACTTCCTGTTATCGACATGCCCGTAGCTCCCACCTCTACCTGCTCTTAAGGATGCTGATTGGGTCATCCTGCTTTGGGCTGCCACAATCGTGATAGATTGGAGCTTGGCAAGATGGATTCCTGACATGTAATAGCTATTCGCTTTTTCAAGCCACAAACAAGAAGCTGTCATTTAAGATGTTTTTCTTTTAAATTAATCAATTAAAAATTAAAAAGCATATTCTAACTCATGTGTGATTAGTGTTAGCAATGTTAACACTAAAGGTTTCGTAAAGGTGTTTCAGAGTAGCCCAAACATCCTTCTGTTGTTCTGTATGTGGCACTTAATGTCTGGACATCCCTGCTGTGGACAAACTACTGTATAAGACATTTTTGTAAAGCAGTTCCATCTCTGACAAAAAAAAAAAAAAATGTCATGTGCATGTGTTTCTTCATCTGTACCTCATCAGCTATCTGGTCTGCGCGCGTCTGCAGGTCGGCCAACTCATTGCGCATGTCTGATTCGTCTGCCATGTTGACTGTTGAACTTTGACCTCAAGCAAGAAACCTGAAAGAAAAGAGAGAGAGGTTAGTACACCAACATCCATCCATTATCTTTACCACTTCTCTGTTCACAGCTGATACTGGACAGAGCACCATAGACTCTAGCTCATGAGTTATCAATCACAGGGCTGACACATATAGACAAACACTCCTGACACTCATACTTACAGGCAATTTAGTGACACCAATTAGACTAACAAGCAGTTTTAATGATCTGTGAATGTAACCCAGATAAGCTACACGAACACAAGAAGAACTAGGGCTGAACGATATGGACAAAATTTCATATCTCGATATTCATGCCAGATATCTCAACATCGATTTGATACGTTATGACTACGGGTTCGGTAAAAACCAAGCATTTTTCAGAAAAATAAAAAAGTTTCGAAAACAAAAAAGGTTTGTGGTTGGCTGGCCTTAGTGGTGCATACAGGGGCAATCGTTGCTTTTTCGATATTAATATCTTGAATGTTCATACCTCGATATAGATACGATAACAATATATCTTTCAGCCCTAAGAAGAACACACAAACACCCTGATGAACCGGGAAAACTCTGACAGCACTGACCGCTACACCACCATGTAGCCCAGTGCACCAGCAATACTACACTATGAAAATTGTTAACTGTGAAATCCATGATGAAAGTGGCCCAGAGTGACAGTCAAAGATAAAATGGTTAAAACTGCCTTCCTATATAACAGTTTCAACAGGGTTCAGCAAAGTCCACAACCTGCAGTTTCTTTTTGTCAGTGAAGCTTTCTAGTATTGTCTGATCTTGTCATGTGAAGTTCAAACTCCTGTTATTGGTACAGTAGTTGAGATCTTACCCAACAATCCCACTGATAGTCGTGAAGATCAGTCCCACAGCCCCCCTTGTCCTTTCTATCAAACTAGAAATCAAAAGGTGGCTATGTAGGTTTGAAGAGGAACAGTGGTGTTACAACACAATACAAAGACGAAAAACTTTTCACAAACAACAACGGCGAGTGGACGCACGAAGATGCAGGAGTTTCTTGTCTGGACAACAAATCTGTCTGGATAGTTTTATCTGGATAACAAACCGAGCAAGGTAAGCAGCACACATGTTGCTCGGTAGACGGCCGAAGCTGCTGTTGTTCCTGGTATACGTGCGCAGCCTTCATGTGAAAGAGTACTGTGCATACGGTGATGTCAGCGTTTCACCCTGAAACGCTCTGTATCTCGTCTACATGGAGCCGGGCCACGGTACGTTTTCAAAACTCTCCACTCTGGACCCTGGTTTCAAAAGTTTGCTGATTCGGGAGGCGAGAACACAAATAAAACTCTACGTTTTGGGCTGAAAACGGGGTCGTGTAAACGGCCCCTGATAGGATAGGGGCACTTCAGGGGGTCAATTAGATTTCAGTTGGGGCCAATGCCCCTGTGGCCCCGGCCCTAGAAGCGCCACTGAGTCCAAGGTACTCAACAAGTAATAGTTTGCTTGTCTTAGTGGCAGATATTTCCCTTTCAGAAAGCTTTTTTGCTTGTCTTATATTGATAAATACAGCGTTAAAAAGTGTAACCATCTGCAAAAAAAAAAATGAGACAAAAACTTTAAGGTGCAATAAAAGGAGTGGGTTTCCGATTAGGTAAGGTGACATACAGTGGGTGCAGTGGCAGCAGGTGACCTTTGTGTTTATGATGGAATATTATTCAGCACTTTGCATCTGCCAGTTTCAGATAAAAAAAATAGGTGTTCAAATTACACCTAGCTATCCTGTAAAATTGCAAAAGATGCTGTTTTGTACAGAATGTTAATCAGATTATAAGAACAAACTGGAGGATTTGGTTGCATTATCCAGCATTCAGACTGACACAGCATTGAAACAGACATGTTTCATGTTATATGCTGCAGAGACTCCTTGGGCCAAGGACGTACCCCAAAAGACTGCCAATACACAGTGTGATATCAGGCTCTTCCTGACCCCATTTTTATGACAACTGATTTTAAAACAGGGTCATATTTCAGCTGGCTCATGCACTGTTCAAGGGGTGGGGGGCATGAAGGACAACCAAGACACATGCACAGATCCAGCTGTTCTTTGACCAGTCTGATAAATTTCTGTCAAATAAAGAAAAATAAATAAATTAAAAAAAGAAAGGTTAAATAAGGATCTTTATCACTCTGTGGTGAATGCTTAAATGCTAATGGTCCAAACAGATTTTTTTTTTTCTGTTAAGGGCGGCAAGTTTATGGATTAAAATTTGCCAAAGCCACCTTGTATTTGTCTGTAACTTACTGGTGAGACCGACATGGTGGTTGTTAATATATTTATATTAGTCAAACACTAATCTGAGGCTCACCTTTGCTGATTTATATTTCAAGGTTATTTCCTATTACAAAAAAATACTGCAGCAAGAAAAAGTTAAGAAGGACATATGATATAAATGAGAAGCTTTACAGAAAAACTGTGTGACAGAACCAGAAATGAACTCACTGGTTACCCATTTCATACACATATAGACCTTTACATATGTCATCCACCCATCCATCCATCATCTAGTCATGTGTCCCTATCAGGGTTGTGGGGGGCTGAAGCATATCCCAGCTGACACTGGGTGAGAGGTGGGGTACACCCTGATCCAGTCCCCAGCCAATCATAGGGCCACATAGAGAGACAGACTACCATTCATGCTCACACTCATACCTCAGGGAAATCTGGATGATGGATGGATGGAATTTTCTTCTTAGCTTTGCCCTGAAGGCCTTGGTACCCCTGTTGTGCTAACTGCAGTATTCTGTAATGGCATTGTCTTAAGCATGTATTTTTGCCTTTTCACTATTTATGAATTTGCTGTCATATTTCCTTTTAATTGAATATATCGGGGGTGAGCAACTGATGGCCTGATAGCCAAATGTGGTCCTCCTGCTACCTTGATGTGGCTTGCATGTCGGTTTAAAATAGTTTCTAAATATATGTTGATGAAGAAAATCTGACAAAATCTGCTAAATCATTGTTAAAATGAGAAATTTCTCCAAGAAAATAGAGCTTTAATTCTCTGTGATTGTTTCTGAAACTCTTGTGTATTTCTCGTACAGAAAAATGTAGGTGAAATATACTTTATTAACCAGTAAATGCTTTGTTACTCACATCAGAAAAGTATCTGAAACTGGCTTGAATTTTGTGGTAACTCATTAGATAAAGTATTTCTAATTAAATTCAAGTTTAAATATGTATAAATGTAGATAAAGTAACTTCCAGTGACAGCTATACTGCACATTTGTCATTTCTGGTGCCCTTAAAATGCAGAAAAATGTGGCCCTATTACAATGAGGATGCTTTTTATGTTTAGATTCCCATCCCTAGCATACGCAGTAAATTTACCAAATAACCCCCAAAGGTCTGTCATCCTTGCTCAGTCACGGTCAACAGCACAGAAAAGACCATCAAACACAAGAGATGAAACAATGTTTGCAGATTCTGAGATTAAAAAAGGGCACCAGCTGTGGACTGAGATTATGTGAAGTGCAAAATGTTGATTTCATAAGCACAAGTGATGCATAATTTACTGTGTAAAACCGAGAGGGTAAACAGGGTTCTGCTTGTGTTTACAGCCACACACGCAACTGACTGTGCATGTTTCCAGACAAACACAGTCCCCATCGGAGAAACATGGCTGCAACACACTCTCTGTGATCAAGCCTGTGACCCCGCTGACCCTGAGTTTCTTCCTGGGGGATCAACAGTGAATCAAAATGAACGAGCGAAGAGGAGCTCCATCACTCCGACAGTTTGAAGAAGAAATATCAGGACAGAGACAGCAGGGTCTATTTTTGTTCTTCTGACGCGCTCACAGACACTTTTTCATCCAGCCACACACACAGAGCGGAGGTACGGTCCATGAAATATGCATGTGGCTGTTACTCTGCGGGCTGACAGAGCTACACGCTGCTGCTGCTGCTGCTGCACGGCGAGGTGGAGTGAAGCTGCAGAAAGATTTCACAATCCAAAATAATCTCATCTGCTGCAAACAGATCTCATTTGTGAGTCTAATATGTTTTGTTTCTATCGCTCAAATCATCACTATTAAATATTTTTATCTAATGTAGCTTGTCACTGATATGAGTTTAACCATCCTGCAGCTTTCAGCTCTGGAATCATTAAAGCTTTATGTAATCTAATCTGCTGAAATATACAGAGAAACCATGGGACCGAGGGAGCCTGAGTGTTTGACTCAATCAGGAGGACAAGAATACACTGCAAAACATCAAACTTCCAGTCAAAAATATCTCATTACATGGCACTAATGGCCTTGTGCTTGGGTCTCCTTCCACAAACAACAGCTAGGCTTTCAAACAGACGGCACAGGCTCAACCAGAAAGCCCAGAGGTGGGTTTAGGATGAGACCTGTAGGCTGGAAATGCACTTGCTGTCAGCTAAGAGGACACGGACGCATGACGGCATCCTCTTCATCAGTTCAGCGCAGTGGTGGTGCCTGTCCAGACGCATTTTGCAGTATGACCGTTAGGATCAGTGATCAGGGTGGGCATCTGACAGCCCTCCATCTCACTCAGTGTGGCCCAAAAAAAAAAAAGTTGATATGAAGTAAAATTTACAACTCAGGAGTTACCAGTACTACATAATGCACAAATTAGGATAGGCAAAGATTTTTAGTACATGTAGTGTTGTTTTACAAGTCATTAAAGAACTTACTTTGCTATGATAGTGTCTCTAAATATCTTTTATGAGGCATTAAAATATGATATATAGAGTTAGTAAAATTATATTTGGAAAATATGGCAGAAGTCATGTATTTGTGCTTTAAAAACTAGTTAACACTATTCTTGTATTGTATTAAAAAGAAGCTTAAGTTGGCTTTAGTTATGTGTCATTTATTTGTGTTTGAGTAAAAATATATTAATAATGGTATAATGATTTTTTTGAAGCTTTAAATTTGCTTATTTTTGTTTATTTGTACATTTTTCCTCATTGATAGTGCCCAACAATATGTAAGAGCGGCCCTCTTGGTAATCAAAGTTGCGACTGCACAAATTAATCTGACACACAAGATTGACTGTTCAGTACATTGCACCAGTCCATAGAAATTTTTTGGGAATGGTCAGAGCAAATGCAAATCCAGATTGGATAATCGTTCCTTTGACCAAGTTCATTACGTGTAGATCAGATAATATAGTAACCGGGCATGAAACTGTAGAATACAAAGCATAAGTCACTTCACAAAACAAGCTTTCGCCAGCAGATATATCCTTTCCATCGAGAAGTGCATTCAGTGTTGTAGTTTTTCTTTAAATAAAGAGATGCGGTCCAAATCTGATACAACTGTTACTGAAGCTGTTAGCATCTATGCTAATCTTTATGTGAGCAGTAACTTCCTGTCGTTTCTCTCGTGGATCTCACTTCTTCCTGCTCTAAAGGACGCTGATTGGGCTGAGCTGCTTTTCGCTGTGCTCAATTGTAGATTGAAGCTTACCAAGATGGATCTGCCTGATTACGGACATTAAATCAGGCGGATCCAACTGCACTGCAAAGTTATGCACAGACACAAACATGACTTTTACTCTTGTTAATGACAGAACACTTTTTTTGGTGTTCTCATGTTTTGGAAATTTGGATTATCTATTCAACTGGAGACTTTTAGTTGACTTCACCCATGGCTGTGTTTGTTTTAGCGCTGTTTATTTGGGTGTATGTTTTTAAATACTTAGTGTTTTTTTTTTATATAATGTAAGAAAAACAGCAAACTGAGGCATTGGAGAGTTCTGTTTCTGCTGGTGCTTTAGCTACAACATCTATTAACACAGTCGACTGGAAGACGTTGTAGAGACAGAGTGCAGACAATGCTGATGATGTGATATCACCACTGGTCATCTGTCGCCCACACATAACTGATAATATTATTGATTACTGCATTTTTTTAGTTTTGGATTTAGCATTATTGTAATAAAGTGCTACAGAGCTTATATATTTTTGTTAGCTAACTTGAAAGTTAGTATTATGTAAATGTTTCCTCAGCTAAAAGCCTGAGATTTTTCAGTGTTTGGTTAATGCTGATCATAAGGTCTGTGGCCAACAAAAATTTAAGAAACTTACACAATGTGGTCATCATGATGATGTTCAAGAGCAAAGCTAAGACCTCCATCAGGCAAAAAAACCTGAGGAGGGTCTGAGACCAAAACCTTGCAAATAAATGAATTTCTTGCAAGTCCGACAGTGTACAGGATAGGGCTGAACAATTTTAGGAAAAGATCTAATTGCGATTTTTCTGGCAGATGTTGTGATTTCAATTCTTCAAATCAAGCTTCAGTGCAATATTCACGATGTTTACAGTATACACAACAGGAAGGACATCAATGATCAAAAGCACATACCACATTATTCAACACCTAATATTGATGATAAATAATCTGTTATCATTATTTAAGGGATACTCCAACTTCTACTCCTAATCAGTCTTTGTGTTGTGGAGGTGTGACATTCAACTCTTCTGAGCAGCTCTTTTAAGTGAACAATGAGAACCGATTCGTCGTTGTGAGTAAGCCGTTAATTTGTTCACAAATGCAAATTGCCTGCAAATTTGTAAAACAGTATGTGTAAAATAGTTGACACAACAGATCCTGGGTAAGTCGGGAATGCTGCAAAAAACTGCAGCTTTGGCGATCAAATGATTGTTTTGTCTGAGACTGTGATTTCAGTCCAAAGACAATAAATCTTTCAGCCCTAGTGCAGGAGTCTATCTTCACGTTTAAATTGACTTTTTTTCTCCTATGCACCTGTCTCTTTTTCAAATAAAACTAACAAAATATTAATATTTTAGGCTGTGGTAGCAAATTATACTAGAAAAGCCTGTTTTTCCCTGAAACACTATCATTCAAGATCAACAACTATAATCTCAGACTATCTACTGCGCTGTAAATCTGCTACATTTGCAAAAACCTGAGGGTTTTGATGATGCTGGAGTCATCTTTGCCCTCCGTCTTGTGCTGTGAATCAATCAGTCTCTGTCAGAAGATATCGGTAAAGTAAATATAGACTCAAGGTAGGTTAGAGGTTGGATGTTTGATAAAGTATCTCCTCAGTCTGCACTGCCTTCTGTCTGTCTGTCTGTCTGTCTGTGCCTCCACCCAGGCGGAGTCGTCAGGATGGTTAATAATTGAACATGTGCTGGGAAAAGAGATGGAGGCTGGAAAAAAACACACACACACACACACACTGCCTTTTCAAAGTGCTTCTCTTATTTTTTCATGCACTCTCTCTCTTGGTGTGTGTGCGAGTGTGTTTTCGTCTGCTCGCCTGGTACGCAGTAAAATATTTATGTTGACATTTTACATTTGAGCCATTTTGATGCTGTTATAATCCAGAGCTCCTGACAAAAAGTGAAACAGCAGAATCAGCTTCAACTCAAAGATCGGCTACAGGACAGGTGATCAGACAAGACGATGTGAGAATTTATCGCTTGATCAACAAAAGAGAAATCAGCAGTATGAAGGTTTAATAAAGCACAGACTCTAAGGTCAGGGAGGGCTTTCAAACTTTGATTTTGGCCCTTCACCCGTCCTGTCCTGACACAAATAAGAAAAAATGGAATATACTAATTTGGTCAAGTTATTACCATAAATCTCTACTCAATTCAAGAGGAGTCGGACGAGGTTAAAACACTGGCATCAAATAAAGTCTGACCTGAGCCATTGCCATGCTCGTTTCATGGCGCTTGTTAGCAGCTGGTCTGTTTTTTGAAGCACTGTATGTTCTGAAACGTTACATATCTACATCAAAATGAATTATTCTTGACAAGCACAGGGGGAACTTTTAGTTTCAATGAAAAACTTTTGACTAAATGTGTTAGTGCTACTAAACACCAGGGCTTTGGCTGAGGTGCATCAACCCAGAATAAAAAAGAGCTTCAGAAAGGGCAGCGAGGAGGAGGGAAATGATACACCCACTCACTCTTTCATGCCCTCTAAATCAGCCAAAGCAAACCCACTGTGCTGTTTTTGTGGATTTGATTAATGGCCAAAACGCCACAACCATCCAATCCAGACTTTCAAAGAGCTACCGAGGTGTAGGACGATGGTAAATGCGTTCATACTGTGTAAGTCTCTTCTTGGATTGGTTTTGTCCTATGCTCTCTTCTGCAGAAATCCTATGCCTTACGCTCTTGTGCAATTTATCATCAAAATGTGCCAAGAGTTTGAACTGAATTGGGGAAATAAGCTTTTGCCTTATGCTGCTCAAAGAAAAGATTTGAGTCTAGAGTGTATATTAAGGTTCGGACAAAAAAGAAAGTTCCACATTAAACCAGAGGATGTCAAAAGAAGCAGGAGAAATGGACAGTGTTTCCATTGCAATGACAAGACAAAGACTAAATTATTAGTTGTCAAAGTCGCAAATGCTTTAAAAATAAGGTAGTTCTGAATGCTGCATGGTTTTATTTAAGACTTAAAAAATAAGAACATAAAAAAACATTAGCCAAATAAACTGTGTAGAAGCCTGTTGTCACACAGACCACTATGGTTTCACCTAAATCCCTCTAACATGGAAAACAGGCGGTCATCATGGAGAATTTTTGGATTGGCACACGGGGTGGCTAATCAATATTCCAGTGGACCTAGGCCCGATTTGACTATTCCCTGCCCAGACAAGTCGAAAGTCCCCATGGCATGTGACCATGCCCCCACTGGAGGTCACGAACCACTGAGAGACTTTCACCACAGACTGAAAAAGGGAAATGTTGGAGAGAAAGAGTAGAGGCACCTTAGCACTTCAGTGAGTAACTGCCTGCATTTAGCATCATTATTAAAATTAGAAAGACAAACGTTTAGTATCATAAATACAGTCTGTTTGTTTGCTGTCCTCAGTGTCACCCCTCCGTCTTCAGTACCATCACATTCAGGGACAACCGTGAAGTCTCTCACAGCCCAGTTTTATGGCTCCACAATAGTCTAAACTGACACTGCCACCTAACCTGGCACACCAGGTGGACCCTTCATACTATTTCACTAGTCCATCTAGGAGAGAGCCCACAGAAAGTGCTTGGTGAGGGCAGAGCCTTTCAGAAGCATATCCGGCAGGTGATTGGACGATCGTTCCATCAATCAACGTATAAAAATGTGAGCCACTTCGTAAACATCCTCTCATCAACACATGCCAGGAGTGAAGTGAAAATATTCTTATCATATACCGCTTTCACACTAAAATTAGCAGGTCAACGCGGGTTAACCCACTAACAATCGGCAAGTGACTCCCTTCCCAAAGCCAGCAGACCCGAGTGTAATCGGCAGCAGACGAGCTGCATGGCTGTTTTTTTTCCTCTGGTGCATCAAGCTGATGTCATCACGTCGATGACATCATCAGCGTGACGAAACACGACCACGTAAACCATGGTGGACACGGTTTTCTGTACTTTTACTTTTGTCCCTCTTTAAAAATGTACAAACTCGGTGCTGATGATACAAAGGCAGATGGAGTTTGTTGCTGAGAAGGCAAATAGTTGCGTAAGTTACAGACAGAGCGATATTATGCTGTGGGAATGTTACGCCAATGTCATGACGTAAATTAGCAGGTCGACCCGGGTGTGATGTTCTCACTGAAGCCTATCGGAGGCGCGCCGCTTGCAGGGTAAGTCCACCCGAGTCGAAATGCTGATTAACCCTTTCAAACTGCTGACAGGAGCCAATTGTTACCGGGTTTAAACAGGTTTTTTGGCCAATCTGAAAGGGGTAATAGAAGTGTGTAGTGTTGATATTTGTTTTTCATTTAATAAAGAAATACAGTCACAATCTGATAAAATTGCCACTGAGGCTGTTAGCATCTATGCTGCACGAGCATTTACTTCCTGCTGTCATCTTGCTCGATGTCTTCCTGCTCTGAAGGATGCTGATTGTGCCATCCTGCTTTGGGCCAAGCACAATCATTGCAGACTGAAGCTTGGCAAGATGGATCTGCCTGCTTACAGACATTGAGTCCAGCTGCTGTGCAAAGTTAACTGCCACCATCAAGAGATAAAAATCACATAGTCTGACCACAGCTTAACCAGGTAACTCTCTACAAAATACTGTGATAAAACTATATGAAATGTTTTGATATGGTCAAAGAAAACATGCAAAAATCATTGGCAGCTATCACTGTCTTCTGCTGAGTAAAACAGAATCTATTCAAAAATATCACCAAGCCTTTAAAATATTGAACAGCCCACTTAGACTGCTTCCTCTCCTCTCTGTCAGCACTCTTCTCCTCCTCCTCCTCCTCCTCCTCCTCCGTCCCTCCCCCTCTCAAAGTCACTTCCTCTTTAAAATGCCTGACATGTTTCATAGACAGACTTCAGTGGAGCTGACATAACACAAGGTCCGGTCGTCCCCATCCCCCCACTTGCGGCCCTGCTGGCTGTCAATCGTCTGGGCTGACGGCTGCTGTAAGGCCTGAACCACAGGGCTCAGCCTGCAGAGAGATTAAAGTCAGCGGGGAAAGAGGATTTACTCTGCACTGTTTTCTCTCCTCACACTCACACACTCTCCCCTCTGACTCCACCTGCTCTTTCCTGCTTCCTTTGTTTCACTTTTTGTCATTAATACCAGTTCACTGTTAAAAATGATGGAAGAGGGTGTTGGACTTTAGTTGTGAACTACTGCACACTTTAAAATGACCTCCAGATTGGCTTATCAGAAATTGGCCACACGCATGATGAGAAGTTTACATCCTGAATCAAACATGACAACTACGATGGTCAAAGTTCTCAGTATTTCATTATTTTATGATATCATATGCTGTAAATTGACACAATCTTTTTTTTAATGATTAACTGTATTTCAGCATCACAAAGCTTTAAAAATAAGTCAATGAATTTCGTAAGTAGGTGCATTTGAAATGACTAAATCAATCAAACAAACAACTACAAACAGAATGAATTGCCCAATTATAAAAAAACCTCATCAGCACTTCTGCACTTTCCATACTCTAAAGGTCCCATGTCCATGAGTGTTTGACCATTTACATCATGTCTTGGGTGTCTGCTAAATAAGGATTCGATTTAAGGTGAAAACAGAAAAAAAGAAAACAGTTTATCTTTATCGAGGATCATGTGCATCTCTTATTCCCTCCCCTTTGGAAACGCTCTGATCTGACAGGGCAGGGAGGCTACAGGAGGCTAAGATAATGAGCTCTATGCTGATTGGCTGCCCACTTGTAGGTGGAGGCTATATAAGCTATGACGTCATAAACCTCTGGAAGTAAAAAACAGAGCGTTTTAAGGTTTATTTTCTGATTTTTCATCAGATAAACTCTTCAGCAACTCCAAACTGTCCTGTGTGTTTGTTGTGACTTGTTTTTTTTTACTGCGTTATGTTACGTTATCTTCTACTATTGTGTAATTATCTTCTTCGTGCAAACAGAGGGTTTGTATTGCTGACCAACTTAACAGCACTTTAGTTGTAGAGATGTAACATTCGCGAACAAGTTGAGTCTTAGGAACAACTTATAAGTGAGCGATGAGAACTGATTCGCAGTTGTGAGAATTGCAAGCAATTCTTAAAAGCAAATGGATGCAAATTTCTAAAAGAGTTGACACAACAGATCCTGGGTCAGTCAGGAAAGCTGCAAATAAGCAGCTTTGGAGACCACATTGGTGCGTTGTCTGAAATCGAGATTTTGATCCAAAAACAATAAATTGTTCAGCCCTAGCGTAGGGTTTGCACTCTTGCACTATTAAACTTCATCGCATGTTAAGGCAAGGCAAGGCAAGTTCATTTGTAGAGCACAATTCGTACACAAGGTAATTCAAAGTGCTTTACTGAACGAGAAAAATATATTAAAATCACAATACAAAATTAAAAACAAAAAAAATCATTATGAAATGAACTTTAAAAGAGAAGAGTGCAGATAAGATCCTTTCAGTCATATGCACAGTTAAATAGAGCTGTTTTAAGCCTAGATTTGAACATTGTCAGAGTAGAGACCTGTTAACACCTACAAAAGAAGTAGTGTTAAGGTGGCCGGTGGTGCAGATGCAGATCATCAGAAACGATTAATGGCTCAGTACCGACCCAGGATATGCCCCCTAAAACCTGACCTATAACATAGAAGTACAAATGTGTAAAGTGTGAATACGGAAACAGTCTATCTGGCATTAAAATGGGTGATTAAAATCTAATCTCCTGTGTCAAAAAAGTTTTTTGGATTTCATTACTTTGTATTTCAGGTTTAGAACAATGTTTCATCTCTGAGAAATGCATAAACTATGACACAAAAACTTAAAATAACAAAAAACAGCTTATCTTAACCAACACTTGGGCTGACATATAGAGAAGACAACCATGCACCCACATACACATTTACACCTACGAGTGTAACTGTGTGTGTGGGTTACCTCTAAAAGAGCAAAAATATTAAAGTAAAAGTAGAGTAAACTGTACAAAAACACAGAGCACCTCCTCTCAAAAACAAAATCATCAACTAGGGCAATGGAACAATATTGACTTAATTGGAGACATTAAGGGCAGCAGTAAATTATTAATCAGATTATTAAGCTGTTAAAAGGAGAAGTGGAAACAGGATGAGGGCCAGGACATGACACCAATGAGCACACCAGGGAGGGACATAAACACAGCGTGTTGTGACATTAAGCGAGTACAGCAGTGTCAATTTTGACAACAATTTTTAATTTAGTTTTAGTATTCTGCCTGAAATATCTCTGAGTTTCAGTCATAATTTAGTCATCTTATTTGTTTAAATTTAAGTCTAGTTTTAAGTGATGAAATTTCACAACATTTAAGTCGACGAAATCAACTAAAAATTTAGTCGACTAAGATATGAAGTGTAAAGTGTAAGGCATTTTTTATGTTTCCATGAATTTCTGAAGTCATGTTTTACACTTGGATAAAGTGAAACATCTAATAACCCTTTACTGAATGCTAGTAAAGTTTGAATGTCTAAATGAACAGAAACACATTGAACTTTTGTGTGAAATGCAGTCACCTTTATTTAGGCTACCTGGCAGAGCGTCTCAGTTACAATACCAGAACTGACAACAAACAGTGAACCTGCTCTACATGAATATATCAATTCATAAAGAGAGTAGCTCTGATTGGATCGCTCCACAACTTATCCCACCACCAAGCTAAGGCAGCTGTGATTGGATGTCCCTCTTAACTCATCCAACCTTTCCACACAACCAAAGTAGCTGTGATTGGATATATTCCTAACTTGTCCCTACTTTCTACATGACCAAATTAGGTCTGATTGGATTAAGTCTCTGTCAAACATTTTTGTCTAGTTTTTATCTGTTGATGAAAATGTCAGTTAATTTAGTTTGAGTTTTTGTCCATGTGCACTTGTTGTCATTAGTTACTGTCTAGTTTTCGTCAGGGGAAAAAAGGTTGTTGACGAAAAATATGACAAAAATAATTAGTCAACAAAATGAAGACTGGAGCACAGGGACGTTAGATGTTGTGTCCATATGAATATTTTGATATAATCAATATAACAGTACATCATCTATTTTTTATGGTTGATATGTTTCCACTGAGGTTTGTGGCAGTCTCACAGAGCGTCTTTGCTCATCCACTGATATACTTATCACATTTAATCCTTATACCCATAGAGTTTAAACAGCACCAAGGGGTTTGTTTGTCTTCAAATGGGGGGTTAAAACGATGGAGAACCTCCATTTTGACAGCAAATAAAAAAAATGACTGTGCAGACGTTAAACCTGGACTAAAGCCTGGAGCTTGTGCAGCAGGATGTTCTCGTAACAATGGGCAAGCAAGAAAGAGCACATCGCTGAGTTCACAGCAGACTTCTGCTGAGCTTGTTTAACTTACACAGACAGCACAACAGCATGAAAACTCAGCAGCTACAGTAAGAGCATTTTCTGATTAAATCAGGACCATCTCTTGTTAATTAAAGGCTCGTACAGGGTCAGCGAGTCGAACGCCAAGCTCTTCTCCATGCACTCCCACCTAAACACCCTTTCTTGTATATTAAGGAGTATACGCAGAAGCAAACACACTCACAGGCCCTCATGTTGAAATGTCTTTAATATATAATCACAAGTGGCAAAAATAACTGTGCTCACAATTTTTATTACAGACTGTCCAATGTGTTTTTTGTCCACAATGGAGAATTCAGTCGAGGACTCTAACTAGATAAATACTTAAATAAATCTTTACAGACCAGATTTATGCGAAGTAGAGGCCACAAAAGTACTGTCTGATCCAGTCTGCCTTTTAAGACATCTTCATAATCTTACAATTTAAAATGTATTTCAAGACTTCACTTCTAAAGACCTTTTAGGATCTGCAAAAACCCTGACAGTGTCTTGGTATAAAACATCTATATATAAGTAAGAACATCTCATTTCACAAATTTTAGTTCAATTTTGATTACAACACAGGCCTTACTTTTTGTTTTTTAATTGTTAATATAAGATGTTTAAGCTGTCATGGGCAGTAAAAGTGGCTAAATGTGGAGTAATGAGATCTCTTGAAATTAAAGCTGCCGCTAGGTTTTTGAGTTTTCTTGATTTTCCTTTGCAGCAAAAAAGTGTGACTTTTATTCTTCTTATGGATTACAGTGATGTTTAATATCTACAAGCATCTTACACCAGATGGATAGCTCAATACATTTCACTAATCCATCTCGAAAAGAGCTCGTAGAAAGTGTTTGAGGAGGGTAGAACCTTTTCAGAAGCATATCCAGCAGGTGATTGGATGATCAGTCCCTTCGATCACATTTATCACAGGCCAATCAGATAATGTAGTAGACGGGTGCTACTGCACTACAGATGTGAGCCACTTGGTAAAACAAACTCTTGGCAAACATGTCAAAGGTGAAGGGAAAATACTTTTGCTATTGAGAAGTTTGTAATGTTTATATTTGTTTTTTTACATTTAATAAAGAAATGTGGTCTAGATCTGATCAAACTGCCACTGAAGCTTTCAGCCTTTTCCTTTTCTAAGGACTCTGACTGGGCCGTGCCACTTTGGGCCTCTTACAGTCATTGTAGGCTGGAGTTTGGCAAGATGGATCTGCCTGATTACGGACACTGAATCAGGTGGATCCAACTGCACTGCAAGGTTAATGCATCTTCTCAGTGCCTTAAATCTTTAGATACTGATTATCACAGAGCACTGAGATTGTAACAAATCACAAAGTTGGTCAATCTTCTTTGACCACTCAGAGACAAACTCACTGGTACATTTTTATCTATAATATAATACAAAGCTTCACTGAATTTGTTTTCAACAAACTTGTGTAAT
This sequence comes from Cetoscarus ocellatus, assembly GCA_037902135.1. Lineage (NCBI taxonomy): Eukaryota > Metazoa > Chordata > Actinopteri > Labriformes > Labridae > Cetoscarus > Cetoscarus ocellatus. Next base: position 263,614 of record JBAMNC010000367.1, read on the forward strand.
TACATCCAAGTGAAAAGCTCTGGAAAGCTTTGGCCGAGAATCTGCTGCAGAAAAATGATGATCTTGGGGAGCTGGTCTCTTTAAATCATTTCAAAGCAGAATTAAGGCATTGCAGGAAGATGCTTTAGGCTGTAAATGCTTTAGCGAACCGCTCTATGAAGCTGATACTTTGTGTGTGTGTAACTGTTTTATGTTTGTAACTCTTGAATGCACTGCTGCCTATCTGGCCAGGACACTCTTGTAAATTAGATTTTTTAGCTCAACAAGGTTTACTGGTCAAATAAAGTTGATTAGAATTATCATTGCTGTATCTTTGACCAGAAATAAGACAAAAACTCAAAGCCCAACTGAATTTGAAATTTTGACCTGAAAACTATTAAAATACCTTGACTTTAAAAGCACTGATAATGTATGTGATTCTAAAACTTTGCATCAAGTCTTCCTTAGCGAGTGAAAACCTTTTATAACACGCATCCACAGATAACTGAGGTCCCAGTTGTTTTAACTTGAACACGTCTTGTCTGTAGTTTCTGATGCATTTCTTTTTGCCTCATCTCGTTTCTTCTTTACAGCCGTTCACCATCGTCATGTCGAAACAAAAGTACAACCATCTGAAAGTGTCTGATTGGTGAGTCTGTAATAACAGCAGCAGCAGCAGAGGCGTTTTGACTTCGAGCTCCAGAAGGGGACTGGATTAGCACCGTCAGCGACTGACATGATTAACTCACAACAACACAGCCTGCACCGTGGAAGAATCCATGGAAAAGCTATTTCAGGAAACAAAGAAAAATCCTGTCATACCCTACAAATGGATACTGGACAGTAAAAACCATGAAACCTTTCCAAGAATTTTTGAAAAAATGCATTTTTTTGTTGGTATGACACTGTTAGAGCAACACAGAGGAGACAGCGCCGCTATACACAAATCATTTTAATGCAATAAATAACAAAAAGTAAATTTCAGTTACACTTTCCATGAAGCTCCCCATTATGATGCATCAAAAACACATTTTAAGCTTGTTTATGAGCTATTTTAATGCACTTATGATGCTGTATATTCATTGTTAATTGATGTTAACTTATAAAGCTTTATAGTAGTATAATGAAACATTATAATGCTATTGTATATAATGAGTTATAAACATACTTTTGGTGAGTTATACTGTGCATAAACTGTAGCTATAAAAAACTGAACACCAAGAATGTATTATAATAATAAACTACACACAGTAAATTATTTCATATTGCTTTCCTTTGCACAGCTTATTGTTGGAGTTTAAAAATTATAATAAACCCAGTTTGTTTCAGTAACTGATATATTTTTTAAAACATGATTGATTTCAGTATTACATTTCATATTTTCAGATTTTTCTTGTTTTTATCAGATTTTTATAGTGTCTTTTATATTTTTTAAAGATTAAAGTAGCCAATTTCTGTCTAAGTATCTAATGTTAACAGAAAATACATTGGCTTTAATTTAAGCCACTGAGGATTTTAAATGTAGCTCATAAAAACATTTGCTTAGAAGAATACTTATACCACATTACAGGCACAGAACAAAACATAAGATCTTGTAAACATGCTTATAATGTGTTTTTATATATTATAAAAAAGGGGAGGGGGGCTTCATAGAACTAGAGACATTCAGCGAGGGGAAAAAGAGATAACTGTCTGAACTTGCGGACACAGAGGAGCCCTTGGTGGTCAGAGAAATCAAGGACCAGCCATGAGTCTATCTTCGAAGGATAATATCCAGATTTTATTCTAGACCTAAACATATAAAATAACTCACCAAGTAAACGTGCCCTTTTCTGTTTCTGTAAAGTCACTTTCACTGCATAAAACAAACTCACACTACAACATGTCAGAAGTTAAGCAAAAATATTACTATCAAGAAATGCTTGCACTAATGTTGTTTTTCATTTAATAAAGAAATGCAGTCAAGATCTGACAAAACAGCTACTGAAGCTGTTAGCGTCTACATTTATCTTGGTACGCAGTCACTTCCTGCTGTCATCTGCTCGTAGCTTCCACCTCTTCCTGCTCTGAAGGACTCTGAAGATCCAGCTGTGCACTGATTTAAGCTCTGATTTAACTGCCTGGTATGAAAGCCAAGCGTTGAATGCTGGAGCTGGCTGCGCATCAGTATCAGTGTGAAATCAGAATGCTTACTAGGCATGTTTGTAGTGAGTGATTTCCTGCTGTCTGCAGCATCTCTGCACAGTGCTTGTAGTTAAATTCTCGGGGGGCATTGTGGCTTGTGAAAGGCACAGATGTGCTGCTAAGTGGTTTTCAACTGTCATGGAAGCTCAATGCTGAGCTTTTTTATTTGATATTTATAATCAAGTCTCTTGGACGGAACTTTGAAAATAATGGGATACTGTGTTTATAATGCTGTATAATTATTGTTATAAGTACTTTTTAAAATCAATGATACATATAATATTAATCATAAGTCATTATATTAACAGTGTTTGTTATGAGTTCCAAACAAAGATCAAGCATACTAAACTGTGCATATACTGTGTGTGTATATTTATGTATATATGTTTTTTTTTCTGTTAACATCAAATATTTATTAGAGGGTCTACTTTTTTATTGAAAGGGTAAAATTGACAGTTTAAAAAAGATAAAGGGGGTTCAAGATAAAGCTGACAATAAAAAGAGGAATATAGTTTTTCCTGTAGAAAGATACTGCACATCAATCAGTTACTGAGAATATTCTGGTTTACGAAAAAACTTTTTATCACTAACAGTGAGTCATGAAAATGCACCGCATCATAAAATGTTTAACCATGTGCCAAATTCATTGTTATAAAACATTATGGGTGTTCATCGTTTCTTACAGGTATATCCTTGTTTAAGTCAGACTAATGTTTATAACTCATTGAGTACAACAGCATTATAATGACTTATGATTGCTATATTGAAAAACTATGAATTAACACACGTGGTTATAACTATGATTATACAGTATTATAAGTGCATTACTAAATCTTATAAACATGCTTATAATGTATTCATAATGCATTATAAGTAGAAAGTGTTACCAAAAAGAGCAGAAATAGTTGTATGATTGAATCGAGTGAGGAACGAGCCCTTTCAGGCAACTACACACGGGTAGAGGGGGACGTCTGATGCTGGTCACTTTTTGTCTAGTGCATAGAAGTGCTTGACCATGTAAAGGGTGCATGAAACTCAAATGTGATGGGCTCTTTAACAATTTGGACACCACCCTCAAGGAAATAAAGATGCATCATAACAACAAACTTCTTCATAAGAGTGAATGAAACCCCTCGCGGTTAAATCAGTGCAGCCTGGTTGAAGAATAAACGCTCAGCAGAGGATATAATCCCCCTCACGAAGGACAAATTCACAATAACAGAGAAAAAGTCACTCTTGTTCAGAATCCCTCACTGATGCCTACCGTGATAAACCGCCTCAAACCATGCGGCGGCTATCAATCAAGCGCCGTGTTCAGTTGAGATAAACAATGTCGGTGAAGGAAATAGGACATCATGAAATTCACAGCGAGCGAAACCAGGTCATCCTGCCAGTTGTTCAGTTAAAGTGTTTCTCACGGGTTTATAGAGGCACTAACCTAAATCTGAGGGATTTTTAGGATATCTGCTTCCCTTTTCTCTCTTTTATGCATTTGTTTTTGTAGATTAGCTAAAGGGGGAGAGAATTAGAGGGTGGGCACACTGTGGCTGATAATTAGCTGCTCTATTTCTGTAATAATCCTCTTATTTGTGTGATTAAAACATGGATAGTTGTGTAGAAATAAGGGGAAAAAGAGTGACTCAAACGCATCCAGCGTTTCTGTTTTTCTTCAGTACAGTAGATTATGTTTATTGAAGGTATAATGTGCAATAGTCTAAATACTTACATAGCAAAAAGTGTGGTGCAGGGATGATGTGTATTCGTAGTCCAACGTGAAGCATCGTGCTGATTCTCTTGGTCATAAACATACTGAAAACCAGGGATTGCAGGATTTTTCTGTGTTTTGGATCTTTGCTGACAATAAGCTCTGAGCAAAACAAAAAATTAAGGAATGTACATGTTCTCTTCTTTGTGAGGATCTCAACAAACAAAACTACTTTTCATGATTTTTTCATGATTCTCAAATATAATCAGCGAGAGTAAAAAGTTTTATTATGCAGATCAAATGGGGAACTAAAACATGGCAATTCATAGCAGTTATACTTTGGGAAACAGTTTCCAAAGTATAATGTCATGTTTTAATCTTTTGTTTGAGTATCTGCTCTTAATCGAGTGACTCGATGAACTTGGTTTTCAAGGTTGTGGTTATAATGTATGAATAACTGATTATTAAAAACAATCAGAAATGATTGCATTCAAGTCCCCATCAACTTTTGTAGTTCTTTTTAGCAGTTCCTAGTTTTCTTTTAACAATAAAATCATTATTGTTATATGTTTTGACCACATTAATCATGAGCTAAAAAATCTAATATTATGACAGCCAGAACTGACAAATAAACAACTGTTTAAATTTAAATTTTTTGATAGGGAGTTAATAAAATAAAATCTTCACTGGCAAAGTTCACTCCTGTAGGTAAATACATTTATCCATATACACAGAACTTATAACCGAAAACTACTCCCACTCCCAAGTGCTCTGCATAAAAAATAGTTGCACATAATTGTTTCGTTAAAATAGAATCAAAAAACAACATGAAGTTAGGGTACCAAGATAAAAATAACACCACAAGTCTTTATTGTACAATAAAAATGACTGGAATTGGGCTTCTGGATAATACAGCGCTCCAGGTCAGAAGCATTGATAGGAAACTTTCTCTTGTCTAATTGCATATTTAATTTCAATTTTTTAAGGCATTATTAATTGAGATAATTCATCTCATTTTCAAGAAGGGCCTTTACACCAATATACAGACAAAAACAAAACAGTAACAAACAAACAGTTATAATACAGACATCACTCTATGGTTATGGTAGTTTTAGAAAACAAAGAAGCAATGTGAGATGTTAATGATTTTGTACAAACAGTGAGAAATGTCTTTGAGGAATATCTAACATCCTCTTGTTCCCTCTCTCCCTCCTCTATTTGCACCAGACTTGGCCTCTCCTCTTTAATCTGTGCAGTCTTTCTTCTTTAAAATTAGCACAGCAGCTACTGAACCAGGCTGTAAAACTTTATAATTATAACTTTATAATAAATCTCTTTAATAATGACTCAGACAGGCCACCAATCATTTCTTTGTCCTTTTTGTCCATTAAAGCTGAAAGTGGAAGACACCCGCTGGGTGTTCAGTGTGAAGGTTAACACATCTCACAGTTAGACGTGCTTCGAGAGTACAAGCCCACGCCAAGACATTTCTGACACTGTTATTATCGATACAGTGGAAAACTGCCCTATCGCACAGTGTAATCAATTTCTTAAAAAAAAAATCCTAGATCCACATCAAGTTTCAGATCACCACCAAAATCTATTGACTTCTTCCATGTGCCATGAACAGTGTTCTCTGAAAATGTCCCCAAAATCTGTGGAGAACTTTTCGAGTTATCATGCTCACAGACAAAAAAAAAAACAGATAAACGCTGGCAAAAACCCTTGGCAGAAGTAAGAAAACTGGAAACATCACACAAGGAGAGATGGAGAAAATGGAGAGCAACAGTGAAGTGAAAATGGTGTTTATGCTCAGTCAGAGCTGAGTCGGTTTGCTCGTGAAGCAGGGCTGGGAAATATGTCCCAATAATCCAGTTACCTTATTTCCATACATGTGTCCATACACACGGGGCTATTCTTATTAACACAACATCTCAAAAACCCTTCGAAGGATTTTCTTCAAACTTTAAACAAATGCCCACCCTATCAATGGAGAAGTAAACTGAGTTAACCCTTAATGCCTGAAAACACAAATTATAGCCAGAAAGTTCACATTTTTTGGAGCTGAAAAGTTTATTTCACTCTCTACTGAAATCCTAAAAACTCAAAATTTCCATTAAATTTCACATACATTTTTTTGTGAATCTAACTTGATACATTAGGTGTTTTTGGCAGCTGATGATCCACTTGAGGACATTTCTATCATTTATCTGATTGTATTCAGATGTTTTTACCTCCGCCAAGGAGGTTATGTTTTTGTTAATCTGTCCGTCTGTCTGTTTGTTTGTTTGTGCTCAAAATAACTTGAAAAGTTTTGAACGGATTTGGATGAAATTTTCAGGAATTGTTAGAAATGGGATAGGGAAGAACTGATTAAAGTTTGGGGGTGATCCGGATCACCGTCTGGATCCAGGAATTGTTTTCAAGGATTCTTTAACATTGCCAGATAGGACCATTTTCACTAAAGTGGACAGAAGCTGCTTGGTGGAGGTCTGCGCTCTCTCAGTGCTTTTCTAGTTTTAGTAATCTGTTGGTCATATTGATTAGATAGAGGTATCATAAAAGTATGTATCAAATATGATACAAAAGGCGTTAAAGGGTTAAGAGGTCTTAGGTTATGGTCAAGGTCATGTTTTTTCATGATTATCCTTTGAATGTGACTGTGAGCTTGTGTAACTGAAATCACAGGAATGCTACAGAGCTGGGGTCATCCACAAATTTTGAGCATGGGTCTTTTTTTCTTGACAAACGCTATAGGGGGCATATATTGTTTGTTTGTTTGTTGTGTTTTTTTTAAATAGAAATATTTTGGTCTAATGGACACAATACTCTGAAGTCTTTATTCTTAGTCTTTAAAACTGAGACCAGTCCCTATCCCTCCTTCCTAGTGCCGATGTCTTGGCAACTTCTTTCAGGGACTTTCATGGTTTCCACAACTGTTTCTGACTCTTATATATCTGTCTCCCAGGTTAAATGTTAGCTTAATTGTCTGACAGGTGAATTTTTGTCAAACAGATCAAATATGAAGTCACTACTGATAAGAAAAAATGTTTCAGTCCCAGTTGATTTGGGTGTTTCATCAACAGTTATGAGGATTTCATGACAAAAAGACGTCCTGTTAACCACGACCAATGCTTCCTCCAAAGGTTTCCTGAGTTTGATAATATTCTGGGGGGCGGATGGAAAGCTGTGGAGGGTCTGATCTGGCCCTGGGCCTCCATTGATGATTTCTGCCCAACACAAATGTCTGCATGAGTAGAAAAAGTCAATAAAACATATCTGTAAAATGAAGAGCATGGAATCGACCTAGTCTTTTGTAAAGTGCCTTGAGATAGCATTAGAGAGACCGATACAGATTGATTGATTGATTGATTTGAGGATGAGGTGATTAGATGTTAAAGGTCATGGGTCAAAGGTCAGGGTATGGGGGAGGTATAAAGGAACAGGGAAACATTCACGGGGGATGCAACAACACACCTAGTCCACAGTTCAGTATAAACCTTACATTGTGGGTCATAATTTTCAGATGTGTTTTGTTTTGTATTCAGCAAACTTCAGTTACTGATGGAGAAAAGGCAATTTGCTCTTTATTCCTAAACTCTTTTCTTTTTTCATGAAGTAAAAAACGTTCTCATAAGTATCCTTGATGGTAAATGGACTTGAGCTTATATAGCGCCTTTCTAGTCTTTTGACTACTCCAAGCTGCTTTACACCGCAGGTCACACTTACCCATTCACACCCATTCGCTCTCACTATCACTCACTATGTTAGTTGAGTTATCCATCTATGTTAGTTATCCATCAGTATCAGCTAACACTTTCACACCCTTTCATGCCCATTTACACGCCACCGACGCAGCAGTGGGAGCAACTTGGGGTTAAGCGTCTTGCCCAAGGACACATCACCATGTGTCGCCCAGAACTGGGCTTGAACCTGCAACCTCCCGATCACTGACCAGGTGCACTATCCAGCTGCGCCACCGACGCCCCATGATGCTTGCCATAAAAAAAAGCACATTAAAAAATAACCCTTTCAAGAGTTTTCTATCCCTGGTGAACATTTGACATTTTTTTATTTTTGGATGTGCTATTTATAGCCGTTTTAAGCAGAGGAGGAGGACTTATCTTGCTGCAGAAGCCTGTACATCATGAGTCTGTTGAGGAGTTACCAGAGTTTTTTTTCCAAGGTCACAGTGAAAATTATTTTATATTTAATTGATGCCCAAAGCTGATGTGCTTGGAGTTTTTTACTTTATAAAGAATTCCATTTATTGATCTACACTCTTTAGTTTGGCAGGTGACAAAAGTAAAACTAGTTAACTAATAAATTTGGTATCACAAAAGTAACAGTTTCCCACACCTGCTACAAAACTGCAGACTGAAAAATCCTTGAAGTTTTTATCCAATGACAGGATTTTCTAATCTTGCACAGTAGCTGGACCTGCCTGATTCAGTGTCTGAAATCAAGCAGATCCATCATGCAAAGCTCCACTCTACAAAGAGACGACACAATCAGAGTCCTTCAGAGGAGGAAGAGGAAGGAGCTACAAGCGAGACGACAGCAGGAAGTGACTGCACGTACCCAGATTAGCATGGATGCTAACACCTTCAGACGCAGTTTTATCAGAAGTGGACCGCATTTCTGTATTAAATGACAAACAAACACCAACACTACAAACTTCTCTATAGTAAGGACATTTTTGCTCCAGTTCTGACATCTTTTGGCGAGAGTTTGTTAAACATTGCAGCTAACGTTCTGTAGCGTAGTAACTCCCACCTACGACATTATCTGATTGGCCAGTAATGAATGTTGACTGTCGGAACGACCATCCAATCACCTGCTGGATATGCTTCTGAAAGTTTCAGCCCTCACCAAACACTCTTTATGGGCTCTTTCCCAGATGGACTAGTGAAATATGCTGAACGGTCCATCTGGTGTGCCAGGCTAAGGACTTGAAGTCGAAGGTAAATCAATAATCACAAATGACTGATGAAGTAAATTAAAAAATGCATGCATTACTTCTTGTATTAATGTAAGTTGTGGTTGCAGAAATTCCCAAGGCACACCTGGAAATGCCAAAGGTTAGGGCTGCAAAGAGGTGGAAAATTTCTAATCAGTTTCTGGAAGACTTCCAGAAACTTTCCATGGAAATTATGGAAATTAACTGGAAATTTGGGGTAATTTAAATGAAATGTATCATTTCCAAACATAAAATAAACATTTTGTTTTGTCATAGGCAGACTTCAACGCATAACAATACAATTAAAAAACATTACATGTCAACAGATTTATTTGTAAGTAGAACTTTATCAAGTTATCATTGATTAATTTAACAATTAATTTCAACTTCACTTTATGTCCATGGGCTTAAATGTGTGGCCTCAATAGTCCAGGTATCTAGAATCATCTGTGCACTTACAAAGGAGAGCACAGTGCATGTAGGGGGCGTGACCTCAATACTCCTGCAGTAAGCAGTGTGCATGTGATTGAGGAACAGCAGAGATATTCTCAAGTACACTAGGATGAAATCTGTTTTAGTCAAGATTATGCTAAAATATATTTTATCCTTAACTATATTTAAAATTCCTGTTTCCAGGTTTATTCCCAAATATTCCAGTTCATTCCCATGGAAGTTTTCCAACTCCCAGAGTCTTGCAAACCTAGGCATGACTAGTGTGCCTTGTCATATTATTTGAGAACCACTGACATTGACAATGTTGCCCTTTCCTTCCTCACATTTAAAAAAATACAGAAATATAATTGATAAACTGGATAAATTTCCCTGCTGCAGAATGAAGGTGGCAGTGTACGTGAGAAAGGGCGGGTCCATCATGTTATCACATCAAAGCAGAACATGTTTCATTATTCACTGGATTGAGTTGGGTCAACATTATTAATGCAACAGCCCTGTGTGTGTGTGTGTGTGTGTGTGTGTGTGTGTGTGTGTGTGAGTCAGCACGTAGCAGCTCCTCCTGCACATGCGTCTGCACTTACAAGAGAACGTGTGTGCGGTCTGTACACGTTGTTTCCTCATTGTTATTGGAACAGAAAATATCAGAGAACATTGCTTGTATCAAAAATTTTTGAGTTTTAATGTATGTTAAAGTGGTACTAGTTCTGAGCACGTATTCAGAGAGTGCTATCTCACCTACAGTGTGTTTGCTTTGTTCTGATTCACATGGTAAAATGAAAAGTTGTTGCATTTTGCTTTGGGTTGTTTTATGTTCACATACCGTGTATTAAAGTGAGCCAAACCACATGCAGAGAAGAGGTAGTCCTTACATCCTGTCACAGCCAGCTTTCCCCTCTGCACAGGTAAACATGACATGCTCAGTGTTTGCACTACACAGCAAACTGAGAAGAGTCAAAATGTTAAAAAGCAAAATTTCAGCAAGGGCAGAGATAATTATACTCTGGATGGAGTGAAATCTCGTAAAATTTAGTCTCCGATGAAAAGGAGTTGGTGTCAAAAACAAGTGTAAAAATTATGTTACAGTAAATTTAATTCATAGATGTCAATCAATAAATCAATCTTTATTTATATGGCTTCAATTCATAACAAGTGTTATCTCAAGATATTTTACATAGAGCAGACTATAACCTGAACTTTTCACCTTGAACTCTGAACCTGTAAGTGACACTTACAGAGTAAATCATACGCCCCCCAATACTGGACAAGTACCAACAGATGCCACAAGCCCATGTCATGAAAACTGCATTATTTATTTTTTTCAAATATATATGTCCTAACCAAACATGGCATATCTTTTTTAGGTTTCCCCATAAATATGCTAAACTAGAAAGCACTGAGAGAGTGTAAACCACCCCAAGGTAGCTCACATATCGCTGCTACATCTGTAAGCAACAGTTCCATGATAAAGTTACCATCATAATATGATTCATTGACCCTGAAAACCCACACCTAGCTTTTAGAATCATGTTGATATCACTATTAGTTCGACAGTTATTGAGCAAAAAAGATCGTTCGCCAATGGCGGTTATCTGAATCACCACCAAAATCTAATCATTTTTAAGTTGGGTCATTACCAACATCTCTTGAAAATTTCAGCAAAATCTGTCCAGTAGTTTTTGAGTAATCTTGCTAACAAACAAACAAACAAACAACATACAAAGGCAAAAAAAATTAACCTCCCTGGCAGAGGTAATAAATACAGCAGTGTTTACACTTTGCAGTGTTAATATTGAGTTAACACTGAAGTGGCTGAAAATATATCCTAGAAGAGTACATTTCTAACACTACATTAAAGTGTCATGAAAAAATCTGAGTTACAAAGTTTTAAATTTGAAGGCAAAAAGGGGAAACAGTTACACTTGATGAGAGTTAAAGAATCAGCTCTTCAGAAAGACAGAAAACACTTTGTTGTGTGGACCCATAGAGTCACTTAGGAAGTGTTAATATTAACTCTGACAGTGTTAATTTGTCTGTACAGATTTTGCACTGTGGTACACTAATAAAACCTCCAAACAAAACAGATTTGGGTTTCTTGGACCTAGGAGCAGGGCAAAGGTCAAGTGTCTTATGACTACTTTGACTGATGGGCATATTTATGAAACGTTTGACACACTTTATGATGAAAGTGAGCAAACTTTGTGAATGAACACAAGGAGCTTCAGACACTTACTGACATCATGAGCAGCAATCAGAGAAATCCCCGGTTAACATGCTAACTCTTCACACTGGAACACCTGTAGCAGTGTCAGCAGAATAACTTAGGTGAAACTAATGAACAGGATAAACTGTCCAGCTTCAATGAGCTGGACATAATTTTACAGAACTAAACCAGTCCTTGAAGCCGGTGTTGTTGAGTCCTGTGGTGATCTACTGACAAGATGATGAGTAGCATTAGCCAGTTGCTACTTTTATAGTAATTAGTATCCCAGCACTGAGAGTAACTGAGCAAATTATTTGATCACCCATAATATTTTACTTTCAGTTGTGACCAAAGGTGACTGGCAGCCATATAGCTATTGCACCTGTTTCTTTTGTTGCACATGCTACTGCTGTGCTGTGAGTTTAATCTATTAGCCTATTTGTGCTACTTGTCCCAGTTGCTTGTACAGAGATTAGCATAGATGCTAACAGCTTCAGCAGCAGTTTTATCAGATCTGGACCACATGTCTTGATAAAGTAAATAACAACATACTCATTATTTTGAAGCAACCTGGACTCTCTTCTCAGAGCCCTACATTTAATGTCTTAAAAACATTACTGTTTTTGCTTTTATCTTTTTCTTCATTTTATTTAATTTTTCCCCCAATTTGCTTATTAGTTTGCTTTTTTGTTGTTGTTTTGTGTTTTGGGTGATTTATTTTTTCAAATTTATTTATTTATCCTTATTACTCTATATAAGGTTTTGCCCTTAAGCTACATATATTTTATTCACCCACACACTCACGCAACAGTATTCTTTGTCATATGAAAATTTGTGACTGAAACCCCCTTCTCTCGTCTCATTTATGTTTTATTACTTGTCCTGCCCTGTTTGCCTTGCCTGGTTTGTTTATTTGTTTTGTTTTTTTTTTGTCTCTTTTTATTGTCTTATTATCTTCTCCTTTATTTTCAAATTTCTTGTTATTTCTTTTGTACTGTTCATATTTTAATCCTTTACATGTTTTGTTAAATGTTTGCAAAATAAATAAATAAATAAAAGCATACAAACTTCTCTATAGAAAGGACATTTTACACCTGCTATTGCCGGGTCAGTTGTGCTCTAACTACATACAAACTGCTGCAGGGATTGATTGAAAGCAGGCTAAAACTACCTCTTCAAGGCAATCTCAGCTCTTGTTTTCATTCCAAAATACTGACTGGCGTGTTCACATTTGTCCAAACAAACCAGGAATGCCCTCTTACAGCAAACAATATTTTTCAGAATCTCAGTCCACTGAATCACACAGAAGACTCAAGTTTTATTAACCTTGCAGTGCAGCTAAATCTGCCTGATCTAATGCCTGTAATCAGGCAGATCCATCCTGCCAAGCTTCTATCCACAGCGACTGTGATCGGCCCAAAGTGGGACAGCCCAACCAGCGTCCTTTTGAGCAGAGATGGGGCTATGATCAGGACAACAGCAGGGAGTAACTACTCATTTAGAGATTAGCATTGATGCTAACAAATCTAGTAGCAGTTTTATCAGATTTGGACCCCATTTCCTTATTAAATGAAAAAAAGTGGAAGTGAAGTGGCTCACGTTCTATCCTTTACACCGTTTCAGCAGCGCCCACCTACTACAATATCTGATTGGTGCGCAATGAATGTGAGTGACAGAGACATCATGTTATCACCTGCCAGCTGTGCTTTCAAAAGATTCTGCACATTCCCAAACACTTTCAATGGGCTCTTTTCCACATAGACTCTCTTTTACTGAACAGTCCATCTGGTGTGTCAGATTGAAGTTCTACTTTTTGCCTGATGAAGCTTCACTTCTTTTCCCAGTGGTTCCCGGCCTTTTTTCCAATGAGCCCCATCAGTTGTACCAAAAAAGAGACCTTAACATGAAAAATGAAGACATAATTGTGCAAAATAAACACCTACTAAGTAATGTTTCTATGAGTACACAATAAAAAAGGGCTTATACATATTCTTGCGCAAAAACCTTCAAGAAAGTGTACCTTCGGTGTGTTTTCATTGTTTAAGAATAGATGTTAGCTGACTGAGCCTGGCACCTCCTTTCAGGGGCCCCCCTGGGTAGGGAAGCTGAGGTTTTTGCAAACAAGTAAAGGCTCATGCTACTAAGCCCATTAGCTGAAGTAGACAGAAATTACTAAGTGTGCTGTGAAATGTTCAGGTTGCTCTCCATCAGTTTCACTGAAATTGTAGAACTAGTTCAGTTGTTAAATATTATTCATTAAAGCCACACAGTGTAGTTTGTTCTCCCAATAGCTAAGAATAGTGCTCTCTAGCGCTTCACTTTTTCAAATGTGCATTACAACCGCTGAACTCCACGGTAGCCGGTATGTGCCTAGTAGCTATGTCTTCTCTGTTCCGCTTTTTTGCCAACAAGGACTCCTTCTCCTGTGGCGTGGCATAAGTATGATCATTATGAACAAAAGTGCAGTGCAGGCTTTCAAATTTGCCGGGGCAGTGACAAGCACGTTTCGCTGTGCTGCTTCTCTGTTTCAGTCATGCTGGCTCTGAGCGAAAACGCATTTAGCCTTAGCCGGTAGTCCTACGTAGTGCTTTATGTCCCTCTCAGCTGTTCATAGTTTTTATAGACTGAAAGGACATGGAAGCCTCTATAGGACTTATCCGTTCTATCTAAATACAGATAAGAAATTCTTTGTTCAGGAGGACAAGTCAGATTGTTGGCAGAGACAATTTGACACAAATGAGGACATCTTTATGAATGTAGACATTGTTTTTAGCTCATAAATGACTTAAAACGCTACACATTGTCCCTTTAATATTATTGTCTGCACACTGTTGTAAAATGCTAAATCACACTGGAGGTTGAAATGTGGCTCAGGATGTCATCACTCCTGTGATTATCTTTGGCAGTCAGCCCACAGCATTGTGCCTACGACCAAATTACAGCAGTAATAATGACCAGATTATGTAATACTGCTAACTAATGATATCATTATGACCACCTGAGGTCTTCACCTGTTTAGAGGACACAGACCTTTAAAAATACAGAAACACATGGTTTACATGACACAGTCATGGATTGTGGTTGTTTCGATGCCAGAATTTAAATGTTGATGCGTTTTTAGTGCAGATCAAACTACATTAATACCTATTCAGTGAACGGGAAAATAACAGCAGAAGTCTTCTGCATCTATTTTTTTCCTGTTTCTACATTACCAGACTTTGCAGTCATTGTTGTACAAACACACTAATGTGATTTTAAATGTCCCCAACAAATGAAAAATTAAAATATCATTGAAGTGTTTGTATTATGAAAACAGAAATAATAAATTAAAAATTTTCAGTTTACAGTTAACCGTGTGAAGAACATGGTTTGAATCTCCTGCGCTGCACTGAACTAATTTCTTTCCACTTTTGTTGCTTTCAATATCTTAAAATAGATCACACACAAGCAAGTCTGTCACTGCAGATCTCCTACCCTAGAAAAACTCTTCTGCTTGCTTCAAGGAGGCTATTTTTAAAATAGAAACATTGGTATTCATCAATAACGCATGTACAAATACATGAAATACAAAAAGAAAGATGCCAAGGATAAAGCAGAGAAATATGAATCCAACCAAAGATGTCACACAGAGTCAGGACTGTTATCTGCTGCCAGCTGTAATATCGTTCATCCTTCAGTCTTTTATACTGAGAACCATGGAGGTGCATGATGGATGCAGTGTTACAGCCACAGACTTAAGAAAGACCTGGGGATGCAAATCCATGTGTAGAAAGTGTGACAGGAATCTCATGATTTGGTCACAACCAAGGCATGAGAATGGGGATGACCTTGACCTCTGATCTCCAAAATTTGATCAGTTTGTCAATGATTCAGAGATGCCATTTTAGCAAAGTTTGAAAAATAAAATCCATCAAATGACTATTGAGTTATCAGGTTCAAAGAATCTGATGGACAGAGGGTCTGACAGAGGATGTATGGGGGACAACTCAAAAAAGCCTCTGCTGTCAGTAACACAGGGACATTACAATGAATTAATTATCCAATATGATGATAAGATTTTCTGTCTGTTTGTCCTGAACTTAGAAAGGAGCAGTCTCTGAGCTGAGGCTCTAGACGAGAGGCAAACATTCAAAGTTTTCAAAGAGACATGCAATATCATACCTGTTCAATCAATCAATCAATCATTATTTATTTATATAAATATATAAATATATAGCACAGTTCATACAAAGTGCTTTACATCAAGATGAAAAAAAAACAAAAACAAGCTAAAAAAACTGCTAGTAAAGACATCTAAAGAATCTTCTTACATGTTTGCCTCCAATTTTACTTTATTTTACCTCAAGTTAATAATGTGAAAACACCGTAAAGAAGGTCAGAAAAGGTACTTTCAAGTCTATTTTCAATAAGTATAAGACTGTGTTTTCAAAATGGCTGCCGCTGCACACTGGCCTCCACAGCCCCCTTCAGAAACCAAACTGCAGACATCACTCGGATTTGTAAACTGTTTTTTACAGTCAGTGGCTCATGGTTTGCACATTTGACCTGAAGGCTAATGAAAGAAGTGTTCAACAGGATGACATGGACCAAATGAAGCTGAGCACTGACCTTTAATCTGCTACTGTTTGTTGTTTGTTACATCAGTGACCACAGACTGAGAGCTACTGCAACAACAACCCTCCATTAACGTTTATTATCAGTCTGACAATAACAATAACAATAAAATGCACTTCAGTCACGATTTCCCTCTCTAACATGTAATTACAGCACTGTGTGTCTTAGCTTTAACACACAAACAGCCTCAGCGTTCAGAGAGTTCATATTGTATCTCCGTGCTGACCTATAAGCAGTAAACACATATGTCAAGACGTGAGCGGGCCACAGAGCATGATGGGAGCCTGGGGGCTAAACTATTCAGACAGTACAACCAGCTCTTTATGCCTGACTGCTTATACACCATACATCTACACACACACACACACACATACATAAACACACATACATCCACACACACAGATTAGTGGACTTAAGTCACTAACATCCCTTGTCAGTCACACACGTGCATACACAAAAGCTACTTGAAATTGCAAAGGCTGAAGCAAAGGCTGTAAACATTTCTGAAAATATTTGATACTACATGCTTTTACAGGCCATGTAGACACAAAATCCATCCCCTAAAATTGCACATTTTTTTGTTTTCTACAAAACCCAAAACCAGTGAAGTTGGCACGTTGTGTAAATCGTAAATAAAAACAGAATACAATGATTTGCAAATCCTTTTCAACTTTTATTCGAGATATTTAATGTTCGAACTGAGAAACTTTATTTTCTTTTGCAAATAATCATCAACTTAGAATTTAATGGCAGCAACATATTGCAAAAAAGTTGGCACAGGGGCATTTTTACCACTGTGTTACATCGCCTTTCCTTTTTACAACACTCAGTAAACATTTGGGAACTGAGGAGACCAATTTTTGAAGCTTTTCGGGTGGAATTCTTTCCCATTCTTGCTTGATGTACAGCTTAAGTTGTTCAACAGTCCGGGGTCTCCGTTGTTGTATTTTACGCTTCATAATGCGCCACACATTTTCAATGGGGGACAGGTCTGGACTACAGGCAGGCCAGTCTAGTACCCGCACTCT
The DNA here is from genome assembly GCA_037902135.1 of Cetoscarus ocellatus. Lineage (NCBI taxonomy): Eukaryota > Metazoa > Chordata > Actinopteri > Labriformes > Labridae > Cetoscarus > Cetoscarus ocellatus. Next base: position 280,737 of record JBAMNC010000367.1, read on the forward strand.
TTTACTACGAAGCCACGCTGTTGTAACACGTGCAGAATGTGGCTTGGCATTGTCTTGCTGAAATAAGCAGGGGCGTCCATGAAAAAGACGTTGCTTGGATGGCAACATATGTTGCTCCAAAACCTGTATGTACCTTTCAGCATTAATGGTGCCTTCACAGATGTGTAAGTTACCCATGCCTTGGGCACTAATACACCCCCATACCATCACAGATGCTGGCTTTTGAACTTTGCGCCTATAACAGTCCGGCTGGTTCTTTTCCTCTTTGGTCCGGAGGACACGACGACCACACTTTCCAAAAACAATTTGAAATGTGGACTCGTCAGACCACAGAACACTTTTCCACTTTGCATCGGTCCATTTTAGATGAGCTTGGGCCCAGCGAAGCCGGCGGCGTTTCTGGGTGTTGTTGGTAAATGGCTTTCGCTTTGCATAGTAGAGTTTTAACTTGCACTTACAGATGTAGCGACGAACTGTAGTTACTGACAGTGGTTTTCTGAAGTGTTCCTGAGCCCATGTGATGATATCCTTTACACAGTGATGCCGGTTTTTGATGCAGTACCGCCTGAGGGATCAAAGGTCACGGGCATTCAATGTTGGTTTTCGGCCTTGCCGCTTACGTGCAGTAATTTCTCCAGATTCTCTGATATATAGCTCGTTGAGAAATGTTGTTCTTAAACTGTTCGACAATTTGCTCACGCATTTGTTCACAAAGTGGTGACCCTCGCCCCATCCTTGTTTGTGAATGACTGACCATTTCAGGGAAGCTGCTTTTATACCCAATCATGGCACCCACCTGTTCTCAATTAGCCTGTTCACCTGTGGGATGTTCCAAATAAGTGTTTGATGAGCATTCCTCAACCTTCTCAGTCTTTTTTGCCACTTGTGCCAGCTTTTTTGAAACATGTTGCAGGCATCAAATTCAAAATGAGCTAATATTTGCAAAAAATAACACAGTTTACCAGTTTGAACGTTAAGTATCTTGTCTTTGCTGTGTATTCAATTGAATATAGGTTGAAAGGGATTTGCAAATCATTGTATTCTGTTTTTATTTACGATTTACACAACGTGCCAACTTCACTGGTTTTGGGTTTTGTATTAAAGAAATCCAAGTTTATACAATGTTTTTAAAAAAATCCTTAATAAGACAAACTCTGTAGGTGTCATACCAGAAGTTCAACCTGATACTCCAGATAACAAGTTACACATATTTCACCAGTCCATCTGGGAAAGAGCCCATAAAAAGTGTTTGGGGAGGGCAGAACCTTTTAGGGTGCATTCACATTAGGGGCCCTGTCACGGATCCAAGCACACTTGAGCCCAAAGTCTGATTCATTTTGGTAGTGTGAATGCAAATGAAACGCGCCCGGGCACCGGGCCTGGGCCCACTTGGGGAGGTGGTCTCTGGCGCGATTGAAGAGGACTCGGGCACGGTTCGGTTGAGATGTGAATGCAAGCGCGCCAGGATACGGGACAGAAGCTGACGCTGCTATGTGACGTCACGGTTGTCCCTTCTCTCTTTAAACATGACAGCCAAAGGTTCACGTTGGAGCAGCGAAGAAATAAAATTCCTACTTGAAATTTGGGCTAGCGAGGACATTCAAAAAACATCTGAATTCCACACATAAAAAATCGGAAATTTTCGGCATCATATCTCAAAAACTACTGTCACTTGGGTATACCAGGACCACCGATAAATGCTGTGTTAAGATAAAGAAGCTCCGACAGCAGTGTCACAGAGCGCAGGACTCGCTACTTAAGTCCGGCAGCTCAACTGATGAAAAGGAGAAGTTTCCTTGGTATGATGCAGTTGATTAATATCATCGGCCACAAACCAACAAGTCGAGCTAATGTACTGGAGTCGGAACCCCTTTTCCCACCAACACCGTTTACATCTCCTCCGCCATCTGATCAGGTGAGCTGAGGAGGAAACTGGTAGCCTCCTCTACGTTTTCCCCCGTAGCAGGTTTGGTTACCAGTTACGTGCATATCGCCCCCTGCTGTTTCAAATAGAGTAAATACACAAGTGGGCCGCCGGGCACAGTTCAATGTTGCAAGTGTGAATACAAAGCCAGCGGGGTCAGGGGGAACCACGCTGCGGCGCAGTTCGAAGCAAGTGGACCTGATGTGAAAACGCCCTTAAAAGCCGATTGCTCCGTCTATCACATTCATCACAGGCCAATCAGTGAATGGGTGTGAAGCTGCTCTGAGTTGTTAAGGAGATTTGAAAAGCACTTTATAAGCTCAAGTCCATTTACCATTAACACATATGTGCTTAAACTCTTCCTTCTACAGAGCAGTGAGATAATGTAGACACATAGATAGTCTGCCCCTGCTGTTGTTGTCCATCTACTTGTGCATCACTATACAGTGGTGCAGTAATGAGTCCAAAAATGCAGAAATAGATTGGATTTAGGTTTCATTTGTCTTTAGGTTCAGTGCCTCCAACGGGTTTGGAGATTATGTTTTTTGCCCTCCTGCAACTAAAACTGGTGGATTCGAAAATCAACCAGCCACTGAATTTACATCTTAGTTGTGTGAAGTTGCAGCTCCTCAAACAAGTTTTTTTTTCCTTATTGGGTTTTATAAAAATAAATCACTTCAGCTACAAGTTAATTGAGTACTTTTATTGAGAAAAATAATACAAATATATTGTTTTTTACTTTGAAAAAACTTCACTTAGCTGTGCTGGCATTAAGCTTAAGAAACAAGTCACACCATTCCAGCAGTAATCTTACAAACACTGAAATATGGAGCAGGCTGAGCACAAAGCTTTCAATATAAGCAAACCAAGCAGTGGACCAGGATTAAAATGAAAGTTTTCTGTTACAAATATTGTTTATTCTTAACTACCTGTCACTGAGCCTGGTAAAAATTGAGAAAATTCATCAGACACTGAACAGAAACACCTGCATTTCTTGGTAAGCAAATTTACAGCCCTGGTTGTCCACAAACAGATAATGCTTGTACGGTTCACAAGGGTTTATTTACATCCACCCAATGTCTCCCTTATAAAAACTCATGTATGATCACTACTTCTGTGAATAAGAGGGACATCAACTGGTTCATCCCTCCAATAAACATACCAACATCTAGTGTGACAAATGAAGCTTGAGTTTCTTTCATTTCAGCATATTTCTGTATCATCTTACTGACATAATTATCCTGAATGCCAGTCTACTAATGACTCCACAGACAACTTCATCAACAACAAGTTTTCACACACTTAACTCACCTCCTGTGATGACATAATATTTAGCAAAGCGTTTGGAAATGCATACTGTGTCTTGATAATCCTGGTAAAAACTGCCAGAAGAGCAGAAATACACAAAATTAAAGCTATGAAATGTCAGGAAGGACGACTTTTCCAGCCCTGAGGTGCTTAAGTCTAATGAATTATCAGTAAGATGCCTGGAATATGGTCTTTGGTGAACGTAAGCTTAATGCTGAAGTCAGACTGAATGATTTATGCATAATTTTAGCTCGACCCAAAAGGACAGAATTTTGGGACTCGTCAACCCAAAAAATCTGTCATACTGAATGACAGCAAAACACTTGTCTAGGATGCATCATATTTGCGTTTGCTGAATATAAATTTATTAAAGGTGAGCCCCTTGAGATGTGGCATCTGGTTTTCCAGTGGGTTCTCCTGTCAATCTGGTTGTAAAGATATTTTTATAGAGGAATTATCAATAATAACAATGGACAGAGGGATCATTCTAATATTAACATTAACATATATCATGATAATTCTCTGGAGTGGCATGATGTTGATTAATATAGCAGCATCTATATAGCAGCATCTAGATGAACAGCCATTAAAATGGATTTAACTGGTCTAAAAATATGAATTTATGTTAAATGATAGTTGATGCAGGATAAAGCACTTGTCAAAGGTATATGTCAGAATAATGTGAGCTGTGCCTTAACAGGCTGCTAATGGCTGTCTTTGTTTTTTAATGCAGCAAATTTTTGTCAAAACTTTTAATCAAAACCATTGGTATACAGTCCATCTTCTTGTTAAGATTTCAAAGAAAGCTTCAGAAAGCTAAGCTTCAGCCTATACCTTATTCAGTTATTGATGAGTTTTTGTTAAATGATTGTATTTAGGGGTGTCCGATACAACTTCTTCACCTCCGATGCGATACTGACATTGCAGCCTTGAGTACTGGCCAATACCGATATCGATCCGGTACGATATCGGCAGAAATCATTCATACTTTTATTACTTATTTTGTAGTATGGACTGTAAGAAAAGGCTTGATCAAGTGAGATTACTCAAACAGAGAACAGTAGTCAGCAATAGTGGGTATGAGAAAAACTGACCCATTAGTTATTAACCAATGGGTTAAATAAATTTTAACCTTAAACATAAGAATATACTACAATTAAATCAGATAAATAAAAAACAAATTAGAAGACCCTGAAAAGTAACCTCAATAAATCCACTAAAAACAAAAACATATATTTTTAAATTGCAAAATAACCACTGTGTTTAACTTAAACATAATCATATTCTACAACTGAATTAAATAAATAAAAAATAAATTAGAATGGACTTCTTGTGTCGGAGTGCTTATATCGGAGATTTTAGATGCAGGCTGATATTATCAGATATTTGTTTTTTTGCTGATATCGGACCGATATCCGATATCAATATCGGATCAGGACACCCCTAATTGTATTTTATGTTTTGCTTTTTTTTAACATTTATGCAACCAAAATAAAATATTCATTCTAAACTGTTTTCGTCTGTTTGAGAGTATGTGGTGTTTCTCTTACTGGAGCTGTGACACCAGTATAAAAATAAACCATATTTGGCTCAAACTTAAAACATTTTCCCACAACATTCCCCTCTTGATCTTCAGGTTTGTATCCACACTAAATTTTATTAATCAAACGGAAGGATGTCAGATGATCTGACTTTAGCTTTATAACAAAGATTTATGATTTCCATCCTGCTTGACCACTGCAGTTTAACATGTCTTGAACAAAAGCTCAGAAAGTGCTGGTTTTCTGCCCACACTGACGCCTGCTGTGGCAATATGGCCTCAACGAATTAAAACATTCCCCATGGAGAGACAGGAAGGACACACTGAGGGAAATCTGCTGTGGAAAATCGCAGAGGACAAACGTCTGAGAGTCACATTTTGTGCCAATTTAAGGTAAAGCCAAAGTAAGTAATTAAACAGACACCTAATTATTCCACTAAAATATTAATATACATCTCTAATAGAGGACAACACGCAGCTGCTCCTCGGTGAGCTGTACATGGCGTTAACCGCACCACCTGGCAGACGGTGTTAAAATGTACCATTAATGAGGCCAGGCACAGATTTTTAACACCTTGGCTGTGACGCAGGATTACAACACATGAACAACAAATGTTTCCCAGCGTCCAGCCATGTTTGCATCAGCTGAGCAGGGATGATGGAGCAGATTGCATCGTCAACATTTCCTGGTTATATAATCCAAAGGAGAACGGGCAGATAGAAGATACTGCAGGAGGGATTTGATTTAGATGGGCAGATTAGATGAGAACTTTGACACGTGCAATCAGACAGGAGGAAGAGACACATTAACCCCTTAAAGCCTGTTGTATCATATTTGTTACATATATGATCAACAAATTACTAAAAAAAAAAAAACATCTGAATACAGTCAATGATAAAAATGTCCTCAAGTGGATTAATGGTTGCCAAAATACTTAATGTATCAAATGAGATACAAAAAAAATCTATATGTTAAGATTTTGACTTTTTGGGGGATTTCAGTAGAAAGTGAAATAAACATTTCAGCTCCACAAAAATTAAATTTTCTGGCAATAATTTGTGTTTCATGCTTTAAAGGGTTACATGGCTGGACGAGTGATGGGGAAACTGTTTTTCATTGTATCAGATGGATAGTTACATGATATACTGTTTAACTAACTATCTTACAGTAACTTCTGGAAACTTCGACTAACTTTTTCCAAATAAACGATCGACATGACGACATGCATGGTAAACAGACAGAGGCTGTGTGCAGAGAGGGAAACATGGTGGTGTGGGACGTACAGGAGATTCAAAGCAATCATCTGTGGCCTGCAGGGATAATCACTGCAAAGCCCCACTGTCCCATTCACTGAGGATAAAACCCACTGGATTAATCTGTAGGCATACACAACACACAGATGCATCACAGCACTTACATAACACACCCTTGCACTCTTCTACTTTCCCCGCCTCCTACATGCTTTTCCTTTTCTTTCACTTTGGCTCACAGCCCCACAAATATACACACACACACTCCATCGCCCTCACCTTTCCACCGTTTCGTCTCCTCCCGCCTGCACATATTCAAACAGACACCTGTCAGCCTGCTGCTCTGGACGTGGAGTTTTCACGCTCACCCTTATATCATGTGACGGACACATACAGGACAGCATATATTGAACCGGGCATGAGAGGACATGCACGACAAAGACACACGTTAAAAACAAATACTTTGGTCTGTAAGTTGTCAAAATACTGTTATGAGTCGTCAGAAGTGGAGCAAAAATATCCTTTCAACAGAAAAATGCTTTCAGCATTATCGTTTTTTATTTAATAAAGAAATGCAGTCCAGATCTGATAAAATGGCTACTGAAGCTGCTAGCATCTATGCTAATCTCTGTGCGAGCAGTTAACTTCTTTAATTAATCAATCAGTCAATCTTTATTTGTATAGCACCAGCTCATAACAAGTGTTGTCTCAAGGCCTTTTACAACAGAGCAGGATGAAGCCATACTCTTCATTTTATAGATACACATATATGCATATATACAAATACACATATATGTGTGTGTGTGTGTGTGTGTGTGTGTGTGTATATACATACATACATATATATATATGTGTATATATATATATATATATATATATATATATATATATATATATATATATATATATATATATATATATATATATATATATTTTTTTTTTTTACATATACATATATATATATATATATATATACACAAACACACATATATAGGGAGAGCGAGAGAGAGAGAGAGAGAGAGATACACATAGATGTAGATATATTTTTTTATATTTACCAGGCAGAGACAAAGGGACTAAAAATAAGAATTTATGATAGCGACAAACCCATGGACGCCCAGATCATAAATCTGTCCTTCCCACATTTGTCTCTACTGAATATAGACTCAATAAATCAATCTTTATTTGTTTGTGTAGCCCCATATTTGACTTTGTTGAAGGACAAAGGGTGGGGGTGTGAGCCAGGTGGTGGGTCAAGCTGGCTATGTAAATGCACGTCGTCACAGCAGCGCAGCACAGTGAAGCTGTCTGAAGTAGAGCACGACTGTAAACAAAAAGCAGCGATGGAAGACCCCCAGCACTCCTGTACTCTGTGGAGAAATTCTTTACAACAGCAGAGGACAAATCATGCACAACTCAAAGCTTATCTGAACATGGCAAGGTTTGTGTTTTAGTTTTAGATGCAGTTGCCCGAGGAATGTTGTTTTTTGTGACCAATCAACAGACTGCAGCACTTTTAGCTCCACCTTTAGGGTCAGTTTGGTATGCTCAGCAGCCCTTCAGAGGGTTGCCAAAAAGTGGGACTGTATGGGTGGGTTATTTGGGGACCTTTTCTCCTTATCCAACAGTGGAAACACCAGTAATTGCGTACCGTACTGAGCAGAACTGAACCGGTCTGCATGGTGGAAACACAGCTTGTGTTCATTTTGTTGAGTAATTATTTTCATTATGGTTTTTGTCAACAACCATTTTTCCCCTGATGAAAACTAGACAGTAACTAAAAAAAAACCAGTGCACATGGAAAAAACTAAAACTAAATTAACTGACATTTTTGTCAACAAACAAAAACTAGATTAAAGTGTTTGACAGAGACTTAATCCAATCAGACCTAATTTGGTCATGTAGAAAGTAGGAACAAGTGAGGAATATATCCAATCACAGCTACTTCAGATGTGTGGAAAGGTTGGGTGAGTAAAGAGGGACATCCAATCACAACTGATGAGGGTTCAGTGCCTTGCTTACGGGCACCTGAGCAGGACTATAAAAAGTGAACTCGCACCTCTCCAGCAACCAGAAATTTTCCAGACTTGGAACAACAGGCTCTGGCTCCCGATCTAAGTCCTTAATGTTTGAGAGACTGTCATCCAATAGCAGGCTGAAAGATTTATAGTTATCGGATCAAAATCGCAACTTCAGCCAACACAATCATGTGATTGCCAAAGCTGCAAGTTTTTGCATCACTCCTGACTGACACAGGATCTGTTGTATAAACTATTTTACACATGCTATTTTACAAATTTGCAGGCAATTTGCATTTAAAAATTGGGTGCAAATGATTGGCTTACTCACAACTGCAAATTGGCTCTGATGGTTCTCTTAAAAGAGCTGCTCAAAAGAGTCGACTTGTTCACAAACGTCACATCTCCACCGTGGAAGTGCTGGTAAGCAGATCAACAACACAAAGCCTCTGTTTAGGAGCAAAAGTTGGAGTATCTCTTTAATAATTAAAACAGATTATTTATCATCAATATTAGATGATGAATAATACGTTATGTGCTTATGATCACTGACTTCCTTACTGTTGTCTTTACTGTAAACACAGTGAATATTGCACTGAAGCTTGATTTGAAGAAAATCGTGAATCGAATTGAAATCGCAAAATCTGCTAGGAAAAATCACAATTAGCTCTTTTCCTGAAATTGTTCAGCTCTAACTTATACCATAATTAATTTTCTAAAACACATGTGAAGTGTCCATAAAGAGCCTAAAGTTGAATAACCCTAATTTTGTACCTTTACGCTCAGAATTCTTTGATTATTACAAAGAAGATTAGATGGATAAATCATAAGTTTTACATTTAATGCAGCCTGAGGAAACAAACACAAGAGTTCTTTTAAAGGTAGGACAGAATGCAGAGGAGCAAAGTGGAGCGACTGCACCAGAGGAGTCAGATTACTACATATCTGCCCTCTCATGCTGATCAATAAGAGTGAAACATATCAAATATTCCATCACCCCAGTGAGCTGTTTTTCAATTTAGCATGAGCACCAGTATTCATAGATGTGTGTGAGGGTCAGTGTTCACTTTTGTCTCTACAGAGGGAACAATAGGTTTGAATCACTGGATGGATGTTGCATAAAGTCTGTTAGAAAAGAAACTGTTAGAGGATATTGTTCTGTTTTTGTTTTTTGATTCATGTTTTGTGCTGTTAAACCTTGTAAATTGAAGCCATTTTCTGCTATTTCTGGTTCTTAATGTAAAAATGCCTGTATGACCTCGACAATTTCAGGTACAACCAAGTTAAAGACATTTCTTTTTTCACCTAGACTATCAGAACATCTGCATCATAATGATGTCAGATTAATGTCTTAAAAGTTACTAAGACAAAACAAAAGACAAAACAGAATTTTAGTTTGTTTGGATCAACAATGGAGAAGCCTTTTCACATCTACATATGGTTCCCCCAAGCCTCAGGTATCAGAGGAAAAATAAGAACATGCAATCAAACTCAAAACAAAAATTATGCACATATTTACTCTTTTTCTGAGAGTGTTTTTAGACCTGTATTGTTAATTGTGCCACTCCTAGATTCAGTTTCTGTCTGGACCAAGACAGAGGGCCACGTCACATATCCCTCACTTCAGGGGGCTGAACTGGTGGACTACTCCTGATTAAAAAGATACATCTGACCTGAGGCCATGTGTAGATCTATGAAAAGGTAAGCTTCAATACAAATCTGACCTCATAAAGATCTGTTGCACCGTTACAGGGACATTAACAACAACCTGAGATGTAACACCTGAGATGTAAGACCTCTGCTATCAGCTGCATATTGGGTCCAACAAAATACCACCAATAACCCTGAAATCCACCCCTGACCCTCTCACCCAAAGCCAGGCAATTAATCAAGTTTCTATTTCAAATACAATTACTGCCTCCCACTATTATGGAAACAGAATAATGGAGATTAAATGATTACTGTGCCACAGGACATGTCAACAATCTTCCCTTTGAACATCATTATGCCTTTGATACTACCTTGAACACAATATATGTTGTCAACTCGTTCCATCATTCTGTCTCTGCAACATCCCCTGTAGAGGTAAAACATCACGGGGGTAAATATTACATCTCAGAGCTAAAGACTATCTGCAAAGTGATCCAATACCTGACAACAAATGGACTTATCAGGCAGTTAAGTTGGTTTTGTTGTCAATAAAATAAAGAAACTGATGGGTTTTTTTTTGTTTCCACTGAACAATGAAGCATCAACATGCTTCAGACCATCTGACAACTATTACAGGCTTTTGATGGGACTACTGGGCATGCACACATCCTGACTGCAGGGGGTAAATGAATATTTTTCAGCTTTACCTTGTAGTGCTGTTTGGATTAAGACAGATAATAGTGAAGACTTAAGGCTGCAATTTGGCCAGTCCACCTTTATTTGTAAGTTTTTAGATATTTTAATTGAGTTAATGCACATGTTCAGAAAGACGCATATTATGTTCTACCATTGTTAAAAACGAGCCTGAGTCTGTTGGTTAAATTCACAAACTATTGCGAGTAGGGCGTAATAATATATTGTTTTTTAAATCACAATTGCAATGTCCCACTGCAGAATATGCAATTTCAGCCATGTTACAAAAATGTCATTTAAGTGATTTGTACGTTGTTTACGATGGCCGAAAAAGGGCAAACAGCCTACAGCAGTTCAGTGAGAGGAAAACAGCTTCAAGAACAGAAAAGATTTTAGCACAGAAAAAAAAACAAAGGTCAGAGTGAAATACAAACACGGAAACAGACAGGCTCCAGGCTTGCAGGGGGCACTGTGGCAGAGAGAGAGCATGGGAGGAACGGACAAGAGAGAGAAAGAGCAGCTTGTCCACGCTGGTGTTTGAATCAGTAGCAGGCGTGATTTGGACTGAAGTTACAGCTTTGTGAGGTGGTGTTAAGATTTCAAAATAAATTTTAATATTTGGTCAGAAGGAATTAAAGTATTAAACTGTACACCAAACATGAATTTCAGTTTGTCACGTGACTGAAATATATCGTGAATGGGGAGAAGCAAAATTCGTTGCAAGATTGTCATGTAAACGAAGTAAATTTTCATGTGAACTACGCAATTTTTTGTGAGAGTTGTGAGAATCTTGGTTTTTTTCGCCTTTTTCACTGAAGTTCACTCGAAGCTGTGGTGTGACAGCTAATCAGATTTGAGAGTGAACAGTAATGAGGATGACATCGCAGAAAGAGGAGGAAGTAAACAATGCTGCAGCCGACATCAGAGCTCCTTGACACGGTTACTGCAGTGTTTGGAGACCGAACCACACAGAGGAGAATGAGGAGAAGGTCTCTGGAGAGTTTTGAGTATCTGGTAAGTTCAGCTCATTTTAATTTAACATTTTTCATGGACTGTAGTGTGAACAAAGTCTGCCAGCATAATGGCGGGCTGGCTGCTGGTGAGTTTTTCTGGCTTACTCTTCATAGTTTAATGTGTTTTTCACCTGGGACAAAATGCCTCAACCTCACAGAAGAACTACCGGAGCACCCACAACAGAAGGAATAGACCAGGGAGAGAGGAGGAGCGGGTCTGCGATCATACCGGGAAAAAAAGAGTAAAGCCACAGAGGGTCCATCACCTGGGGTGAAGATCTCCATGTGCAGCTCTGAAGGATGTTATGGATCATCAAATGGACGTGTTTCTATTTCAGACTTTTCTGGGATGTTTTTAAGACACAGGAGGAAGACAGTGACTGTAGAAACATCCATCATGGTTGATCATGGATCAGGATGGTGGAAACACACGCTGTTGTGGGGAGGAGACAGACTGATCCCTTCTCTCGTCCCCCTCAGGTCTGCGGGGCTAACATTTGTCTTACTATGTATGATTTATTTGAATATGCCAATATCTGCATGAAATTTAGAGACGCAAAGCACGACACGATTTTCTATTTGCATTCGGTGTGAGCACAGCTTTAGTGTACTGTACATTAACGCATTCGTTTTTTATTCTTGCATAGCGTTATTTCATTTCCTTGTTTATATTTTGTTCTGACCTAAACTTGAATCTTTTCTGTTCTTGCATCGACCCGCTGTAGGCTATATGCCCTTGTCGGTAAGAAAGTTAGTCCTCTTTACACCACCAGAGAGATGGAAATCTTTACTGTAGAGTCCTAAGTCCATCTACTGCAAACACCACAAACGATTAAACTTTTAACTTCACTGTGTGGGTGAGCTTTGAAACATCTTGCAGGGCTTCTCAAAACATCTGCCCCTCACAGAGAAGCTGAAATTAACTTACACTGACAAACTGTGACAAGTCCATTTTGACAGCCACTGTGTCAGCCAAACATTAACAGGTTGAAAGAGTGAAATTATGAAAGAAACCAGTACAAAAAGAACCCATCAGGGAACCAAAATCGTCTGCAGCTGCCAAGAAAAGACTGTGAATTTGATCCCTCTGCTCATTTTGTGTCTGAGCGACTCATAATTAAGCAGCGAGGAGAGAAAAAGGCGACTGTCACCGCGTTCTTGGATATTACTGCTTTCTACCAGCTGGCAGATTAAATTCAACATGAGAGCAGTACAAAAAGAACAAGATGAATAAATAAGAAGGGGATAAATTAAACAGCGCGAGTGTGCTTTTGAAGGGGCGAGAGAGTGTGTGTGTGCTGGATGTCTGCTGTGTGATGGAGCAGGACCAGGCTTGAGGCTGCTGGTTATTTCTCACCTTTATGTACGAAGAGTGATGGATGGGTGAGTGACGGGTGCCTGGGTGGGGACGAGGGGGGAGTGATAAGCCGAGGGTGGATCTATTTTCTCACCAGGAGAGCGATTATTTGTGCACCCGGGGTTCAGGGACGTCATTCAGCTGTTTCGCTCCTCAGAGGACGCACAATGAACAGCTGCTTCACCTGCAGTCTGAAACCAGGTGTTACTCCAAACTCTCAACGTGCTTTGACTCCTTTACCAAGCTGTTTGAGCAGGGGCGGGGTCAGCAATTTGGAGGCCTTGGGCATAGACCAATATGGGGTCCTTACCAACTTAGCTTAAAGGGATTTGCAACATTTTCCCAAGTCCATGAAAAGCAGACAGGCACCACTCTTTCAACCGTGCGTGTAGTAAGTAGGTCAGCAAAACAAAGCATGTCCGCGGTGGTTTGCACATGCGCCCTACAGTTTAGTTTTGTTTGTATTTCTTTTGACAATTATATAAAGTGCTAATCTTAGTCTAAAAAAAGATAACATGGTTAAAAAAAAAAAGAGTCACAACAAGCACAAAGGACGGTTTAGAGTTGCTGAAGAGTTTATCGGATGACTGTAGGCAGAGGCAGGCTAACACTTGAGCTCTGTCCATCTCTACCTGGTTGTCATGGATTCAGGAGTGAGGCAAGACACGAAAACAAAAAAATGTTGGCGTATCCCTTTAAGTCAGTTTTAGCACATACACAACATATTTTGCAGGTTTGAAGGGGGGTTCTGAAGGACACAAACTTTAAGATTTTCAGCCTCTTATTGTTTTTGCACTTTACTTAAAGCACGCAACGACCACTTAAATTAGCTTTTGCCTTGATGTGTTGCCACATTCTCCCTTTGTGTGCAAGCAGACAACTGCAGCATGCAATGGAAGTGCTGGTGGGTTTATTTAGAAAAAAATAGAGATCCTATTTAATTGTTTCACAAAAAATGTTGAATAAACCATAAGCATTAGTAGCATCTCATATGAAAAGTCCAGTTGTGCTTTATTTTAATCTACTAAATTATGTTTTTTGTAGTTTTTTTATTTGTTCTTCCTTTACTGCTGTTTCTTGGTTGCAAAGATGGAGCCATCAGTCTAACAGAGACGACACACTCGTGTTGATCTGCTTAGAGCTTGGACTGAGCTCTTCGTCCTCACTGACATTACTCACTGGGAGACAGGAGGGTCAGAGGTCTGTTCAATTCCTGAAATAGAGTCGCAGCTCTGCTTTAGACTGATAAAACTTCAGTGGGACATCTCAAAATGTCACTTTATTCTGCTGTTTCTCCATTCTGCTTTTGTAGACATGTGCCGCTTCACATGAAACACGTTGGCAAGTTGTTTTAAGCTATAAATACAGGGGGGTGTAAAGGGCCAGGGGGCCCAAGGCTGTACAGGGCCCTGAAAAGTAATATATTGACATTATTTTTTTGTACCTCATTTTATTATCTTTTTGTTATAGGTCTGTAAGGATATCTTTTCTTTTTTATAAAAAAAAAATTATTAAGGTTTTCTAGTTTTTGAAGGTAAAAAGTAATACTCAGACATCTTTCTGAAAGAGTTAACTCCCATAAAGAAACATTTATATTCAAAAAAATAAAAAAATAAATAAATAAGGTCATTCTGAACATTTATTAGAAGACATTAGATGTATGTATTCATTTTGTTTACCAAATAGCAAGATACAATTTGTGGGTCTTTAAAAAAAAAAGCAGGTTAAAGAGCAAGACAAATATAATCAGTCAAAGTTTTGAACCTTTTACGGGACTAAGGGACCAGAGTTACATTAGGACTGATTGTGTGATACATAAAAAACTTGTTAAGTGCTTAAAATTGTCCAAATGCCAGAAGGGTCTGTATAGACATAGTATAATTTAGAGTTTCTTCTATGATATCAGCTCAAGAGTGTTTGCTACACAGTTTGAGGCAGATTTGTGTCTACATACATAATGACTTGGCTGTAATAATAATAAATGGCCCTTTGAAAATATATTTCACCATATTCATTCATCACTTTGATCTACAGATACCTGTTTTGAGAAACTTTGCAGAGCAGACTTGGTAAAGGGCCCAATCTGATATCTTTACATGGGGCCCTTAATTTCCAGCAGTGCCTCTCTACAGAAAACAATAATAAGTTCAGGATTCTTTACACATTTTAAACATGAAATGTAAAATATCTCTGCAAACAGCATTCAAAGAATCAAAAATATGAACAATCACATAATGCACATCACTGATTCAGAGCTTCAAACATTTGCTCATGTGTCCCTGCATTCAGACACTCATGTTCTGCAAAACAAAAGCACTGCAAACAAGTGACCAGCAACCAGGAGCCAGTGAGAAAATGAAATCAGAGGTCAGACAGCTGTGAACATCTGCCTCCTCCATCACAACACCGCTGTGACTCTGGGTAAAAGAAAAGACCAAGCAGAACAATGTCAACCTGAATTTACTCCACATAAAGTCTGCTGCAAAGCGTCAACCCAGAGGAAACCATCTCAACTGGTTCACACACACCTTTACTTTGACAAGTTAAAACTTCATCTTTTTCCTTTTCACACATGTAAAGGAAGAGAATTAGGGGTTTACAAAATGTAATTGTACTTGTTATTAACCTGTTATGTTTACATGTTTTAAATAAAGGCATTAATCAGTCCATCACTTGTGGCAATGATTTTATGAGGCATAAACTCTGAAATGGCAGACATTAATGTTTTAAACAATTCATCTACTGTAGGTGGCTCATGTTTAGGCTTAGATGACAAAAGTTTATAATTCATTTTTTCAAAATATATCTTAAATTTACCAGTTACAGATTGTTCATGTGTTTTATTTGTCCTGATGTGCTGATTTCTATCGAGAAAAATGTTATTGTTAAACTGTCAATTACACATAAAACTGCATGGGTTGAAACTACTGTAACAGGGTTAACTACAGGAACAGGGTTGAAACTATAGTAATTTGGTTAAAATTGCAGTAAGATGGGGTACAACTACAATAACAAGGGTAAAACCTACAGTTGCAAGGTTGAAACTACAGTAACAGGGTTAAAACAACAGTAACAGAGTTGAAACTACAAATGACAGGGTAAAAACTACAGTAACATAGGGTGAAATCTATAGTTACAAGGTTGACACAACAGATACAAAGGTAAAAAGTACGGTAACAAGGGTTGGAACTGCAGTAACAAGGGCTGGAAGTACAGGAACAGGGTTGAAACTACAGTAACAGAGCTGTAAATACAGTTACACAGTTGAACCTACAGTAACAGGGCTGAAACAACAGTAACAGGGTATTTGGTATTCAAAATGATATTTAAGAAACATTTTTTGCCTCAGGACATCTCAAACTTGAACAGTTATTGTTATTGTGTGGTTTTTGCATTTATTATTTGAACTTTCATGGGTGGGACAGAAAATGTCCTCAATTCCTGGAATATCCCATTAATGTTTAATGACTTCATGATGTTTTAAAATCAGTGAGTTATCATGCTTCATAGACCTTAAACTGAATATCTATTTATAAAACTCATGATTATGCTTTTTGCCATAATGGCGCAGCCCTTAATCTTGACAATTATAGACTATTAGAGGTTTGCTTATTATTCTGTATGTTGTCAATTTTAAGGAAGGACTGTATTTACTGAAGTAGATTCTCAGACACCTGCTCTATTTCATACTTGGATAAAGTTTTGTCAAAGCACTGGTTTTTACTCCTGTCACTCTTTGTAGAAAATGGCTTCTACATCGATACTATAGAAAAACACTGCCAGGGCTGCCTTTATCCAATACAACATAAACTTCTCAGCAGCAAATCAGGGGTGTCAAGACTTTTTGTGTCAAGAAAATAAAAAATATCTGCAACAAATCTGATGTCATAAATTTGTCTTGGAGAAGTCACTGCTTATTCAGGAAAAGCCACTCCACAGGAATGGTTGCTGTCCATGGTGCTGAAGAGTATTCATTCTGCAGAGAGCTTCACCAACCCTTCACCTCAATTCAACAGCTTCACCAACCCTCCACCTCAACAAAACAGTTTTGCAAACCCTCCACCTCAATTCAACATTTTAACAAACCCTCCACCTCAAATAAAACAGCTTTACAAACCTTCCACCTAAATTAAAACTTCTTCACAAACCCTCCATCTCAATTCCCCCGAGCTTCAACAGGAGGAGAAGCCCCGTCAGACCGCTCCAGCCTCGTCTTTAATCCTTACAACTGTCTCTAATCTTCTAATGTGTTTAAGACGGGGACTCCTCCACAAACTGCTGCTCTGAAAAACACGCAGACTTCGTCAACAACAAAATCAAACCAACAAGACTGAAGAAAACTTTGACGACTCCTCACCACAAACCTCCGACAATAATATCCAGCTGCAGCTCAACTTTACACCCTGAATAAATCCAGAAAAATAAACCTAACATCGTTTTCTCACCAGCTGCCCAGAGCAAAGACAAACAAACCTGACGTCGCCTCACCTCGTAGATCTTCCTCTGCTCCTCTTCCTCTTCAGTTTATTCGTCTCTGTGTTTGTTTCTGCTCAGGATGAAAATGTCCGTCCGTGCAGCCGCTCCACTCACCGGGACTGTCCCCTGTGGAAACACACCGCCCTCCTGCTCAACTGTCAAGCTCCCAGGGTGGAGGAGTCAGACACTTCCTGCTCAGCTCTTTCAAAATAAAATATTCAACCCGAGACCACCTTTGTTACATGGGTTCTTGCTACCCCTAATTGTCTGTGTATTGATATCTTTTCGCTAACAGTTGACACACAAAAATGGCAAAGTAAACAAGAGGGCATAAAGGGCCTATGACTGATAGGGACCCCTAAAATATGATAATATCAGATATGTTTTGCCATATGTTGGTATTTTAAGATTTCAGTACCGTTGACTTACATATTTTCCTTATTAAACATTGCAAAATATTATATGCAGGCATTTTTGCAGTACTAAACTCCAACAAAATTACATTTATTTTAAAAAAGAGGCTCTTAAAAACATTTATTAAAGGCTGTTGGTTTTGTTTATGCATTTTGTATTTATCTACATGTCTAAATGACATATTTGAATATTTGTTTTATAAGACAACCAAGGGGCATAGTGTTGCAGCAGGCAGTGAAAGGCAGTTTACAGAAAAGAAGGTCGCTGGTTCGAGCCCCATGTGGGTTAGGGCCTTTTGGAGCATGCTCTCGAGAATGCGTGGGCTGTCTCCAGTACTCCATCATCCTCCCTCACAACAAAATCATGCTCATTATTTTAAATGATGGCTCCAAATTGCCCTTAGGTTTTAGTGTGAGCATGAATGGTTGTCTGTCTCTGTATGTGGCCCTGTGATTGGCTGGTGACTGGTTCAGGGTGGATAGGTTTCAGTCACTATGACCCTGAAAGGTATAACCAGTGTAGATGATGGATGTATGATAACAGCAGGTCATGGAGTAAGACAAATGTTTAATCTGTCAAAGTTCTGAAGCCTTCACAGGGTAAAAAGATCAGAGAGCCATGAGGACTGATTATGTCTTAAAAGCAGATTGAAAATAAAATCACGTTAAATGCTTGGTATCTTATTTTTTATTGGTTTGTGGTACATTCGTATTTTTCTGTCCTGCTTTTATTTGTCTTATTTTGACTGATAGTTCGTTTCTTATCTTGTCCCCAAAGGGTTCCTTTTTCAGTATTGAGCACTGCTGTCACTTTTATCATCTTTTTTCTTGTCTTGTCCTTGGATGTTTATTGTGTGTGCAAAAGAATGATGACTCACACACTTAAAACTAATTTTAACTATGGGGATGAATAAAGGTACCTAACCTTAACATGGTACATATTCCAGAAAGTGTCTCACAGTGCTTTTATTGTCTAATTATCACCTGAAGAGCATTTTCTCCACTGTTTCAAGATAATGCACGTCTTTAAACAGAACAAATTGTCTTTGATAACTACAAGCAGCTATTTTTTTTTTTAACATATTTGTTAATCTATTTGCTTTACAGATATTTGGTTTGAGATTCCTGGTTACAAATAAATGACTGCAAGTTAATAAAAGGAAGTATAATGACTGGATGTTGACATGGTAATAAACGAGGGTATTACCACTTAATAAAGGCAAAATTATCATAACTAAAACAAGACAAATAAATGTCTAACTGCTACCTAAAAAAAAGACCTCTTTTCATTTACCTACACAAAATTAGCATCATTTCTCAGTAAAGGATCAAAGCCTAAGTAACTGTATTATGAATAAGACCACATCTACTTTCGAACCAGGAAGAAAATAAATAATTAATTGTTAGTTAACCTTGGCCAGGTTATCAATCAGTAGTTTATTTTTGTTTATCCCCTGAATAAGGAAATGTTTACGTGCAAGTTAATCTTGACAAAAAAAAAAAAAATATTATCAGGCAATGAATAAATATAACCATCAGACAAGGATGACAAATGAGGAGTTAACATGTGGAAAAAAATGAACAATTAAACACTGTTCACTAGATATGAAATAAGTACAGATAAAAAAAAATGGATAACTAGCTGGTTAAGAGGAAATTAATTGGTTTTACAGTATATCAAACCAAATGTTGATTGATATACTGTAAAATCAGCAAAGTTACTTGTTAACAAAGTAACCAAGACATGAAATGACGTTTATTAACCATATTAACTAATTACCTGTTAATGAGGGATTGCAGAATAAACTATTCATGTTTATCAGGTCTGTGCCCACACATCACTTTTGCCTTGTCAGTGCAAATAATTAATAAATCATTAGCCTAACTGGGGGACTGGGGTCAAAGCGGGGCTAACACAATAATTTTGAGACCAGATAAATCTGATGATGACAGCTTATGTGTCCAAGTTGACTGCGTCATGTCCCAGCCCTTTTGCATAAATATCATGTTGATATCATCATACGAAAATGGTCTTAAAACGTCATTACTGTACTGTAGAGCAAACTTTTCCTGTAACTTTATGCTTAAAAACCCAAATCAGCTGCATTAAATTCACCTTTTGGTTGCTCTTAATTTGAAGGTTCCGTCACTTTACTTCCTGTCTTACCGTGTTCAGTTGCTCCAGCTCACAAAATGGCCGCGCCCTCTGACGTCACAGGCGGTGGAAGAAGTGTTTCTTTTTCACTCTCAGTTTAGATGTATGCAAACGCTCAAACGGCATCAATTTAAAGAAAAAAATAACTTTAAAGTGCTAAAACATTAACATGGCTGCCATGTATTCGAATACTAACAAAATAAAACACTTTTGATGACATGTTTATAAAAAAAAGGGTTTCTGTTTGGATTGTTCAGAAAAGGAAATAACGAGACTTTTTTGCAAATATGTGACAGATTGAATTGTTTAGGTCTGTTTCTCAATGACTGCTTTCAGGACGTGAAAGCAGTCATTGAGCCAATCACAGGGCCACGTGTGTCAAGGACGAAAAAAGAGGATGCTTTTTAAAAAAATAAAAATAAAAATAAAAAGATAATAAATGGAATAGAAAAATACTAAATATTGTTTCAATTTAGTATTTCCACTGTGAATGGGGTAAAATCCAGATATTCGTGTAGTTTGTGATGACAGACAGGTTGCTTTTTCATGCAAAATAAATTTTAGGTATCAAATTCTGTGTAGCTGCTTTATACATGAGGTTTAATCAAGGCAGGTCATTTTTGACCCCTAGAAAAAGTGGAGTGTACAGAATGATAAGACAGCAGCAGGGCTAAAAACAGAAAAAAAAGAAAAAAAAACTTTCCCAACTCAAATAAAGGCACAAAAAGAAGAAAAGAAAAGAAAGACAATAAATATATCAACATGTCCCCTTTATGGTGTGGCTGGAAACAGTCATCCTCTGGGCAGCTTTAGAGCCAAAACAATCTTCTTGTGGGCGTAAGCGTGGCTGAACACGGCAAACATTACTGTAATAATTGTTCTTTTCAATGATCAGGTATATTCACAACATTAATATCACAAAAATAAGGAAAGCACTATTTCAGAAGGACTGGGTCACACTTTAAAATATGCAACAACAAATAAATGTTTTCTGCTGCTTTGTTGAGTTTGCATGTTCTCCCTGTGCATGCGCAGGTTCTCTCTTCCTCCCACAGACCAAATTCCATTTTTAATATGTACAGAGAATGGGCAGAAAAAGAGAGACTATCCAGTGTCAGTTCTCTTGGCCAAATTGCCTTGTAAATGCCAGAGGTCAGAGGGGTATGGCCAGTGGTTTGAGAGGATAGAAAGGCAGCAGTAACTCAGATTAACATGCGTTACATCCAAGATATGAAGACCATTTCTGAACACACCATACCTCAAGTCTTGATGGGTCACTGCAGCAGGAGACCCCGCCTGGTGCCACTCCTGCCAGCTATGAACAGGAAGCTGAGGCTACAGTTCACGCAGGCTCACCAAGACTGGACAGTAGAAGATTAGAAAAATGTGCTGTAGTCTGATGATTCTTGATTTCTGCTGTGTCTCTCAGGTGGTCAGATCAGCAAGGAACTGAAGAGGCTCCACAGTCACCTGACCTCAATCCATAATAGAGCACATTTAGGACGTGGTGGAAGTGGAGATTTGCATCATGGGTGAGCAGCGACAAATCTGCAGCAACTGTGTGAGACTATCATATCAATATGGACCAAAAACTCTGAGGAATGTTTAATCCATGCCACCAAGAATGAAGACAGTTCTGAAGGCAAAAAGAGGTCCAACCTGTATAAGCAAGGTGTGCCTAATAAAGTGGCAGTGATTCACAGGTGATGTTTGACTTTCCTCTCAGACGATACAACTCTTGGCTGCTGGATCTTTATGCAATCAGAAACATGATTCTTCAAGAGAAAAATGACTGAAAGATGTGCTGCAGAGAAACATATCTGCCCCTCTAGTCCTCATCATCTGTTCTTCAGGGGACAGACAAAGACCCTCTTCAAGCTTCAAGAAGAATTCAGTCTTCATGGAGATTAATCTGCCTCTCACATTTGTTTCAGATCTTTAGTGTCTGACTGAAGGAAACATTAAGGACCCTTAACCTAAAATTATGCTCCAATCAGTCAGTAAAAGAACAATTACTCTCATTATGCTGCTGCAGCAAAACCAGACTGATTTCTCTCCTCGGGTGTTGTGCATTCAAAATGACTGTCAGTGCAAATTTATTCACTTCACAGCATGAGCATTAGGAAATACATTCACTAGGAGCAGTTTCTTTTATGCTTTACACATGGCAATGGTTACTGTGACAGGGATCAGGGATTGATGAATTGTAACATGAGAATCAAAAAAGAGTCATCGTTCTGTTTCAGAATAACGCTTCGTAGATTTGCATTTTTGTTGATAGAAGCATTTCTCACTCACCAGAATCTTTAACAAGTTTTAAAGCGCTCATGTCCTGGTGTATTTGACCATTTACATCATGTCTTGGGTGTCCATTTAGCAAGGATTTGACTAAAGTTGAGTAAAAAACATAGTTTCACCTCTGTAGCAGATTGGAAGCAGCTCTTTATCCCTCCTCTTTGGAAATGCTCTGGTCTGGTACAGAATGAGTCTTTTATTAGAAGAACAGATAGACTTTAACTGTCATCAAGTGTGTGAAAAAGGTATACAGGGAAGAAAAACTCTGTCATTATTCTTTCCTTGAGGAAGAAACTTTTATGTTTAATTGTTTTTTCTTTCCTTATGGACTGAAAAAAATGTTGCATGAGATTTAGTAAAAATACAAAGGTAATGCCTATTGGGAATTTATAAACAAACAAACAAACAAACAAAAAAAACACGACAGAACAGCAGAAGCTAAAACAACAATCACAACCGGAAAGTACAACAATGCTTCAGGCCTGGAGGGGACTTGGACTGAAGTTATGGCTTTGAGAGATAATGGAAAGTTTTCAAAATATATTTTAATATTTGGATAATCTCAACACAGCACGTCATACACATAATTCTTTCCCACCACCGATCTAGAATCTAAGCCAGAAATCCCGCGTGATCAAACAAATTCTACCAAAAATGAAGAATGGCACTGCCAATTTCTTGCCAACTCTTGTCCTTGTTGTTTCGGTTGTGGTATGATTTGGCGGAGGCATTGAATAGACACTCTAGTGCTTACCACTGCTCCTCAAGCTGGTCCTCCATTTCAGAGGTCCACTGAACTTTGTGGTTCAGGTCGGCCATACTTGTTTATATTTACGTCTGTTTCCTTGTTCCTCGGTCAGCTTGCTCATTGATCGGCCACATTCTGTTCCACATCACAATTCACAGAGTCATGACTCAGGAGTCGTGAGCTTTCCCCACACACATGAAGATTTTTGGTCATAAATATTAAACAAGTTTGATATTTACGATTGTCAGTCCTGACCCTTTTCAGAGCCGATTATCGGGACAAACTCACTCTTCACACACCGCAGACCACAGGATAATCTTAAAGGAAAATCTTAAAGACATAAGATAATCTGGCATTTGCCGTCCTTGGTCAGGAAGGGGGAAGTTGGGACAAAAACAGCCCAATAATCTTTATGTGTGAACCCTGCTTTAGTATACTGTACTTTGCTGCAGCCCCCTGCAGGCCTCGAGCTCTCCCGTTGTTGTTCTTGGTTTTGCTGCATTTCTGCTCTTGCAGGTTTTTTTCTGTGTTTGGATTGTTTTGGGGTTTGTTTCATTTCTAACTGCAGCACGTTGTTTTTTTATTTTTGTAGCGTGTTTCCATGTTTGAATTTCTTCCTGACCTTTGGTTGTGTTTCTGTTCTTGAATCTTTCCTGTTATTGAACTGCATGGAGCACTTGTAGACCGCCTACCCTCTTGGGCCAACGTCCCAAATGGACACACGGACACACATGAACATCATGACTTCAGATCAGACCATCACAGATGCAGAAATGTGGCAGGTGGCCTCTGAATAATCCATTAGTATTCATGACATGACATTTCAGTGTGTTATCTACAGTAGATTGAGCACTGAAGTCAGCTGTGGCTTAGTCCGTCAAGCCCCCCCCCCCCCGTCATACTAACACACGCATGAACACACACAAACACACACTGTGCCATCTCTGAGTCATCACATGGTGTTACTGTGCTGTTTCATGATGGATCTAAAGGCCACTTCATGGTTTGCCAGCAGAAAAATGCAGGAATTGGCTCAATCACAAGATTCATGAGTCCAAATATGACAAAATAAACACCATTTACCAGGGGAGGAGGTTGTTGAATAGATGTGTAGTCAATATTTGTATTTTAAAATAAGTTGATTAACAAATGAAATATCAAACTCCCCCAGTAAGAGTGCATGTGTGCATATGTGTATTTATAGATAAAGGTGCACGTCTGGCATGACTTGTACAAAAATGCTACATTATTATTATTATTATTCAATTTATTTATTTTTTAATTGAGTTTTCTGCCCTTTCACTTCTTTGGGAAAGCTTATGTAGCTACATGTAGCAAATGTAGACTTTTTTGTCCAGCGCTGTCCTTATTAATTCAGTGATTAAACCATTGTTACATGTTTTTCTTATGTTCTTAAATCTATTAATAATACTGCCACAAACCACAACTGGTATTTTTGAAGAGGTGTGGGGTCCATTTCTCCAGGTCATAAAGAAAATTAAATTCCCACAGCACAAATTTTTTACTTGAGGTGTAGTGGGCGATTAAGTGATAGAACTTTGACATGAGAGAACTGCGAAACTATCAGTAGCTCATTGACTGGCCGTATGTTTACTTTCACCTTTATTGTTCATTTATCTGCTGATCTGCTTCTTATCATATATATATATATATATATATATATATATATATATATATATATATATATATATATATATATATATATATATATATATATATACATATATATATATATATATTTAGATATAGATATAGATATAGATATATAGATATAGATATAGATATGTATGTATATATATATATATATATATTATTCAGTTTTATTTATTTATTCTATATATTCTATATATTTATATTTTTATTCATACATACATGTTTTATTTAACCCTTGCATGCATGAATTATTAAATCACAAAGGCATACTTTTTAAAAAGGTTTGTTTTTACTTTCAAACAAAATAAAAATCATGGTCATTTTTTTCAGTGTTATATTTTGGGGGAGTTATGCATCTGTCCGCTACAGTGGACACCATGCGTCAACGGTATAAATGGTAATTTAGTGGAACTTAATAAAGATCCACAAACACATGTCTTTGACAAACTACTGAATGTAAATAAAAGAAAAAGCAAAATCTGAAGTATATGTATTATTGCTGTTTAATCAAACTATTCACCTGCTAATTATACCAAATTTGAAATAATAAATACAAAATTATGTCAAATCTCAATACAGGCATAATACCCAATTTGCCCTTTGTCAGCTATTTTGGATTTATGATGCAATACCTCAATGTGCTAAAAATGTGCAAAGATAACATTTTTATAGAACTTAAGACAAGGGTTTGGGAATTTACACCCTGGTAATAATAATAATAATAATAATAATAATAATAATACATTTTATTTGGGGGCGCCTTTCAAGTCACCCAAGGTCACCTTACAGGAGTAAAAGCAAAAAAGCATCATGGTAGTTGGACATGGTTCTGCAACCTTAAGGGTATAAAATTATTCTAAATATCTGTCTACTGTAGTGGACACCATCCATGAAAGAATTAATTGTCATTATATTAAATTATATTATTTATTTAATCTTTTTTTATTTTATTATTTATATTACTTTTTATATATATTTATTTTGAATATTAGGGTGGATATCTGTATCTGTGTGTATGTGTATTTATATATAATTTTATAACCGTATACATGTACTATGGTGTGTGTATATGGGGGACTTTGTATATACGTATGGACAGGTCGGCATGTGTGCATATGTGCATACATGTGTATTTACAGATAAAGGCGCACTTTAGTATGATTTGTACAAAAATGCTACATTATTATTATTCAATTTAATTATTTTTTTTAATTTAGTTTTCTTCCCTTTTACTTCTTTGGGAAATTGTGAATACTTTTTAAGTTGTTACTGTCATGTATCTTTTTTAAATAATTATTAACTTATTATACTTTTATTTTTTTATTTATTTATTTTATTTTAATTTGTTTTGTTTTATTTTTCCCTGGACACAGCAAGTTTTTTGTCTCTTTTTTTGTTTCACTTATGTGCTCCCTCATAGAGACCAGAGCTGTAACTGTATCGTATCTATTTTTCTTTCTTGTAGCCGGCCTGTTACAAAAATTCTTAATAACAAATGTTAGAAAAAAGAAAAAAAAAACACCCCAGTCCTTCTTCTTGATCTATTTCAGTATACAACATCATATACCCTCTGGAGGCACAAAACCACCAGGTGAAAGTTCACTCTTTATCCTTTATTTCTTTCCTCTGAAAAATATAAAAAATCAAAGCGTATCACATCATTTTCCCTGGATGAACCTCCATAATGGCTCAAGTGCCTCTTGAGTGTTTCCTGCGGTGTAGCTCAGTGTTTATGCAGACTGAGTGTGTGTTCTGTGTTTTTATGGGCATGCAGCATGTGCGTGTTATTTCATACATGCCATCAGCAGAGATGTGATAGCCCCACAGGGAGCTCAGAGAGCTGATGTACCAGCAGAGAGGATCGCGGCCCAACACTCATCTAAGCAAAGTATTGATCCTGATAATGGAGCCGCTCGGTTTCTGCTCCACCTCTGCACCACCCTCTGTTATCACCTCACCTACAGGGACACAATATGAGGCTCCAATGTTTTTCAGAACACCGTCAAAAATCCACATCCATGTCCTTTACCACAAGATGAAGCTTTCAGAAATCTCATAGGAACAAAGTCATCCTTTATCCTTCTGATCCTCTGGTCTTTTAGAGGATTCACGTTAATATTTGAGAGTTGTTTTTCCATTATTAAATCATGTGGAATGTAACTTGACAGTCATTTGTACTGGTAGCAACTTTTTTAAACACTGATTTTGTTCATCATAATAACCTTCATAAAAAATATGTAACTGTAATTTTTGAGGTCTTAATGTAATGGTTCATCTCGTTTCTGAATTTAGCATCATTTTCCAGGATGACCAATTAACAAAAATCTAAAGGGTTAGTCCAGGTTTTTTGTTGTTTTTTTTAAGTGGGGTTGCTTGAGGTCCATGGCGCTAGTAAATGTGATTGTCAACAAAGAAACTTGCAAGCTTTGTCCTGGGGGGGAACCCTGGGGAGGATGGTAATAAACCAGGTAAGCCTCACAATTAACCAACTTATAGGTTAAAACTACTAAAAAAAACTATATTGGCTCAACAGTAAGACTCTTTACAGTCTTTAGCTTCGACAAAGCCCCTGTGTTAGAACATACTGTAAGTGTTTGGATGTAGGGGTAATGTATCCCACACTAACTTCACTAAAACTGAACTACTTTATGAACTGGAGTGCACAGAGGAAGGGCTTTGTCCGATGGAGTCACAGGTAGAAAGATGAATGGAGGATGGAGGAGCAGGACAGATCACCAGTTACCTTGTGGTGCAGATGCATGAACTGTGAGTCCATGTCCACAAACTCAGAGGTCCATTGCTGTCACGAGTGGGACTTAGTAACACGGCTTCTCCTGGACCTTCATCAGAGCTCTTTCATTTCAGTGAGCCTTCAAACTGCTGGGCACTGCAAACACAACACTGTCGCTGCAGAGCGGTGAGTCTTGATGTCTTTATTTAAAACAACAAGAGAAATTTAGTGATGGGAGGATACGTAGCCCTTCATTGCGTCACAAACTATTACTAAACACTGGGGCTTTGTCAAGGGAAAGTTAAACACAATAAAGAATATTACTGTATCATATGGTAAGGCCAACTCATTTTTAGTAGTTTTAATTTGTAAGTGGGTTAATTATGAGGCTTTCAGTGGAGCCATGTACTACTATGTACCAGCTAGCGTCCACGAAGTTCCTTCATTGACAATCATATTAACAGGTGCCATGGGCCTCAACCCCACTTTAAAAAACCTGAACTGACCCTTAAACAGATGAAAATAAACAAATGAGATGGTAAAATTGTCATGTTTTATTTAGTTGCATAATTCTGCACACTAATAGGTGCCCAATAACGGCACACACACAGATATTCTCCTAAAAAAGCTCAAACCTAACATTTACTTTCTTAAATAACAAGTTTTAGGTTTATCAACATTTTAGATTGCCAGAGAGTACTGTAGTTGTTCATAAATAAAAAATGAACCCTCAAACATAGAACTTGCCTGATAATGTTGCACCGTGCATGAGAGCGTAGGCTATAGCTTTGTTGAGTGAACATTTCTGATGATTTTCACACCTGATACAAAAACTATTGGAGATTTCTTTCTTATCAAGGACTCTGTCATCATTCAACTCACATTGCTGTGGAAAGAGGGACCCAGCAGAGACGATTTTCTCCTCCATTTCCCTTGTTGAGATCTGATCTTCTCTCGGATCTTCCCTCCAATCATGTGAAGAGGTGTCATCACAGAGCGCTACGCCAAACTTGATGCTTTTTTAACTTCTGAGCGCATAATTGAGCTACAACACTGCCCCCCACAACACATGGGAGATCCGGGTAGTGGTAGTGGTGCCCTGTGCCCACAGCCTCCTATTTGGAAGACGTTCTAGTTCAATCTATCCGATGCTAATTTCTCCACGTCATTAACAACCCTAAGATTTCTATTTTTGACCCCATCCACTGTCCTGCTCCATTAAATAGGGCATATAAAGACAGAAAATGAATGACTGACTATCTTTAAATTATCTAATGCCTTGATACTACCAATAAAGAACAGAGGCCAGTAGGGCTGAATGATTTTAGGAAAAGATCTAATTGTGATTTTTTTCTTGCAGATATGGTGATTTCAATTCAATTTGTGATTTTCTTCAAATCAAGCTTCAGTGCAATATTCACTCTGTTTACAGTATAGACAACAGTGAGGAAATCAATGATCAAAAGCACATAACACATTATTCATCATCTAATATTGATGATAAATAATCTGTTCACATTATTTAAGGGATACTCCAACTTTATCTCCTAAACAGGGGCTTTGTGTTGTTGACCTGCTTACCAGCACTCTGGCGGTGGAGATGTGACATTTGTAAATGAGTCGACTCTTTTGAACGGCTCTTTTAAGTGAACAATGACAACCAATTCACCTTGTGAGTTAGCCGTTCATTTGTGAGCCATTCTTAAATAAAAATTGTCTGCAAATTTGTAGAATAGTTGACACAACAGATCCTGGGTCAGTCAGGAGCACTGCAAAAAATTGCTGCTTGGCGATCCCCATTCAGTTGTCTGAAACTGCGATTTCGATACAAAAACTATAAATCTTTCAGCCCTAGAGGCTACAACATTAAGTACATGTCATGAAATAGCATAAAAAACATTATGATGACATTATTTTTGTTTAAAGAAAAAAGAAAAACACCAAAATGAACAAACATCAGTCAACATTTACTGTCAATCTCAACAAAACAAAACAGACGATAAATAAAAATTGTACAACACACAGTTATGAACCAAAAACCCTCAAAAGTCAGTTTAACAACAGAATCACACAATCCTGCAGCACTCAAAACATGTCACACCTTACAGACCAAACTTTGAAAAAGTCTGAAGATGTTTAATCTGGACAACATGTCAAAACTATTTGAACGTTCAGATAGCCTGAATATTTCATACTGTTATCATCAATGTAGGTAATAAGTATTAATTTATTAGATATAAAAGTTTACCAAAATGGGACCAGACATTCACCATTAACTAGCTGCTGATTAATGTGATAACCAGCAGCATGCTGGCTGATTATTTTATATAATATAATATAATGATGACTGTTAATTTTAAACATATGACAAGTTTGATCAAATGAAACCATAAAGCCACAAGAGTTCAATATGTATCTATAGAGTAGAATATTGACAGGTACGAGTATTAACACAAATGTCTGGCTCTTTACACTAGGCCTGTGCTCAAAATATTGATACAGCAAAATATCGTCATGCACCTCTTGCAGATACGTGCATCAATACATATCCTAGAGAATCGATACAGCCTCAGATGCTGTGACAGCTGTTGTTGATACACTTTGGGTGATGTTATCAACGGCACAGTTCAAAGTCAAATCCAGACTACATGATGAAGCACATGTTCATTAACTTAAGTCTAAAATCTATGAGGACATAAATTTAAGTGCCTTGAGTTGCAGAACAATCTTCTTATTTTTGCAATGAAAAAGACAAAATCAAAGTTGTTGGGAATTCTGATAAAGGCGTAATAATTGTCCATAATTTGCGCTTATCAGGATACGTATGGCATCATGAGGTTGCTGGAGATACCCAGCCCTACTTTACACACCAACAAAATTGTTACTGTAAAAGGACTCAAAGTTTGGGCCAAACTTCTGTTCTTTTGCTTTGGACAAACTCCAGTCTGGATCTTTGGAAAGGTCTTAAGTCAACTATTCATGATACATTTCCCTGTGATTACAGAAGCTGTGCATCCTGTAGACTTCTATTTTCATTGCTTGACTAATTTCTTCTCAATGTGCTCTATTAAATGCATTAGTAGAAACTTTAATGTGAATAAATCATGTTTATAGATCTCACTTCCAGAGACCTAACCTCTAGGAGTTATGAAAACCAGAAGTTTTGGTTTTGTTCCATAATGGGCATTTGTATTAATAGGTGTGTGGAGTGGTGCAGGGGGGCCATATTTTTGCAGGTCAACCTTGAAGATAGCATCGGGCTGGTTGAATTTTTAGTGGATATTTGGATTATTGTTGATTATTGGAACTACAACATAGAGGTTCGACAAGAAGCACTTCCACGTTTTTAACCTTTATCCCACAACCGCTTGTATTTGAGAGTGTGTTTCTCAGACACATTCACGTAGGCATGACATTTTTTGGCTTTAGCCTCTACCTTCAGGATATTAAAACTACAGAGATGTGAAGCACTGATCACTCATTATTTTACTTGTAAGTGTTTTAATGATTATTTCACTGGTGTATAAATTCTTGATAGGCAGAGCCCCGTGACTTGGATTTAGGACAAGGTACAAAGAGAGACTTTGGATTAACTTTGGTAAAAACGTGCTTGTATGGGGTCACCACAGAGAAATGTAAAGGTAATATTTGTTTTGGTTGTTATGTAGACTGTATGTATGATTGTAAAGTGTTTTATGTGCACAGATTAAAGACAATTATACCATATTTAACGTTTACTGTCGGCTAATAATCACTTTTTTTTTCTTCAAAATCTTTTGATGCAGGACATGGTTATAAGAGACCACTAAATTGTTTATAAAATGTTTTAGAGCTGAGTTACATGCAGAATTGTACAACTTAGATGGGCAACAGATCTCTGGTGATAAAACTATGAAAAGGTTACTTAATGTCAAGTTTTCAAAAACACTAAAAAAACAAAAAAAATATTTTAGGTTCAATACATTAGAAAATATGAATGAATTATTTTTTCATTTTAACATTGGGCCCCATTTAAGATTTAATGTGCAAAAGTCTCCTTTCTTACATTTAATAATCAGTGTTGGTGGTGCCTTCTTAAAAAAGTTGTTCTCATTTCCATGATAAAAACACTGTACTTAAAAAGTCTGATGTCTTAATGTCTTCCACTTTCATGTTTATTTGCAATGTTGTGATATTTTTGTCCGTGCAACACTGCTGTGCAGGCGTGAGAAAGAGAGAGATTAATTTCACCATGAAAATGGTTATGCTGTATTACTGGACTAAGGGACAAAAGAAACATCAGCATAAAAAGAGAGGTCTTTGTCAGATTCTTGAATCTATAATCAGCAGAGACAAATGTGATGAGAACAGATTTATGATCTAGGCGTCCATGGGTTTGTTTCTATCATAAATTCTTATTTTTAGTCTCTTTGTCTCTGCCTGGATGGATACATCTCTGGACATATGTATTTGTGTATACACAAATATACATAATTATATATCTTTGTATATATGAATATATGTATATTTATAAATGAAGAGTATGGCTTCAGCCTGCTCTGTTGTAAAGAGTCTTGAGATAACACTTGTTATGAGCTACTGGTGCTATACAAATAAAGACTGATTGATTCTGGGCATATTTAAAAGATGTTAAGGTTATGAGGTCTGCTATTATATCATAAATCTGCAGAGTGACTGATAATGGACGGTAAACTAGGCTGAAGACTTGATGGAAGAGTTCAAACAGCCACAAGCAGACATACACTTGGCTTTATGGCAGTTTATATCCAATATAGAAAGACATATCAGTTAATTCTACAAACGACCCTGCTCAGCACTGATTTAAAAGGTACAACGGGAAACAAAGTAAATGACTGACTAGCTTTAGACTGTGATGATGTCAATATTTGGTACAAATAAGCACTTAAAATGACTATTTAAGCAGCTAATTAGTGGTGAATATATGGTTCAGCTTACTGAAGTATTGAAGAGGTCATGTCTTGCCTTAATTTCAGCTCATATATTCAGTTTCAAAGACTCTCAATCGCTAATTTTCAAAACCCTTCTAGTTTTCACATACTGAGTAGCCCTGATCCACCTCTACTCTCACTCTGTCCGAGACACCTGTTGAAGCTTCCTTCACTTTAAAGCACATTTCATATGGTCCCAGTCTGTTCTGATAGGATGACCGGTCTACTTCAGCGTCATGTTTTCAACAGCTCTGCATTCATTCTACCGTCCATGGGCTTGAACAGATGATGAAACGATGATAGGACTTCACACTGATGGGTGAGAGACAAGTAAAACACACTAGAGGACATATAACATGTGAAAAAGCATAACATGACCTTTTTGACAAATATTTTATGAAAATATGCTCTTAAATTTGTCTGGCATCATCACTCAAATGTTATTTATTATTTCATCCTTGGCTTGTGTTACTGACTTGGGCTTAGATTTTATAAATAAACTTCAACTTCATAACATGTAGTTAACAATATTGCAAATGTAGATAATAAGCCTTCAAACTTTCTTCAGAAAACAGTAGAATAACTTTTACCTCAAACGTTTACAAACAGTTTTTGTTTCAACATCAAATCTGACTCCACCATCAGCTGAATGTGCTGCAGAACACGTCTGAGTGAAAAATCACTGAATTAAATAAAAAAGTCAAACAGTGCTTGTTCTTGAAAAGTGCACATCTGTGAGTGTTTACTTCATGTTTAATACTGTTAGTCTGCAGACAGAGCGAGTGAGGGTCACTTATTTTGGACCCTCACCACATCTCCTTCAGGTGTACCATGTAGGTTTGAGTTTTTGACCGGAGCGACTCAAACTCTGCAGAATGAGCCACCTGTCCATTGTTTAATGCTGCAAACGTCGTCTGTGTCTCCAAAGTTTTCAGTTTTGTCTAAATCAGGCATAAAAGTTCCTGCATTGATGCTGAAAGACCTTCAAGATTCACACAAACTACAAATAACTGTCCTTCACCTTCTGGAGACCGCCCCGCAGCTCCTGAGCAATTTTTTTTTTTTAATTCAGCGGCAGGAATCAACGTCATCCCTGCAGGTCAAAGGTCCTGAGGCAGCGACTGGAGCAACAATAGGCCACAAAACTCACGGTTGTCCTTCAGGGAGGAGAAGAAGAGAGGGAAACAGATTAACATGTACATTTGTAGTTAAAAAAGTTAAATGCAAACTTGAAAACAGGCACGACGAAACTTTAAATATCTGTGCTAATATGACACATCAATCAATCCTAAATTGTGAGGTACCATCATGTTTTCAAGAGGGTCCTCCTCCCTATATGGTTGTAAAAATATTTATTATGGAGGTATAATCAGTTAAAATCCCTGATAGAGAGGTCAGTCAAATATTAACATTAACAGCTATAATGATTTTAAGTTGGAGAGAACTTAAGTTAAAGCATTTAGTTAAACTGCACTTAAATTGAGCTCAAAAGTTTCTGTCTGGTTGTCACTAGTCTGTGGCTGCTCTGAAAAAAAACAAGAGGAAGAGTAGAAGACGAGTTTGTTCTGACCTACGATGCACTCCCGCCAGCGCCGTCTCTCTGAGCGGGAACAGTTTGGGGTAGATGATGGTAAACATGGCCTGGCTGCAGCGGTGGCAATGTCCCAGAGGAAACTGCAGCAGGTCCAACAGACTCTTCGGGAGGGTGATGGGAGGCAGCAGGCTGAGGTCTAAGAAACATCGTTACATAGTTTCTCATCAGAGGCCATACTAAGCAAATTCAGTCTGCCACCATAATAACAAACTGACTTTAGCCATAAGTCCTACAACCACTCTCTACCACCGCTCTACTGAATCCAAATTAAGGACATATTTGGTGTGACTACCCTTTACCTTTAAACCAGCATCAATTCTTTCAGGTTCATTTCAGGTGTATGATTAACCAAATAACCCAACAGGTACTACATAGGAATGCATGATATTATTGGGACAACATCAGTATTGGTAGATCATTGCCTAAAAGTTGATTATCGGCATTCGCAGGTGCGAAAATGTTTGTCGACATTTACAGCCAACATTTGTGCCATACAAATTGTCCATAAATATCCCATATATTTGCTGTAATATTGGCATAATGTACAAAAGCAACATAATGCTTTATCTTCACTGAATGTCCACTTTTACAAATCAAAACTTTAATTTATCAAATAATGACTTATTTTCCTGTTTCTAACAAACAGACATGAACTATGACAGGAAAATGTCACTTTAAAGGTGCAGTGTGTAGAATTTGGCAGCGTTCATAACGATCCGCCATGTTGTCTACGGGTGGATTTTAGGGACAAATAGAACGAAACGTGAATCTGTCCGCTGGTTCTAAAATCTACCTGGAATGCTTTAACAAGCTTTAACTGTAAAATAAACACAATTTAAATCCCTAGTGCAGAGCAACAACTGTCTCTACATCCTCTCTCCTCTTAGATTTCAAGTAGATTTCAGAACCGGCGGACAGATTCGCGTTTCGCTCTTTTTGTCCCTAAATTCCACCCGTAGACAACATAGCGGATCGTTGTGTCGGCCTACATGAATGCGGCCCGCGGTAATGTAAATTTTTTTAAGCTTTTTCTATCTTAATAAAAATAAAACAAACCTTTAATGAGGATGATTGTACTCCTATTTTGACAGACTTTACATACAAATAGAAACATTATATCCTATATTCACCCTTTCTGTTCGGCGAAATGCTGCTACATTCTACACACTGCACCTTTAAGTTGAGCAGAGGCTTTGTGCTCTTGACAAAAAAATATTGGCGACAATATTGGCACCAGCGATAATGAGTTTGACCTAGGATATCAGTATATCAGATATCAGCAAAAACCCAATATCGATGAGTTTGGATGAAAATACCTGGAAAAACACCTTTAACAGAATATACTTTCCTTTTACCAGTAATAAAATTAATGAAACTAATTTTAAGTTTATTTCCAAACTCTACCTAACTTCAGTAACAATGCAGACAATTTTCAAAGAAAATTCTCCAAATTGTCCAAGGTGTAAAATCAAAGAAGGAACTTTCTTGCATATTTTCTGGCAATGTGATAAATTAGATCAGGAACATGATTCATTCACTCACAAAATCAGTTTCAAAACTAGAATTTGAGTTATCCCCATGTGTTTACTTATCAAATGATGTAACTAAGTGCCACTTGGACTCAAAGAATGTAGACAGTTGATTATCATAACATACTTCCCCAAAATATGTATACTCCTCCTTTGGGAAAAACAAATTACCACCAACATTTAATATGCTTTTGACTCAAATATCCCAATTCCTTCCTTTAGAAAAACTTAAAATTATAATAGGGCCACTTATTCCATGACCTTTGGCATTCACTATATGCTCAACTGGAAAAACAAGACTCATAAATAGCTGCATTTAACTTATCATTGTTCATGCATTGACATTTAAATATCCGGGTTTGTATGCGGATATGTTTTGTTTTTCTTTGTTTGTTTTTTGTTCATATCTGTCTGTTTTCACATTACCTATGTCTTGTTTCTGTCTGTTTTCCTTTAGTTTGTTTCTTTTTGTACGTGTTATTTTTCACTTCTGTGTAAGTGCACAGAAGGAGGAAGGACCGGGGTAGGTGTGAGGCATAACTGAACACTTGTCAATGAAAACAGCTGGAAGCATTTGTGAAACCAAATGAAAATAAAAAGAAGTTAAAATAAAAATCCAATATCATGCATCCCTTGTGCTAATGACCATTTTCATTTGAAGGCTGAAACACATTCATTAACTGTTGTCTATATGTACATATATAAATAGACTGTAAGATAGATAGATAGATGGATGGATAGACCGTCAGATAGATAGATAGATAGACCGTCAGATAGATAGATAGATAGATAGTGGATTTGGTCATTTTTATTCTGCAGCAGGACAACCTGAACCATGCAGCCAATGTCATGTCAAAAAACGATCTTTAGCGTAGTGAAGAAAAAAGGAGTCTGAAAGTGAAAAAATAGCCCCACAGATCTGAACATCCTGGAGTGAGTCTGGGATTACATGAAGAGAGAGGGATTTGATCCAGTCTACATTCTTTACAAGACCTGTGCTTTGTTCTCCAAGGTGAAGAAATGATGCTGTTTTGAAGGCAAAGGGGGATTAAACTGAAACTATTAATACTTCTACATGTGAAAGCATTTTTACTTTGCAGCATTTTTCAGAACACATGCTGAAAACTTTTGCAAAGTACTGAATAATTCCCTTAAGGTCTCATTTTTTTCTACCACATTACAGGCTTACGACTGCTGCATTCCTTCAAATGTTCAGGTTCCTTTTCTGGTTCCAACTGTCATTAATATTTTAACAATAAACACACTACTACAAAATACGCGGCTCCTCTCTGCTGTGTACTGCAGCAGTATCCCAGCAGAAAGGAACAGGAGTCAGATTTCTTTTGTCACATGTCCGCGGATGACCTCAAGCTTTGTAAACAAACAGCTGACCAACAAGATGTCAGAGGAGGATCTGGGGATCAAAGTTATGCTGCATGCAGAGGGACGCGGGCCGACAGGAGACAGAAGATGCCTGCTGACACCACACAGACACACAAAGTCAGACAAAAGAGCAGGGCTCCTTGCTACAGCTTTCTAGATAAGAGAGCTCTGTAACTGTAAACGGAAAATACTGTCCACAAAACAAAAGATTTAAACATTTAAAATGCCATGCAGTTTTTGTAGTTTTGCAGCAATAAAACTGCATTGGTTCATCATGAGACTGGGGTCCACATTCAAGATTTTCTGCTGCTTAACAGAAGGTTTTTTCTTGCCACCATGATGGAGGGATTCATGATTGGCTATATGGATTCATGTTGGTGTTGGATGTATGTATTTGTATATATATGTATATGTGTATTTTAAACATGTATATATGTATGCATATATGTGTATCCATAATATGAAGAGCTTTGTGTTCTATTGTAAAGTGTCTTGAGATAACACTTGTTATGAATTGGCGCTATACAAATAAAGATTGATTGATTGATTGATTGATAAGTTAGATTACCGGCGCATACCCATGCATGGGTCTGTGAAAATCAAACGAGCAACAAATAAAATGTGTGTGATGAAAAATAAGTAGCCTTAATGTCTGTTTAATTGAGAACGGTAAAACTCACATTTAAGTCTGTGACTGAGAAAATAAGGGTCTGGGGGATGTTGTAGATGCTTCTCTAAGACTTTGAGCTGAACTCCTTATTTCTTGTACTGTAGCATGTTTTATGTGCCAGCTAGTTATAAACTGTCTTTGTAAATGACAAACTGTTGAGGTGATCCATGTGTACTCAGTCTACATATGCTGGAGATATGAGTGCAACTGTGCTCACGTAAGAGTTACTCATCAGTAATTTAAGGAGCAAAGGCAGTTAGTGATGTCGGTAGCCGATGCTAACCTGCTGTGTTTTACTGATTGATAGTTAATGAGCTGACACACATACCTGCTGATACAGAGAGTGGATTTTTTTGTCTAAAGACGCCACCTGTTGGATTAAGTTTGATTTCTTTCATCGTCAAATGTTGAAGAAAACTCCCGCAGTGTGGGAGCCTGGTACCACTGGACCTCTATAAAGGATCGAACGAGGTACCTATTAAGCTAAGCCAAGACTAAAACGCGATGTGGAGACACGGCGGACTACTGAGCAATCAGAAAATCACCACAGTTTGGGACTACAGATAAAATCAGCATTGTGCTAAATCCAACATATTAACGTTGGATGGACCCCCAAGATGTATGTTCATCAACATGCGCTGTCCCGTTTTAGCAGTAAATGTTAAAAAAAAATGGGCAAGGGTAATCGGACATGGAAATGAAATGTCCTCCGTCATTGGCTCATTAACACTGCATGACTATGAAAAACGTTTAACACTATGTTGTAGGGCTGGGCAATCCATACAGTCTGCGTTCACTTTCGCCAAGAGTGAAGGACGCGTTGCCAACATGGAGGAGACATGTGCCAATCGATCAGAGGACCTTGTAGCCAAGAGAAATGCTGTCTCCGTTGTTTGGGCACATTTTGGATTCTGTGCAGAGGACATTGAGCAGAAAGAAGTTAAGCATGAATACTGCAGGAAGACCGCTTCGACGACCGTCGGTAACACCACCAATTTGTTCCAGCATATCAGAAATAATCGTTCATTAATTGTAATCGAGGAAAGAGCTTCAATTAATCGAGATACTGAGATTAGGTGATATCGCCCAGCCCTACAATGTTGTTTTGCTGGTTGCAACCATCCCTGAAACAAACATGTCCCTTCAATGTGAAAAGAAGTCACAGACTGAGAGCCAGCTGCACTACTGTCTCTATTTCCCCCTTTGTTTATGTGAGGAATGTCGCTACGACGACCCCATCCATGTCAGAGAGTACTATTAGAGTATACTGTATACTAAAGGTGTCCCAATCAATTGAATGCAGGTGAACATCGGTCGATATCTGCTGAAAATATTTTACTGGCTGACTGAAAGTAATGCCTGTAACCATTAAAACCACCTGAGGTTTAACCCACGCTCACCTTCAGGGTGTCAGATTATCCTCTTGTCTGCTGCCCCTGCTGCTCTTTCATCCTCGTATAGAAACTGGGCTAGAATCTCTAAAACTTTGCTTTAAGTTATTTTGGGTAAAAGTATAAATCCAGTGTTGAAGCCTGTGTTGAAATTAAGGCTGAGACCAACAGGATAAAAGCTTATCAGCTAAGCTAAATGAGCTAAACCTCATGCACTCCTCATATTTTATGATGCAATTGAGGCCCAATCAGTAAAATTATGATGGTTTTATGCTGGCTTTTTAAAGTGAGTATTTAATGAAGGTAGGTACATGATGTGTTCAGATGAATGTTAAGAGATGGAAAATTTGATTTTTGCTGAACCTTAAAATAGAAAAGGTTAATTGGGGGTTAATTATTTTTACTTCTTTTAGTAATATGGAAATAGTTACATCTGTTACATTACGTTACTGAGTTGATATTTTTTAACATGTTGCCTCTTATTTATGTGACTAGTTGGACTGTTTTGCTTGTTGGATCAAATTACTACTCTTTCAGTCAAGCAATAATTTAGTTTGAATAAACAAACTCAATTACCATAGCTTAGTTATACTGTGTAATTCAGTTATCTTTATTTATAGGATACTATATTGTATTAAGATAAGATAAGACAGAACTTTATTAATCCCTTAAGAAGACTCCTCCAAGGAAATTAAGATTCCAGTAGTATTGTATAGTACACAAGTATAAAAGAACACACACATATACAAATATATATATACACATATATATTTACATATATATACATACATATACACACACATATATACATACATATATACATACATATATACACATATATGTGTGCATATATATGTGTGTGTATATATGTATATATATATATATATAATCATACATTATTAAATCTAATAAATAATACAATAAAATATGTATTATCTCATACATATGATTATTTATAATAATATAATTATTATAATTATTATTATTGATTACAATCTTTATATAATATATATTATAATTTATTGCTCCTCAAGATTGTTTTGTTCTTCTTTGTTAAGCAAACACTCCACCAACTGTTATAACACTAATCCTGATCAGTATCAGCCTGTCTCACCAACAGGTGATTAATATTAGCCACAGAAAGCCTGATCGGGGCATCCCTCCTGTGCAGTGTAATGACAAACAAAGCATGTAGAACCCAAACAATGGAAGTCCAAACAATGTTGAGCCACAACCACAAATGAAAAAGCACAGTTACTTAGTCTCACTTTGACAAAGATTGACGTCATTTTCCAGCAATATTTCAGAAAGACATGAACCACACACAAGCTCTCACCTGTTGGGCGTTGGCTGTACATGCGGTGCAGCGTTCTCATGGCCAGCTCTTCCAGAGGAACCACATTATCTGTCCCTGAACCCACCACCTTCACCTCGGCTGGGAGCCCAACCAGAGCTTCACTCAGAGCCTCACCCAAAACCTCACCCAGGTCACCCTCCAACACCTGAGTGGACACGCCGCACCTGAACGAGAGTAACCCACAGGTAAAGCTTCTGACTTTTAGACAACTTAACAGGACAGCGTTAACTCTGTGCTGTTTCTGCTGTTTGTTTTTACACTTTAATCAATTTTGTCATTTATAATCATCATATCATCAATGTTAATGGTGCCTTAAAAATGTACAAGTTACCCATGCAGGCACACCTGTACACCATCACAGGAGCTGGCTTTAAACCTGCAGTTCATAACAATTTCATCGGTTTTTTCATCTTTAGCCTGAAGGACTCGACAGCCATTATTGCCAAGAACACTCTGGACACTTTCATACTTTCATATCATCACAGAATGATGCCTGTTTTTGATTACGTGCTGCTTGAGGGGCAGCAGGTTGATGTTCATTGTTGCTTTTTGGCATCATCCCTTACATGAAGAGATTTCTCCATATTTAAAAATCTTTTACTGAAATCTCCAATTTCCACGTTACTCACATTATAAGTTTAAGAATGTTGTTCATATATTGTTGGACGATTTAACCACGCAGTTTTCACAAAGTGGAAATCTCTTGCCAGTGTTTACTTGTTAAACGTCTTGTCTTTGTCCTTTTTTTAGTTGAATATGGACTGAAATGGATTTGCTAATCTCTGGAATCAGTGGTTTTAAGAACTTAGTTTTTATTGTAATTACATAATCAAATACAGTAACAATGCACATTTTCCCATTTTTGTTCTTTTTTTCCTTCTTGGAAGAGAACTGAGAACATATGATTCAAAAATGACAAAGACATTGTGGCATACATTGTAAACAATACCAAGGATCTACACTCCGGAAAAAAAATAATGACAAAAAAATATATTAATAAATAAAGAAATATTGGTGATGATGTTAGTGTGTATGTATGTGTAAATTTAGATGACTAAATCATGCTTATATCTTCATTGCTTTAGTATGGGTTAAGGTTTCTCTTTGTAATCTAGAAGTAAAGGTTTTTTGTTCCATGCCGTGGATTTCCTGAACCTTCTCAACCCACATATTGTAGGATGGAGGATCAGATTTTAACCATCTGATTGTAATACATTTTATAGCAGCTATTGTTTGTCGTGGATAGTTTTTTGCTTTTAGGTGTTAGGCAAAGTAGAGCTACTTAAGGTTTTGATGAAATAAGTTACCAAGGGCTTCAAAAATATCGCTCCAAAATATTCTTAATTTTTCACAAGTCAAGAATATGTAAGTATGAGTCCCAACATGGTCGCCGCATTCTCCAGCACTCCAGCATTTTTCTGGGTACCCCAAACTCATCTTTGCCACCGTCTTTGGAGTCTGAAATCTCACAACTACCTTCCACTTAAAATCCCTCCATATATTAGAATTGGTTACAATGTGTGCTTGAGTGCGTATTTCATCCCATTCCTCTCTCAAAACATCTACGTCCATTTCAGTTCCCCATCTGTCTTTTACATGTGATGTATTATTTAGAGTCATGTTTGAGAAAGCATTGTGTAGGTGACGTAATCCTCCTGCCCCCACCTCCTGTTTTTAATGTTATCAGGAAGGATTCGATTGGGGTAGGTTCTTACACTTTGCTCCAATCTTTATGTTTAGCTAGAAAGGATTATAATTGCAAAAATCTGAAAAAAGAAAAAAAAAATCAGCATTCAGAAGCAAGAATTCCCTTGTTAACGGTTTAAATGTTTTAAGATTTGCATCCTTGAGGAGTTGATAAAGTTTTGAGAGCCCGTATTCTGACCACATTCTCTGTAAGTAGTTTTTAATTTCAATTTTGCTGAATGTCTGAACTCTTTAGGACTTGGGATTTATTATTATTAACATAGTTATTTTTGTAATTGTTTAATCAGAGTGAACAACATTAACCTTTATCTCTACAATAGCAGCGTAAGAGAGTGTTTTACCCGCTGCAGCCGATGACCTTGTTATATAAGTAGGACGGGAGGCCCTTCAGGTCGACGTTGTTGTCCACAAACACAAACTGCAGCTCCCGTGATCTGCCCAGATCTGAAACACACGTACACACAGATATGAGCGCAGTCCCTCATGCTATATCTTTATCTCCATGGTAACGCAGCGATAAGAGGTTATACTGACCGAGCGGTAGGAAGGTCAGCCTGTTAGCAGCCATGGAGAGCTGGTTGAGGCGGTGGAGCCAGCAGATCTGCCGAGGGACGTGGCTCAGCTGGTTGTGATCGGCTGTCAGATTCTGCAGGGACACGCAGCGGTGAAGCCGGTCTGGCAGAGAAATCAGCTGGTTCATGGACACGTCCAGAGTCTCAAGATCCTGCAGATCGCCGATCTCTGAAAGGTGTTGAATGGACAGACTAATGACTTCATGTAAATGAACGCCTCTTGAGGGCTCCTTCAAACTGAATGAACTCAACTTCCTGCTTTGTAAGGACAACCATTTACCCACAGAAACAGCCACTGACATGCAAGGCAAATACAATAGAAATCTCTGACACTGTGCCCTGAGCATTTTTAGTGGCTCAATCACAAAGAAGGTTTCTCAAAATTTCCCAAGATGTACTGTGAGTAAAGATCTACAGCTTTATCAAATATTAAAATGTCTGATTGAGCAACAACACTGTTAGTTAAAACCCAATGATTAGAAAATAAACAAATATCTTGATTTTAGTCCCTAAACAGAGACACATGGCTTCAGGTCTTTACTTTGTATTAAGACCTCTGACGCCCCCTGTTGGCAGTCTACACGTTAAGACAAGTTGGATTTGTCCTCCATGGGGCACTTGTCACATTTCAGGACATTAGAATATGGACTGATTTCTCTCCCAGCACACAATTCCCTTTGAATGAAAGCTGCATTAAAACAGTTTTGATGCTGTCAGATGAAACCAGTGTTCATCTTGTTGACTAATTATTTTCAACGTAGTTTTCATCAACAACTTTTTCCCCAAACGAAAACAAGACAGTAACTAATAAAAACAAATCCACATGGACAAAAAGTAAAACTAAATTAACTGACATATTTCGTCAACAAATAAAAACTAGACGAAAATGTTTGACAGAGACTTAATCCAATCAGACCTAATTTGGTCATGTAGAAAGTAGGGACAAGTTTGGAATATATCCAATCACAGCTACTTTGGTTGTGTGGAAAGGTTGGATGAGTTAAGAGGGACATCCAACCACAGCTGCCTTAGCTTCATGGTGATGGGATAAGTTGTGGAGCGATCCAATCAGAGCTCCTCTCTTTATGAATTGATATATTCATGTAGAGCAGGTTCACTGTTTGTTGTCAGTTCTGGTATTGTAACTGAGATGCTCTGCCAGGTAGCCTAAATAAAGGTGACTGCATTTCACACAAAAGTTCAATTTGTTTCTGTAAATTTATGCATTTAAACTTTACTAGCATTCAGTAAAGGGTTATTAGATGTTTCAATTTATCAAAGTGTAAAACATGACTTCAGAAATTCAAGTAAACATAAAAAATGCCTTACACTTTACACTTCATATTTTAGCTGACAAAATTTCGTCGACTAAAATGTTGTGAAATTCATCAACTACAACTCAACTAGTATTTAAAAAATTTAGATGACTAAACTATGACTAAAACTAAAAGATATTTAAGGCAAAGGTCTAACTAAAACTAAATTAAAAAATGCTGTCAAAATTAATGCTGGATGAAACTCAACTTAGCATCCTTTAAATATTAAAATGTAATCAACATTAAAAATAAATCATCAGAGCTGAGTTACATCTTATATAGTTGTGTTATTTAATTTTTGTTTTATCTGTTGTTATTATAATATCAGTCACACAGTCAGAAAACTTAGTGTGTTAAATCCCAACAATCGATCTTTAAAACACTATTGATTCAATATTTGTGCAACAAAAAGTAGCCTGTTTACAAAGTATGCTTCCACAAATCCTCATTTTTATC
This sequence comes from Cetoscarus ocellatus, assembly GCA_037902135.1. NCBI lineage: Eukaryota > Metazoa > Chordata > Actinopteri > Labriformes > Labridae > Cetoscarus > Cetoscarus ocellatus. The sequence continues at coordinate 324,907 of JBAMNC010000367.1, forward strand.
CCTGTTGTTTTAAGTTTAATGTCTTCTTTGATTGTAAAAGTAAAATATTCTGAGTAAAAACAAATTTCCCTTCAGACTCAGAGCAAAAGTTATTTTTAATTTGAAGGAGCCAGTTTGATTTGTTTAAAAGATTTTAAAAGAGTATTTACATTTTCAGACAATTGTTGCTCAAAAGGCACAACATATTCATACCCATGAAAAATACTCTTGATTTTGTGCCACATTTCCTTATTAGTGTCTATTCTTGGTTGCTAACTTTAAGGATGAGGAAGGGGAGGACAAAAAAAGACAAAAAATCCCTCGTGGAAAGAATTCAACTGAAAACTCAAAATGAGGTATTTCAGAACTCCTTTGAGCATCGAGTACAATGCAATATGTTATTAAGACTATGCTGATTATTAATGTATGATATGAGACTAAATAATTATTAGCAAAAGTGAGCATTATTAAAGAAGCATGCCTTTTTAAGCTTGCAGGTGTATTTGGAGTGTGTACAACAAACTTAACATCATTCAACGGTTCTCCAACAGTGACAGGAGATAAAGGAGTGATTTTATTGGTTCAAAAAGTCAACAAATCTGACAATTTATGACGATAAATTGTCCAAAAAACATGAAGGCTTGCAAACTTACGGCTACAGTAATATTAAGTTGTGAGGACTGTCCCAGACTCAGGTTTCCCATTAATGGGAGTTTACAGTAATTGAGTGTTTTAAACGTGTCTGATAACAACCTCTTATGTGTCTAAGCCTGTGGTCAGGGGGTGTAGAATGACCATTTTATATGAGTACATGTTGACTTGAGGTGTTTCCACATGCCCTTAGGGTGACTTGACTTGCTGATCGATCTGTAACACAGACCTGGGATTTCATACAAAGACTATCCTCTCATAAATACCATGAAGCTGCTGAATTGTACCTGGAGGAAGGCATTTCAGATGGTTGTTGGACAGCCTCAGGTGCCGCAGTGACCTCAGTCGGCCAATTTCTGGACAGAGGAGCTGGAGCGCATTGTTGCTCAGGTCCAGTGACTGCAGCCTGGCCAGGTTTCCAATAGCTGAGGGATCAATTGACAGTTTCAGTCATTATGCTTCAAAATAACTTAACAAAGCAGATGAAGGTTTTAAGTAAAGGCAGAGTGAGGAAAGAACTGCACAAGGCATTGTTCTGTCATTATGATGGAGGAGAGGACTTACCTTGAGGAATAATGACGATGTTGTTTGAGTGCAAATACCTAAAAAAAAACAGTTTGAAATTGATAAAGAAAATTGTTGGCTGATAGAGTGAGACATGTTAAGGCTACTTAAGTTACAGTGTAGGTGTGCAGAGAGAATCTGACCAGTAGGGCTGAAAGAGTTATCGTTTTCGGATCGAAATTGCAACTTCAGACAACGCAATCATGTGATCGCCAAAGCTACAATTCCTGACTGACCCAGGATCTGTTCTGTCAACTATTTTACACATTTGCAGGAAGTTTGCATTTACTGACGTGCTGGTAAGCCGGTCAACAACACAAAGCCTCTGTTCAGAGTATCCCTTAAATAATGAAAACAGATTATTTATCATCAATATTAGATGATGAATAATGTGCTATGTGCTTTTGATCATTGATTCCCTTACGGTTGTCTATACTGTAAACATAGTGAATATTGCACTGAAGCTTGATTTGAAGACAATCGTGAATCAAATTGAAATCAAACAATATCTGCCAGAAAAAAAATCGCAATTACATCTTTTCCTAAAATCTTTCAGCCCTACTGACCAGGGTTAATATTGTTGAAATCATAAGACATAGGTATCTGAAATATAAATATTGTTGAGTAATTTGTGATTACATATGGCATTGTCTGCTTCCTTGAGGGTGTTGCTGCTGATTTCCTGCCTGTGTCTGTCTGTGCTGTGTTACAGGAGCATGTTGGTGGCTGAACAGAAGCTTCAGGCCTCTGTTTTAAAATGCAGGAGACCCCTTGCCCTCCTCTCATCTTTCAACCCAACCAGACACTGGTATTTCTGCCTTTTGTGTTATTTAAGACGGCAGCATAAGAGAGTCAGCAATTGTGTATAAGTGTATCTCTTTTGTTAAATCTAAAAGACCACCCTGTAAAGAATGGTGTGCAAATCAATCAACTGTTGACAGGAGGCTGATGTTCAGCCTGTTTGACCCTGACCGGTGACCGGGCAGTCAGTCCTCACAAATATTCTGAGCCAAACCCAGTCCTGCACAAGAACCATGCACACCAGCCACTTATGTATGCGGACAAGAACACAAAAAACAACACAACAGACACACAAGCTGACATGTCAGCAGCGTGGACATGATGTTTCAGCAGAGAAGCAAAGCTCTGACACAAGAAGAGGCTAAACAAAGACCATTTTCCTTCACTTTATTTTGCTTGAAAGTTATTTGTGCTGTGCATCAGTGTTAAGTTTGACAGAACTTTTTAAATTTAGTTTCATAATTTAGTCATCTACATTGTTTTAATTTTAGTCTAGTTTTAGTTGATGAAATTTCACAACATTTTAGTCGATGAAATCTACCATAAATTTATTCGACTAAAATATAAAGTGTAAAGGGTAAGGCATTTTGATGTTTCCTTGATTTTCTGAAGTCATGCTTTACACTTGGATAAAATGAAACATCTAATAACCCTTTACTGAATGTTAGTAAAGTTTGAAGGTATAAATGAAAAGAAACAAATTGAACTTTTGTGTGAAATGCAGTCACCTTTATTTAGGCTACCTGGCAGAGCATCTCAGTTACAATACCAGAACTGACAACAAACAGTGAACCTGCTCTACATGAATATATCAATTCATAAAGAGAGGAGCTCTGATTGGATCGCTCCCCAACTTATCCCACCACCACCAAGCTAAGGCAGCTGTGATTGGATGTCCCTCTTAACTCATCCAACCTTTCCACACAACCAAAGTAGCTGTGATTGGATATATTCCAAACTTGTCCCTACTTTCTACATGACCAAATTAGGTCTGATTGGATTAAGTCTCTGTCAAACATTTTAGGCTAGTTTGTATCTGTTGATGAAAATGTCAGTGAATTTAGTTTTAGTTTTTGTCCATCAGCACTTGTTTTTATTAGTTACTGTCTAGTTTTTGTCAGGGGAAAAAAGGTCATTGACGAAAACTATGACGAAAATAATTAGTCAACAAAATGAACACTGCTGTGCGAGATTTCTTCCCCTCTGTACATCTGTCTCACAGAGTTATGCACATTCAAATACAGTTGAATTTAAGTTAAACTGCCATCATATTCTGCAGACATGATTAGGGATGGGAATCAAAAACCAATTCCTCCTGAGACTCGATAACAGTTCCCTCAAGGAATCAATATAATCAATGTTTTTCCTGAACAGTTCTCTTATCAGTTCCTTCCACATCACACTCTCATCAGAGGCAGTCGGCAGAAATGACAGCAAGAAGTCAAAAGTGCAATCATGTGTTCAAAAAACAGCTTCAGTCCGAAAGTATTACACATCTATGTGCTCTCACTGTGAGGGGGCTGATTTTTTTGTTTATGGAGGATTAATTGAAAAATAGAATCAGAACAGGAACAGGGTTCCCACTCTTTTCTAGAAATAATTTTCCAGGACTTTTCCAGGACGTGTCTGTCACTCAACAGAGGAGACAGAGAGGGGAGATAAAAACCTCTCGTTGGATGTACAACACAGCAACACTCTTGAACTCAAAGTTGCTAGTTTTGGGTGCTTATTTGGTGAAAAATAAGGCCTTACTGGGGTCAGAAATGTTGCTAAATCTAGCAGCAAAGTCATATGGAAACACTGGGTAGTGGGACTGCTCTGGGGGGACATGCAAATTTGATTGGTTAGTAGAGTCACGGGGGTGCTGTGCCAGCTAGAGGCAGAGAAACTCTGTAGCTCAATTTTAACAGCTGAGAACAGACATGGATGCTGTGCACACATTTTTTAACCTGTTGGTGTTCACTAACAAGGAAAAGAGAAGCAGAACAATTCAAGCTATTCCAGGACATTTAACTTTTCCCTCATTTTAACATGTTTTCAATGACTGGAAAATTGGTCAATCATTTTCCAGGTTTTCCAGGATGCGAGGGAACCCTGAGGAACTGGAGTCAGTGAATCTCTGCTTCATTAAAGTGGTTAGAAATGAGACTTTTTCTGTGCTTCATCCTTTTTCTTCTGTCTTTGTTGACGGGTTGAGTGCGATCATTTTCTTTTCTTTTTTTTAACATAAAATCAGTTTGTTTGGTTATTAGCATGTTTTCTTATTTGTCAATTCTCTCAATGAAGTTTCTTCTCTTTTATTTGAGTTTCTTTAAATTAATAACAGTTTGGCCTGCATAGGCATAGGGAGTGAGGACAGGAGAGGGTAATCCTCATACAGCACTTTAGCTTTCCCTTCTGCCTGGTGCAATAAGTATTTAAGGTTTCTTCTCTAAAGGCAGCTGGACTTATTAAGTTGTCTTGGAGATGTTCTGCCTCTTCTCCAAAGGCTTCTTCAAGTAGAAATTGCAATTTTTCTGGCAGATATTGTTTGATTTCAATTTGATTCACGATTGTCTTCAAATCAAGCTTCAGTGCAATATTCACTATGTTTACAGTATAGACAACAGTAAGGAAATCAATGATCAAAAGCTCATAACACATTATTCATCACCTAATATTGATGATAATTATTCTGTTTTCATTATTTAAGAGATACTCCACCTTCTGCTCCTAAACAGAGGCTTTGTGTTGTTGACCTGCTTACCAGCACATCAGTAAATGCAAACTTCCTGCAAATTTGTAAATCAGTATGTGTAAAATAGTTGACAACAGATCCTGGGTCAGTCAGAAGTGCTGCAAAAAATTGTAGCTTTGGTGATCACATGATTGCGTTGTCTGAAATTGTGATTTCGATCCAAAAATGATAAATCTTTCAGCCCTAAGGCCAAACAAGTCTGGCTGCCACTTAAGAAGAACCCTTGGACAGCCATGACCTTGATGACTGAGAACCTCAACAGGCATGTGGCATAATAAGATGATTTCCAGAATACACTGTCAGTGCAAATGTTAGGCTGGAACACTCAAAAGTCAACCTCTGCTGTGAGATAACAAGTTTTACCCTAACTTTAGAAAGAGAACCTGACGGCCAAATACTCACAGTTCTATCAGATTTGGGAGCTTCTGAGCGAGGTTATCAGGCTGGTGGAGAGGAAGAAACAGAGAGGGAGCAGAAACATGAATGCTGAACTTTCTTCTTTCTCCTTGCAGAGGAATTAGAACATAAAATCATCAACACAACATTATCAGGATGTTACACAGTCAAATGAGGTTTAAATTGTAAATACCAGCGTAGTGAGCGAGTTCCTCTTCATGTACAGTCTCTCCAGAAACTGCAGGCCTTCATCCTTTAGCAGCTCTACAGGGAAATTATTCAGGTTTCTGTAGTTTAGAAACAGGTTCTTATGGCGCTCCTGCTTGGCCATGAAAATAGTCTCATGGAGTTCAGTGGCCATGTCGGAGGAAACCTCTTCACTCCTGCTGGAGGAGACTCAGCGATGTCTCCCTCTTCTATGGCATTACTGTCCAGTTAAAGAAAAAACAGTCAAACTCCGGCATTAGAGGACAGCAGTGTTTGCTTCTTTAATCTGTGACTGGCAAAAGAACTCAGCATGCTACAGGATTATTACAACCAAGTAGTGATGCACAAAATGTCCTAAATGGTTCAAGTTAAAGGTGCAAAGGCAAACACAACAGGGGCATTTAAGTTTGTTTAAAGTTTTACAAATATGAGGGCTCACAAAGGTTCAGAGACTGGAAAAAAGTCTAAAGTCTGATCCTGCAGCTTCATAAAAACTCAGTGACTGCTCTGGGCTGAACACAGATCAGCATCTTTGTATGCACTGAATTAGCCTTCATAGCAGTATCAGAAATATGAATACAAATCATGTCTATCCACTACTTATTTTCTGTGAGAAAAATTAGATATCTAGTTAAAATGGGCAGAAAAGGGTTATCTGGGACATGTCATAAACATTTTTTTTTTATCTTTGGTGCTGTGACATCTTAAAGAAAATCACCTGCATGAATTTCCTGTGGGGCACTAAGACAGTTATCTAAGGGGAAATGAAATAAGAAATCAGGGCCTGAAAACAAGTCAGAAAATTATTCAGACAATACAAAATTTGAAGCCTGGCCTCCAAATGAAATGCACTTTTTAAAATCAGGTTTTCCAAATGTGTCAGGCCACAAAAACAGAGCTTAGATTCCACCCCCCGTGTGATTAAAGAACTTAATAAACTGAAGGGTTTTTTAATTCATTTCTTTCACTGAGTCATAACTCTCAACATATAACTATGGTTTTATGCTAATGTAAACATACTCTATGCACATATTGTACAATAATGTGTAAATATATAACTTTAGAAACCATTAATTTTTTGATTTTGAACATTAATTCGTAGATGGCCTCTCACGGCCCCTCTTCGTGAAGGGGGTCTTACCGTCACTTTGTGAACTACTGCAAGACATTAAACGTAAATATGCTTCAGGGACATGGGGCAACCGCAGATCACATGAAAAATGGCTTTAAATGTTTCAGGAGTGATGAATTACTGCAGATTACTATCATAACAGATGGAGTTTTCCATTTTAAATGCATATTTATGTCAAATTCCATGGATAAAGAATAGAAGTTGTCTGATAAACATAAACTAATTTTCATTAACTAAAATGGCTTTTGAGATCCACAGCAGCAAAAATATCTTTTCATTTTAAACCAAACTAATAAATGTCATGGGTCTCATCTTTCTAGACTTGTTTTTCTTCCTCAGGAAGAAAACTGATAATGCAGTTGAACCGCAGCCTCTGTGAGATTAAACAATTATTGACTGTTTCTGCATCAATGCATCTTTGTCTACACCGATTAAAAGATTATCTTTGACACCCCTAACATGTAACTATGTTGTATGTTGAACAAAATATTTAGTCTCTCAGCAATTTGATTGATGGCTGTAAATGTTGGAAGACAACCCTTTGGGTCGAACAAAGCTTTGAGGATTTTATTCTTACCTGTTTGCCATTTTAGAAATAATGCAATAACCACAGGATTACGCCCTGGTCCCTTTATTTGTGTTTACTTTTGGATTAATTTAAAAAGTTTTAATATACGGCACCTGTGCAGACTGTCATTTCTACTGCTTTAAAAAATGTATGTATTGTTCTCAGACCAGGTCTTTAAAAGATCTTAAATAATTTTAAATTAAATTCTAAAAAGTTTTGTGGAAAAACCTGTTAAACTCCACGACTCTTACTGTAAGACCGGTCTGTTACTTCTTGTTAATTACATTACCCATCCATCCATTATCTATACCACTTATTATTTTCTGGTAGCAGGGCCTGGAGCCTATCCAACCTGACCCTGGGTGAGAGGTGGGGTACACCCTGGACTGGTCACCAGCCAATCACAGGGCCACACAGAGAGACAGGCAACCATTCATTCTCACATTCATACCTAAGGGCACTGTGGGGTTACCAATCAACCTGTTGGGCATGCTTTTGGTCTGTGGGAGGAAGCAGGAGTCCCCAGAAAACCCATACATGCACAGGGAGAACATGCAAACTCCACACAAAAAGGCCCTGACCAACACCGGGATCAAACCAGCAACCTTCTTACTGTGGGGTGAGTGCACTACCTGCTGTTCCGCCCTGATTACATTACTGTTTCATTTCATTAATAATCTCTTTGCTTCTTAATTGTCGGCTGTAATAACTTTCAGCTTTTGTGTTTAAAAGTTTCTTTAAACCTGTGACTTTTCTGCCTCGTGTAGAGCAGGTTGAACTGAACCCTAAAATCTTAAGCCCACCCCCATTTGACAGATAACATGTACACATACTGAGTGAGATAACACTGCAGGACGAGACTCATGCCATATGTAACTTGGTAAAAAAAGATAGATTATAAAGAAAATGACTATCTTCTCTCAAACAAGCAAATAAAAGAACTACAGATCATTTAGCCACTGCTTGCTTTATGAAGTTGCTACAGGCAATGGGAGCTTCAAGAGGCCACTTATGGATAAATTAATGCCTATAATTAACTGAATAAACGGAACTACCTTTCACTTTCCACACGTCGGAATGAAAAGCTGCTTTGTTGTGGAGTAAACAGACATTACGGTGTAAAGACAGAGCGGCGTTAACACAAACAAACAAACACTGTGCCCTCCTGTCATTCTTAGCACAGTTAGCATGCTGGCTAAGTGGCTTCTTTAGTCACCGAAAACATGAACCTCACACAAAGCTTCTTCTGCGTTTACCTTCACAGTGCAGGCCCATGTTATTCAGCTTTATTCTCCACAGCCGCCCATGTCCCGGTAAAATGATAAAATGATGCTTATACAGGCAGAAAGGCTCCCGCTGCGACAGGCGCAACAGTTATCTGCCGTAAACAACATGCGACGTCACTGTCCACTTTTACGTCAGTGGTCACGTCAGACTTCTTCTGCGTCAGACAACTCCGTGCACGTGGCCTGCTGCTGCCATCTGCTGTAAGGTCTCTGAACCGCAGCCTGTTTGCGTGGTAGAAAAGGTAAAGGTCAAAGGCCACAGAGTATGGAAGAGAATATTTACCATAGCTTAAATTAAATACATTTGCAGAAGGCTATTTCATTCTAAAATTATAATTAACATTTTCTTCTCAAAGACTGCATATTCTTTAACATATTTAAAATTAAGAAAAGGGCATTTTAGATTTAATTTTCAAATAATGCCCAAGCAAATAGTTCCCAAAAATCAATTTGAAATTTAAAAATGAAAATGCATATGAACAAAGGCTTATTCATTTAAAATTATGGCATATAGCTTATGCATAATTTACCCAAAGTCAGCCTGTGGTGCCCTAGGTGAGATTTTATATGCAACCCTCACCTCCCTACCCGCACCCCCATAGGCTTACAAAAGAAGTTGAATAGCATTATTTTTACCATTGTATTTATAAGATAGTATGTCACCCAATTTACATGCTTAAAAAATTAAAAATACAAAAAGTCTGAAATATAATATAAATACCCTTACCACAAATAAAAATCCTGTAAATATGAATGAATACTTATAATATTAATGAATTATAAATACAACAATGAACATCAAGCAATTTAAATGATCACCAGTCTGCATATTATAATTCTATACATAAGCTACATTTACACTGTGCAATAACAACACACAAAAACTGAATATAATTGTGAGGATTCAGTGAATCCTCAGCAGTCTGCTCTCCCCCTCCCTCACGGATTCCCTCAACTTTCTCCTGCATGGGCGGAGTCCTCCACTCGGCAGCTGCACACCTGCTTCCTATCTCACCTCATCAATCCTCCCTACATAAGACGGCTCCGGAGATGTCTTCTTCGCGGGAGTATTGCACGCTTCACCTTGGTTTGTGCTAAGCCTCGTCTCATTCCTCTCAGCATTTGCTGCTCAGGCTTCTGGCCTGTCTTTACCCTGTCCAGGGGCACTCTTATGCCTTTCGAGGCCTGTTTTGCTTCTCGTGTTTTTGAGCTTCAGAATACTAACCATCTCCCTCTGCTCCCTCTTTTCCAGGTCTCCACGAGCCCTCACCACCGCAGCCTTTTTCTCACTGTTTCACTTACCTGTGTTGAACTCTGGAGCCTGGTCTCAATAAAACCTGTTAAAACTCCTCCTGCTTGCTTCTTTTGAGCTTTTGGGTCCAACATACAACTCCTGGTCATATCCTGACAATAATAGCTATAAAGACATCTTTGGTATTATCATTTGTCATAATATTTATTGGGCATTGCTTTACATTTGAATCAATTTGAGCTTTTCCATTTTAAGAGTTAATAGTAATAAGTAGTTTTAATATAATTATGTTGAAGGTGATTTTTTCCCAATTTTGTTGCATCCCCAGGAGGCCATGGCACCCTTGGCATTTGCCTATATTGCCTAACGGGCCAGCTGGCTCTGATTTGATCCATAACTAATACTAAAATAAATCATTCAATCTGCATTTTTGTTTTCCTCTCCAAGACTGCCAATTCTTTGACTGATTAAAATAAAAGAGAGGATATTTTAGATTTAGTCTTCAAAAAATGGCCCAGCAAAAAGTCACAAAAAATCAATTTGAAATATAAAATTTGAAAATGAAAATGCATTTGAAGAAAGGCTATTTAATTTTAAATTTTTGGTATATATGCATAATCTGACCCATATCTAACATTAAAAATAAATGACCCAGCCAGCATTTTCATTCTCTTCTCAAAGACTGCTCATTCTTTGACATATTTAAAATCAAGAAAAGGACATTTTAGATTCAAATTTCCCAAAAATGCCCCAGCAATTAGTAACCAAAAATCAATATGAAATTTACAATTTGAAAATGCATTTGAGGAACTATTTAATTTTAAAAATTATGGCATATATGCACCATTAGACCCACATATTTTCTTTTCCAAGACTGCTCATTCTTTGGCTGATTCAAATGGAAAAGAACAGGGTACCAGGGTCTGATGATGTGTCAGGCAGATGATATGACAGAACGCTGCCTCTCTGCTCCACACCAAAGACTCTCTGCAAGTAGCTCGTCAGGTGTCACGATTATTGTCCCATCTGCCCATCTGGCCCATCTGTGATGCTTAACTTTGTGAATGCCTCTGTGATCCTAAACATACAGGGATCTGCCTCTGTAGACTCCACTCCTCAATACGTAGCAAAGACAACACAGTGCAATAAATAAGAAAAACAAGGTAAAAAGTGAACAAAATACTGACCAGTTACAAAAACTTATGGCTTAAATCAGTTTAATCCAGTCTAGATCATCCTATTAGGAACTGGCTTTGTGACTACCATTGAGATGAAGGGTCCTGGTTTCACAACCTTAAAAGAGAGAGAGAAAAAAACAACGTGGATGGCATCATTTGAAATGCTATAATTAAATTAATAACTTAAATTTGATTAGCCATTGAGTGGCATGTGGCCACTGTTGTTTAGATTCTGTGCAGCTGTGAACAAGTGAGATGACTGGCTTATAATATGTGGTTTGAAACAGCAGCGTTATTATTTCTTTATTTCTTTATTTCAGATCCCCATTAGTCACTGCCTCAGCAGGGACTATTTTTCCTGGAGTCATATTAAATTTCAGTTAAAAAGAGAAAAAATAAATTATAGTGCAGATAAAATTGACCAGTATCACATTCACAATAAAGACAAAACTAGCATTTAAAACAAACAGAGCAGGCATAACTCATAAGAGTAAAATAAATAGACATAATTAGACACAATCTTAAACAATCTCATTCTGAAGTATACCCTTTCTCAGTCTATTTTTAAAATCAACTTTGATGTTGTGAGAGTTTGTTCCAGTAGGTGATTGTCCTGTGTATAACAGTTTTTTTTAAAGCTTTGGTATGACTGCACAAAATAGTGCCACCAGCTCAGGAGCCCTGGCTGTGGAGTCAGCACCACAGGTGATGAATCTTGAAGCTTGACTTAGAGACAAAATGAAAAGACACATGACAAACACAGCCTCTTAATAAAGGACAGGACCAAAGAGATTAAAAGGAGTAAAGCAGCTTGTTACTGAACAACGCTGCAAGAAGAATCCCTCTTTCCCGAATGTAAGCAATACTCTTTTGTATTAATTGAGTGTGAGCTTTAACGGAAATCATCAGGCTGTGATGGAAACTAGACTTATCAATCAAGTATATATCACCCAAACCCATGTTTATTTTTTATTTTATTTTTTTTTATTTTATTTTATTTATTTATTTATTTATTTTACCAAGTTACAAAGCCAGTCAAATAATTTCAGGGGGAGTCAAGGACAAAATCCATGATGACAGGGCTTCAGGAGTTAACATAGCTTAGTTTTATGGAACTATGTCCCGATGAAAGGGGATGAAGCAGGTAACACATCTGTCTCTCTGTGTCTATACTGTGCAGTGTCTCATGCTTTCTCACTGACCTGTAGCACAAGGCTCTGACACCAACCTGCACTGAAGCTCTGTCTTTGATGGACAGATTGGATACATTATTTTTCTTATATTACTTATGAGTCAAATTATACAGCCATAATTTAAAAATGAAATAGCCTTTCTGTCAATGTATTTTAATTCTAAAATGTAAAATTTAGGATTCAGTTGTGGAAACTATATACTGAGGCATTTTGTCCTTCTTCTTTTTTATTTTAATTGTGTCAAATAATAAGCATTCTTGGAAAATAAAATAAAACATCAGATTCTATAATTTATGTCAATATTACTTATGAGTCAAATTATGCAGCCATAACCTAGAAATTAATTTCTTGTATTTCAATGCATTTCTTCGAATTATTTTAATTTTTAATTATTTAAAATTGAAATTGAATTTGGGTTACTATTTAGTGGGGCATTTTTGTTTTTCATTTTAATTAAGCCAAAGAATCAGTAACCTTTGAGAAGAAAATGAAAATACAGATTTTATTGTTGATTATATTATTATTATTATTATTATATATTATTAATAGTATCTATGTGTCAAATTATCCAGCCATATTTTTAAATAAAATAACCTGTCTGAAAATGTGATTTAATTTTAAAATTTAAAACTTTAAAATTGAATTGTGGAAACTATATGCTGGGGCATAAAGATCATAGATTAGGCTATGATTGTATCTCTAAATATGTTTTATGAGGCATTAAACTATAACATATAGTAATATATTTAGAAACAATGGTAAAGATAATAAATTTGTGCTTTAAAAAACCTGTAAGCACTCATTCTTTCATTGCATTAAAAAGAAGCTTAAATTGGCTTTTGTTGTGTGTTGTGCTCATCAAATCATGCATTTTTCATTGTGTCTGAGTAAAAATATGTTATTGGTGGTACAATGATGTTTTGAAGCTTTATATTTGCAATTTTTTTTTATTAACATATATATTTCATCACTGAAAATGCCCGACAATATGTAACAGGTGGTCTTCAAGCACTGAAAAGAAATTGATGCGTCCCTCTTGATGATCAAAGTTGCCCTTCCTGATGTAAACACACTCGTTGATTCAGAATACTCCCCTCTCCTCTGCGGCTGTCAAACCCAAAAACACCGTCAGCAGGAGTATATAAGGTCACGAAGCGGGCCAATCAGAGGCTTCCCTGTGGCATCTTCGGCTATCTCCGTCAGTGACGTCACCATAAGCCGCCTGACTCGTGATTTTCCGCCCAGACGAGTCTCCCTCCTCAGCGGTGGACGGTTAGCTCCCTCAGCGGTACCATGTTCCGAGCCGTGTTCAGACTATCAACCACGGGGGCCCGGAGCCTGGCCCGGTCACAGCCCAGCTCCTCAGGTGAGTCTATTTTTGACACACCTGTCGGGACTTAGTTCGACCCCCCATTGAATGAACTGTGTTGAACATGCTAACGCGGCTAGCCGTTAGCTTAGCTGCAGCAGAGTGTAGGTGTACGGGGTAACTCGGGGTGACATTGAGTTGTGTGTAGGGTTGGCTCTGTGTTTGGTCATCGACTTACTACATTTATCTTTTTTAAACATTACAGAAAGGTTTTTAAAATGAGGCGCGAAATTAAAATGAGTTATAGAGCCACGACCTTGTGATGACCCTCCTGTAGGCTCAGGAGAGTCAGACTCCGCAGATTAAACGCAGCTCATATCAGCACAGTGACCTCCTGCTGGGACACTACTGTCAGCTTTATTACTGTGCAGAAGTGTGACCTCTGATTTCTAGGTTTAAGCTTTTTCACCAGTTATGATGATTAAAATTATTTGAATAACCTGACTGTACTTCCTCATCTGACAGCCTACAGTAAGTGACAGGCGGAGGCTGATCAGGTGAGAAATAGTCTGCTGGATTATTAAAGGAATTTAATGGATCAAAATATATCAATAAATGAGGTTTTTGCCATTAATTTATATTTGTAAACTTGTTTTAAACGATGTATTGTAATAACTAAACAATAACCCGGATGTATGATAATGGACTTTTGCCAATAACCAGAAATGTTCAGACTTTTATGGCAGATATCAATCAGTCAAACTTTATTTGTATAGCACTTTTCATGCAAAGTCTTGTAGCACAAAGTGCTTTACACTAAAAGGAAAGGAAGAAAATAAAGAAATAAAAAGTAGAATAGTGAATACAATGAAAATACAAGACCTTGCCCACCCTTGTAATCCACATACAACACACACACTCACTTATACAGACACAAAAAAGACATTAAGAGGAGATTCTGACAGAAAACAGAAGTAGAGGACTGAGGAAACACTATCTTGAATGAAAAATGAGGAAACACGGGAGCTAAGACTAAAATGGCAATAAAAATGATAAGAACATACATTAAAAAATACTATAGGATAAAGTAAATAGTAATTAAAATAAAATTTAAGTATAATAACAATGTAAAATGAGATGGCCAAACACCAGATAAGTAATAAAATCTACTAAAGTAGGTTAATGAAAAGAAAATCAATTAACAGAGAATAAATTCAGAAAAACAATAAATCTGAACTAAAATGGAGAAATTAAACAGATTGAGAGGGTTAAAATAAATAAATAAATATATAAGAAGAAATAACAATAAATATAATCAGCTATTAGCCAGACTATAAAGGTAGATCTTGAGTTTGCTTTTAACAATATTAACAGTAGGTGCTGCCCTCGGGTCTTCGGGTAGACTGTTCCACAGACGAGGGCCGTAATGATGAAAAGAGGCTTCACTGTATGTTTTAGTTTTTACTTTGGGTACCATTAAAAGACCACTACCTGAAGACCTGAGGGCTCTGCTGGGTTCATATGGTAGTTGCAAATCAGATAAATAAGAAGGAGCAAGACCATTAAGGGGCAGCTGTGGCATAAACCTTACATTAAGTGGTGGCCTAATAAATTTGTTGAGCACTGTATACTCCTTAAAAAATAGTTTGGAAACGTTAACATGGGCGACTTTTTCTTCCCGTGACACGTGACAAATTTAGGAGAACATTTGTCAGGCCAGCCACATCAAAGGTCAATCATAAGAAAAAACAAATGATCAAATCAATTAATCCCCTCACAAAAATGCCCCCTGCAGAGGGAAAAATAGAGAAATTAGTCTGACATATGAAAAAAGGTCGCCATCAACCAGGTGCTGATTTCACACACCTCATATTCTGTCACCTGCAGCTCAGACCACAGCCTCACTGACTGCAGGTGAGAGTAAATTCAGCAATGATTGAACAAAGGGCAAACACATCTCAAATCTTAAAGCAAAATATATAAATTAAAGGAGAACAAAGTCTACACTTCCTCTCTTGAACTGATCAAAATCAAAACTGATTTGATTAACCTCTCTAAGGTCATTCAGGTAACACAAGGTAAACATCCATTTACTCATATTCTTTCCACAAATACTGAATCAAGATCAAGAGGACTGTGCACCCTTCTCTGGTCTTAGGAATATTGTTAAAATATACAATAGTTAGTCAACTTTACAACGAGGTACAACTTGTAAGGATGGTGCATTTGTGAAATGAGTAACACAGTTAAACATGAGGGTCGTGCCCCCAAAACTGTGCCAAAATCCCCTCCTCCCCTGGAAGTAAGTCGATGGTTCCTTAGTGAAGTAAGGGTGAGGAACAGGTCTTCTTTGGCTGTTTTCTTCTTGGGACGCCCACTTCATGGTCTGTCTTCAACTTCACCGTCTCACAGAACTTGGTCATAAGTATGGAAATAGTACCAGGACTGACACCAAATAATGCTGCCACTCTGCTGACAGAACTCCAGTTCAGTGTTAATTTTGTTGACTAATTATTTTCGTCATAGTTTTCAGCAACAACCTTTTTTCCCCTGACAAAAACTACACTGTAACTAATAAAATCAAGTGTGCATGGACAAAAACTAAAACTAAATTACCTGATATTTTCATCAACAAATAAAAACACTGAAATGTTTGACAGAGACTTAATCCATTTAGACCTTATTTGGTCATGTAGAAAGTAGGGACAAGTTAGGAATATATATAATCACAGCTATTTTGGTTATGTGGAAAGGTTGGATGAGTTAAGAGAGACATCCAGTCACAACTGCCTTAGCTTGGTGGTGAAGGGATAAGTTGTGGAGCGATCCAATCAGAGCTACTCTCTTTATGAATTGATATATTCATGTAGAGCAGGTTCACTGTTTGTTGTCAGTTCTGGTATTGTCACTGAGATGCTCTGCCAGGTAGCCTAAATAAAGGTGACTGCATTTCACACAAAAGTTCAATTTGTTTCTGTTCATTTATACATTCAGACTTTACTAACATTCAGTAAAGGGTTATTAGATGTTTCATTTTATCCAAGTGTAAAACATGACTTCAGAAATTCAAGGAAACATAAAAGATGCCTTACACTTTACACTTCAAATTTTGGTCGACTAAATTTACAGTAGATTTCGTCTAATAAATTGTTGTGAAATTTTATCAACTAAAACTAGACTAAAATTAAAACAATTTAAATGACTTAATTATGACTAAAACTAAAAGATATTTAAGGCAAAAGACTAAAACTAAATTAAAAAGTGCTGTCAAAATTAACACTGTTCCAGCTTCCGTTTGGCACATTTTTTGGGGGTACTACCCCCACGTTAAGCTTTGTCACTAATTCCACAAATTCCCGTTATTATACCTGTAATTACCCGTTATTTAATGTACATGCTTACTTTTTAAACAAAAGGAACATGTTAAGCTTTGACTTAATCAACATTCATTTTTCAGGTTAAAATACAATCAAGTAGACTTTATTTTAGAATTCAAGCCAACTGAAACTTGAATAAAAATAACATTTACTGATTATTGTTATCCATGCTGCTCTCTGTTGAATCATGTCTTGCTCAGTGACAGTATTTTAAAAATACTGCTTATATCACTGATTTTATGAAGCTTTCTTAAAGAGGCTTACAAACAGTGTTTTCAGGGCAACTTTGTGTTTCTAAGAAGTGAATGTTTTTAGTATTTGGACGTTTGACTGAATTGTTCGATCTTTTCCAGCTCCACTGGCCTCCAGATGTTACTCTCATGGCAAAGTGGAATCAGATGAGGAGTTTGACGCCCGTTGGGTGACGTACTTCAGCAAGCCTGACATCGATGCGTGGGAATTGAGGAAAGGTGACTGTTGAAGTTGAAGTTATTCATGGTTTGTTTGTTTGTTTTTTAGTGATGTTGCTCTCACTCAGTTCTTTGTTACTGTCTGTTGTGACAACAGTTTTTATTGAGGAGATTTCTGTTGTTGTTTGCATTTGCATCTTTTAATATTAAACATGTTTTATCATTTAATCTTAAGGCATGAACACCCTGATTGGATATGACCTGGTACCTGAGCCCAAGATCCTGGACTCAGCACTTCGGGCCTGCCGAAGGCTCAACGACCTCGCCAGCGCCATCCGCATCCTGGAGGCTGTTAAGGTCAGTGACATCCTCTCAGTGTTAGCTGTAAAGCTTTCTCGGGCCCTTTCTCTGTTATTTTTTCCCAAATTCTGTTGTAGTTTTTCCCATGTTCCTTTTTTTTTTTTTCAGTTTTAATTTTTTGAGAATTATCTTTTTAGTATTTTACATAAATTTAACCCCGAGACACAGAATAAAGTAATGAAATATAATCACTCAATCTTCAGGTGGTCCTCACACGTATCTTTACGGGTCCAGTCAACAGTATGTTGCCAAAATTTTCAGAACATTTGATCACCTGACACATAATAATCATTGGGAAGCTGCTCTGCCCTGTACTTTGGAGTTAGCCGGGAGTTTCGTAGCCTCTTTGCCAACTTAGTCGGTGTCTCAGGCGGCCGCTTTGACATGTTTGCATTGTTAATGAGGGGAGGAGAAGAAAGAGGGAAAGTGAAGCAAGCATGGTCCCCAGCATTTATTGACCCCCTCAGACCCCCTGAGAGATACGTTCCTTTTTATTCCGAAAAAACCCCCCCCAAAAAAACCCCTCAAATGTCGGCCATTTCAGTGATGTTCTGCATTTATGTTGAATTCTGCTTTCAGTGTCCAATTCTGTGATTCTGTCCATGATTTGGTGATCGCAGATTTATTATGTCCTACTTTTCAAGAATTCTTTTGAAATAAATGAACAATAGAAAAACAAACTGAAGAATTCAGTCAGTATTATAAAAATCAGTGCAGCACTTGTAAACTTGTTTGTTTAGGATGTCAGTTATGAATCCACCAGTTTGTCCAAAGCTCTGGAGATAAAGCTGCAACTTGATTTTATTTTTATTAACTTTATCAATCATAAAGGGAATCAAACTTTTTATGTTATTATTGTGAGATATTCTACTCACATAGACTCAAAGGGAAACATAGCAGAAGTAAGCTGTTTGAAGAGCTCGGTGGCTTTAGAAACTCACCTCTTTGACAAAGGGCCAAAGTTAACAGCAGAGTATCTGCATGATGAAGACCTGTGGTCAATAAATTTAAATACTACAAGTTTAGAGGCCACTGTTTAACAAGTGCACCATTTGTCTGCAAAATCTCACTTATGTCCAATTTCTGATCTGCTGTTTGACATCTTTTTTTCACCAGTGATAGTCTTTTTTTTTCGATCTGAATTATTAAACAAAATGAAGAGTCCAAAAAAATTCCAGGTGTAACCAGTGATACATCAGGATAATGGTCGATAACCGCTTTTTGGCCTCACGCTTTGTGTTTGCAGGATAAAGCTGGCCCCCACAAAGAGATCTATCCCTACTTGATGCAAGAGCTGAAGCCCACCCTGTCAGAACTGGGAATCTCAACACCAGAAGAGCTGGGAATCGACAAGCTATAAGCAGTCAAGGTGAGACCAGCCAACATAATATACAGCTGATCATGAAAAAGGTCGTGTGGTTTTTGTACTAAAATAAATGAAAGCCAGGTCAGACTACATTTTTTAGGTGATCACAGAGTCATGAAATTGTCCCATGACTTAACCAAACATCATAGACTACATGATAGAAGCCACACAATCAACATGACAGACCATATAATGTATAGTAGCTGACGACATCACATCAGGAAGATGGAAAGACGAGGGTGAATAGAGGATGTTAAAATATTAAAAGATGGTAAAAACACAGCGTCTCTCCTAAGTGTCTGCATCATTTGTATCATTTTTACAACAGCATCATTGAGGAGTGGCCTTAGTTGTTGGTTGGTTGTTGCTCTCCGATTCATAACTGGTGACAGGTACAACACTCATCATTGCATCCTCTATGAGAAGGTTGGCTGGCCATCACTTGAGCAGAGAAGGAACAGACATTGTTTTTTGTATATGTTCAAAGCACTTACTCACAGGCTACCACTCTACCTCACAAAGCTGATAAAGTTCTATGATTGCTCCTACATCCGGTTCACTCGCTCTTAAAGTTCCTCAAGTCTAAACTGAACTTGGTAAATTGGCATTTTCTTTTGATGCCCCTCACTCATGGAATTTCCTCCAACAAACTCTAAAGATAACAGCCTTTCCCTCTCTTACAGAGTTCAAGACTTTGATTACTAACCGCTGTTCCTCTGTTTGTAACTGTTTTAATTAATTTCTTTGCTGTTGCACTTGATTGATTGCTTGTGCTTTTTTATTGTTCATATAATGTCTGTGATCTCGACGACATTGAAAATGAGGGAAACCTCAATGTCTTTTCGAGAATAAATAAAGGTTGGAAATGAAATGAAATCTTGGTCACCATGACTCACACCACATGATGAAACAAGTTCTGGGGGCTGACGGGTCCCAAAGCCCTGTAGCTGTCAGATCAGGTCTTATCTGTGCTGAAAATGTAGTCTGACTTTAACATTATCATTTCTAGATGTATAGAAAAATGTCAAGAGCTAAAGCTTTCTGTTATTAATTTAAACTCTTTATCTTTATTCATATGTTCTCTATGAATTTGTTGTATATTGTGAATTACTTCACCTGCTAACACCTGAAAACGTCTTTTGTTTCTCTGCCCTCAGGTCATCGGCACACAAAGAGATGAACTCTCCTGATTCTCTCCTGTCATATATGTCTATATTGTTGATGAAATCCATGCTGTCCTGTTGTGTACAAAGTGTTGGACCCAATAAAGAAAACCAATAGTTTAACAGTGTGTTGTATGACTTTTTTTCTGGAGATAATTGTTTGTTAGTAGAGCTTTTTAAAAACAGACACCTTGAGTCATAACAGGGAGAGCACATGAGTTGTTAACAAGTGATGCTCATTTATTGGATCGCCTCTATGGCATGTAGATATGACAGATATTGAAATTTGAGCATCATTTTCTAAAGAGAAAAACTGTGAATGTGAGAGGGTGATAAAATGTGCACAACATACTGTTTAAAAATGTGAACAAACCACAACAACGTCTCTTGTGTTGAGAGTTAATGCAGCATGAATAAGTACTAGCTACTGGAGTGGTTATCAATGCACATCAACATCTTTTGAGGAACAAAAGAAATAAAAACGTGAATAGATTCTTTATTGTCATTCAAAATATACAGCACAGGTGCACACATGAACAAAATTCTGTTGCAAATGGCTCAGATGGCAACGTTCAAGGCCCAAGAATTTAAGATTAAATGAGTGTTTACAAACAAAAAGTATAAACAGAAGGTACTAAAAGTATAAAAACAGACGGTAAACAGAAAATATGTAAGTTATCAAAGTATAAAACTAAACAGTAAACAGAAAAGTGATGGAGTGCTTGGAATAAGAATACGAGTCCAACTGGGTTTTGCAGTGAATTTTGTCTCTGGAATTATTGCAGAATACAACTGGATTGTTGCACTGAATTATTTCACTGGTTTTACATCATCCAAAGTCCATTTATTTCATTCACAGTCCAATTATTGTTCAGATGAATCATCTGCACATAAAGGTAAATGTTTTGTCAGAGCTTTATCGCGATAGAGCTGTATGTAATTGATTATTCCATCTAAATGAATTCCCTGCTGACTTGTGTCCAAATAGCTGAGTACTGATGTTAAAAGGTAATACACTGAAGTCAAACTTAAGGCAACTTATGATTGATTTCATTAAAACCTAAAATAAGTAATGCTAACAAGCATTTTTAGAATGGAGAACTTTTTGGCACAATTTAATCACCAGAACACCAAATAAAATAACAAACTTTGACATTATTTTATTGAAATTATAATACACAGTATATGCCACATTTATTACTGTTGCCATGACTACCAACATGGACAACCTGCTGTGGACCCGACTGACTCCAAGTGCTTTATACTACATCAACCAGCAACTGAAATGATATCATTTCACATACATTCTTTTTAAGTCAATTAACCCAATTTAATTGCAGATCAACTAGATACTGATATACCATCAGAATCAGAACATACTTTATTACTCTCTAAGGGGAAATTCTGTTGTTTCAGTTGGTCTTATAGCAGTAGAAATAACAGCTCCAAGCATAAAAGAATTTAAATAAGCAAGTTAAAGACGTCAACTTCCTAAATGCAGGAAAACAATAAATAAAGGTTA
The DNA here is from genome assembly GCA_037902135.1 of Cetoscarus ocellatus. Taxonomy (NCBI): domain Eukaryota; kingdom Metazoa; phylum Chordata; class Actinopteri; order Labriformes; family Labridae; genus Cetoscarus; species Cetoscarus ocellatus. Next base: position 346,358 of record JBAMNC010000367.1, read on the forward strand.
GACTATGAGCAAGGCCAAGGGATTTATACTTTTAACATTGAACAATCAATCAAACTTTATTTGTTTAGCCAGTTTCATACACGATTTTGTAGCACAAAGTGCTTTACATAAGAAATAAGGTGAAATAAAATAATACATGAAATAAAAAATTGAAAATTGCACCCCACCCACCCTCCCAATCCACATACAACACATACACACACTCAATCAAACACACAAAGACATAAAAATGAAATTCTGAAAGAAAACAGAATTAGAGGACTGAGGAAATGCCATCTTAAATTAAAAATGAGGAAACACAGGAGCTAAGACTAAAATGATAATTAAAAATCATAAGGAATTAGATATAAATACTATAGGGAAAAGTAAGTAAATCAATAAATGTATTAATAAAACAAAATTTAAATAAATAATATGTTAAATGAGACAGCCTAAAACCAGATGCTTCATAAAATCAGCTAAAGTGGGATAATAAAAAGAAAAACAGCTAACGGAGACTAAAATTCCAAATAATAAATCTGAACTGAAATGTAGAAATAAAACAGATTAAGAGGATTGAAATGAATAAAAAGATAATATGAAATAATTATACATATAATCAGCTAAAAGCCAGACTATAAAGGTAGTCTTGAGTTTACTGTTAAAAATGCAAACAGTAGGTGCTGCCCTCAGGTCTGCAGGTAGACTGTTTCACAGACGGGCCGTAATAACCAAAAGAGGCTTCACTGTATGTTTTAGTTCTAACTTTGGGAACTATTCAAAGACCACTACCTTCATTAACAGTGTGAACAGTATGAATATAAATATGACCACTGTCCAATCAACATCAGTCCTCTCTAGTCTATAATCATTAGACAGAGAGTTATTAGATATCAGTTAGAGGTAATATCAGATCAATCTCTGTTCATGGTTGTTATTGATTATACCTCCAGAATAACTACCTTTACAACCACATAGGCATTGAGGACCCTCTGGAAAATGAGATGCTGCATCTCAAGGGGCTAACCTCAGATACATTTAAATTCAACAGAGACAAAAAATGATGAGGACAAATTTGTTGCTATAATGAATTCTTATTTTTGTCTCTGCACACTTCTCTCACATCACGGCTTCAGCATGAGTCTGGTTCCTGCTGCTAAACAGAGGCTTTTTCTTGCCACTCTTAACTACGGCAAAGTGCTGTTCTCATGGTGGATTTGATTAGATTAGATTAGACAGAACTTTATTAATCCCTTGGGAAGACTTCCTTGGGGAAATTGACATTCCAGCAGAAGGCACACAGAGTGAAAAAAAAAGTAAAAATATTTATAAAATGAAGAGTTTGGCATCGTCTTCCTCTTAGATGTCTTGACATGACATTTGTTATGATTGGCACTACACAAATAAAGATTGATTGATTTTTTTTACACTGGAGCCTATTAATCCCTCCTGATTTATGTTGCCAGTTCAGGGTGGTGGTGTAAATGTGAGGGGGTTATTTCTTGGCACACTTTGGGCCCCTTAGTGCCAATTAAGCATTGTTTAAACAGCACAGCATACCTGAGTATTGTTGCCGACGTGTCTATCAGTGTTAATTTTGACAGCTCTTAGTGTAAATTTAGTCGACTAAAATATGAAGTGTAAAGTGTAAGGCATTTTTTATGTTTCCTTGAATTTCTGAAGTCATGCTTTACACTTGAATAAAATGAAACATCTAATAACCCTTTATTGAATGCTAGTAAAGTCTGAATGCATAAATGAACAGAAACAAATTGAACTTTTGTGTGAAATGCAGTCACCTTTATTTAGGCTACCTGGCAGAGCATCTCAGTGACAATACCAGAACTGACAACAAACAGTGAACCTGCTCTACATGAATATGTCAATTCATAAAGAGAGGAGCTCTGATTGGATCGCTCCACAACTTATCCCACCACCACAAAACTACGGCAGTTGTGACTGGATGTCCCTCTTAACTCATCCAACCTTTCCACAAAACCAAAGTAGCTGTGATTGGATATATTCCTAACTTGTCTCTACTTTCTACATGACCAAATTAGGTCTGAATGGATTGAGTCTCTGTCAAACATTTTCATCTAGTTTTATTGTTGACAAAAATGTCAGTTAATTTACTTTTAGTTTTTGTCCATAAACTTGTTTTTATTAGTTACTGTCTAGTTTTTGTTCAGGGGAAAAAAGGTTGTTGACGAAAACTTCTACGAAAATAGTCAACAAAATGAACACTGGTGCCTATCCTTCATGACCACAGCATACCAACCTTCTGATCAATCAATCAATCAATCTTTATTTGTATAGCGCCAATTCATAACAAGTGTTATCTCAAGACACTTTACAATAGAGCAGGCTGAAGACAAACACTTCATTTTATGGATACACATATATACATAGATACATATATAAAATACACATATACATATATATACAAATACTTACATCCAACACCCAACATGAATCCAATAGCCAATCAGGAATCCCTCCATCATGGCGGCAAGAAAAAACCTCTGTTTAGCAGCAGGAAATCTTGACTGTGGATCCCAGTCTCACGATGAACAACCATCCACACGATGCTGTGTTGGGTGTGTGGGCAAAGGAAGGGAGGACTAAAGCTAGTGACGGATCCATGGACCAATCATAGACCTGTCTTTGTCATATTTGTCTCCGCTGAATACAAACTACATTCAGCAGGGTAGCACCATGTCACAAAGCTCCTTCAACTAATACTGGTGTCTTGAACATGAAAATGAGTTCACTGAACTCCAGTGGCCTCTGCAACAACAAGCAGATCTCAATCCAAAAGAGCAATTTTGGGATGTGGTGGAGCGGCAGGGTTGCATCATCAATGTGCAGCCGACAAATCTGCAACTGTGTGATGCTAAAATGTCAATATGGACCAACATCTGTAAGGAGTGTCTCCAGCAGCTTGTTGCATCTATGCCACAAATAATTCACAGTTTTAAAGGTAAAAGATGGTCCACCCAAATACTGAAAAGGTGTACCTAATAAAGTGGCCATTGTGTGTAACTTGTAAATGGTCTTGAAATAACTTGCCAATAAAGGTTATAATTCTCATTTTGAGCAGGTTACTGCTTTAGAGACAGAGCAGTAGAGGAGCAGGTTTACAGTACGACATGATAAACATCTACATAAGATACATACATAAAGATATAAATCAGTTATAAATCAGTTAAAAAGAATGACAAAAGAATTTATTCACCTTTTTTTATTTCAAAAAAAGTAAAGAAAAATGCATGAATGGGCATAACTATACAAGGCATGTATAAATATAAGACAAAGGCATTCTGGGAAATATTTGTTGTGGGTTAATGCTTATCACATGTTAATAAAACAAATAACTGCTCAAGCTGAAGATCAACGACCGTGTTGCTTTTGAGGTTTGTTACTGTTGCTACAAAGTTCTGTGGTGTCCTAAAGAGGTCTGTCAGGGCACACTCACACTGGGCAGTCTATGCCATGTTAAAGCTCACATCACCCCTCACGTCTGGTTAGTCTGTGTGGTGCGATTGCTCCGTGCCGAGCTTAAGCCGAGTCCTTTGCTCTGGCAGGCTGGAGGAGGTGGGCTTCAGCATGGGGCACGAGGACGATGAAACAGCTCCTCATCTGTGGATCTCTGACAGTTTGATGCAGAGGATGTCTGTGTTTTTAATCCTTTGCGAATCTGCCATTTCTGAAACACAGAAAGAATTCTCAGTTAATAAACACATGATCTTTACGCACACAGAGGCCTTCAGATCAAAATTATTCAGTCCTTTAGGTGTCTTGGTGAGTTAGGACAGTGTTTTTTTACTTTTTCAGGTTGCACAACTTTTTCTATTTTATGCTCGAGAAAGACCTCATGCTGTCTACGTGTCAAACAATCCATTGATTTTTTTAAAAATGTCATTATTTTCTACAAAATAATTTTCAGTGTTCTTAAAAGGATATGCTAACTTTTTTCTCTTTCATATCTTGTCTCACTCCTGAGTCCATGACAAGCAGATAGACACCACTCTTTCGACTGTGCGTGCAGTAACAAGAAAAAGACTGACAGAGCTCATCCACGCTAATTAGCTTAGCTCAAACACTGGGAGTCAATGGGTAGTGTTAGCCTGCCTCTGCCAACAGTCATCAGATAAACTCGTTAACTCTAAACAGTCCTGTGTGCTTGCTGTGACTTGTTTTTTACCACATCATGTTATGTTATCATTTCTAGACTCAGACTAGCACTTTATGTAACATTCAAAAGAAATACATATGGAACTAAAACGCAGGGTGCATGCGCAAATCACAACGGACGTCCAGAGTGGATACACCAAACACAACTCCAACACCAAATAAATATATTATCAAATAGTGCAGTGGTTTGCGCAACTGCAGACGTGCAAAAACCACTGCAGCGTTTTCAAATGTACACCCTTTAAGTGTAAATTTGAAATTTTTCTAGCCGAAAGAATAAGAGTCGTACACGTGTGTGACATGGTGGCCATACACAAACTTTGATATTTGGTAATATGTTTGTGTGGTGCTGGAGTTGTGTTTTGATGTGCAATGACTAGATTTCTATGTGACTAGAGCAGAGTTTTATGCTTTTAGTTGTCCAGCTTGTCTCACGTCCTCCTACAGGAGATCCCTGGAGCTCAATATAAATGTAAACTATACCCCTTTCAGACTGGCCAAAAACCCGTGTAAATCCTCCAACAAACGGCTCCTGTCCGCAGTTTGAAAGGGTCTACTCGGCATTTCGACCTGGGTCGATTTACCCTGCAAGCGACATGGGTTTTTATCGACTCGTCTCCGACCGGCTTCAGTATGAACATCACACCCGGGTCAAGCTGCTAAGTTACGGATGACGTCGGCGTTGCGTGCTCACGGCATAACATCGCGCCTGTCCCCTCTGTCTGTAACTTACGTGACTCTTTGCCATCTCAGCAACAAATTCCATCCGCCTTTGTATCATCGGTGCCGAGTTTGTGCATTTTTAAAGAGGGACAGAAGTACAAAGTACAGAAAACCGTGTCCACGGCGTCCATGCTCTTTTCCATTGTTTACGTGGTCGTGTTTTGTCGCGCCGATGACACCATCAACGCGATGACATCAGCTTGATGTGCCAGAGGAAAAAAAACAGCCACGCAGCTCGTCTGCTGCTGACTAGACCCGGGGCTGCTGGCAGTGGTAAAGGAGTCCCTTGCGGGTAAACCAGTGTTGAAAAAAACAGCGTTGACCCGTGGATTTTAGTGTGAAAGTGGTACTAGAAAAGCACTCAGAGAGCGCAGACCTCCACCTTGCCTTTGGGCAATGTTATCCTGTTGCCATTTTAATGTTTTGCCTGAGCACACGAGAAGACTAAGAGCGATCTAAAACATTATTTTAGCTAGGAGTTTGTTATTGGCCTTGTTGCGTGGTAGCTGGAATTATCATTACTATGGCTGCTGCCTATACAGCCGTGGCCAAAAGTTTTGGGAATGACACAAATATTAATTTTCACAAAGTCTACTGCTTCAGTTTTTATGATGACAATTTGCATATGCTCCAGAATGTTATGAGGAGTGATCAGATGAATTGCAATTGATTGCAAAGTCCCTCTTTGCCATGACAATGAACTTAATCCCCAAAAAAACATTTTCACTGCATTTCAACCCTACCAGAAAAGGACCAGCTAACATCATTTAAAGTGATGCTCTCATTAAAACAGGTGAGAGTGTTGATGAAGACAAGGCTGGAGATCATTCTGTCATGCTGATTGAGTTAGAATAACAGACTTTATGCTTCAAATTGAGGATGGTGCTTGAAAACATGGTTCTTCCTCCGTTAACCATGGTTACCTGCAAGGAAACACGTGCAGTCATCATTGCTTTGCACAAAAAAGGCTTCACAGGGAAGGATGTTGCTGCTAGTAAAATTGCACCTAAGTCAACCATTTATCGGATCATCAAGAACTTCAAGGAAAGAGTTGAAGCTGGTGTAAGAAAAGGCTTCAGGGCGCCCAAGAAAGCCCAGCAAGCGCCAGGACCGTCTCCTAAAGTTGATTCAGCTGCGGGATCGTGGCACCACCAGTGCAGAGCTTGCTCAGGAATGGCAGCAGGCAGGTGTGGGTGCATCTGCACGCACTGTGAGACAAAGACTTTTGGAGGAAGGCCTTGTGTCAAGATGGGCAGCAAAGAAGCCGCTTCTGCCCAGGAGAAACATCAGAGACAGACTGATTTTCTGCAAAAAGTACAGGGAGTGGACTGCTGAGGACTGGGGTAGTGTCATTTTCTCTGATGAACCCCCTTTCAGATTGTTTGGGGCATCTGGAAAAAAGCTTGTTTGGAGAAGAAAAGGTGAGCGCTACTATCAATCCTGTGTCATGTCAACAGTGAAGCATCCTGACACCATTGATGTGTGGGGTTGCTTCTCAGTCAAGGGAGTGGGCTCACTCACAATTCTGCCTAAGAACACAGCCATGAATAAAGAATGGTACCAAAACATCCTCTGATAGCAACCTCTCCCAACCATCCAAGAACAGTTTGGTGAAGAACAATGCCTTTTCCAGCATGATGGAGCACCTTGCCATAAGGCAAAAGGGATAACCAAGTCGCTCGAGAACCAAAATATAAAAAATTTTGGGTCCATGGCCCCTCAGACCTTATTCCCACTGAGAATTTGTGGTCAATCAACAACAAAAACCTACAAACTATGACAAACTCCAAGCATTGATTATGCAAGAATGGGCTGCCATCAGTCAGGATTTGGCCCAGAAGTTGAATGACAGCATGCCAGGGCAAATTGCAGAGGTCTTAAAAAAAGAAGTGTCAGCACTGCAAATATTGTCTTGTTGCATAAACTTAATTTAATTGTCAATAAAAGCCTTGACACTTATGACATGCTTGTAATTTTACTTCAGTATACCATAGAAACATCTGACAAAAAGGTCTTAAAACACTGAAGCAGCAGACTTTGTGAAAATTAATATTTGTGTCATTCTCAAAACTTTTGGCCACAGCTGTACTACTACAGCAGTACGATCAGTTAATTGGTCACTGTTTGTTCTGATTGCTGGGTCGACTGTGTCCTCACTGTGAATGAATATCTTCTTTGGAAGCAAGCTGAGACCGCCTATTTTAGTCGAGCTTGGCGAAGATGCTTGTAGTTAGTCAGGAATCTATTGCTGTGTTCATATATTCAAATGAACTGTGCCAAACAGGGAATGCCCACATGTATTTTTTGATTTATTCATTTTTTTTTGCATAAGCTGCTCAGGTGAGATGCGACCTTTATGAAACCAACCCTCAGACGATGGCATAAGTGAGGATAATGGAAAGGGGAAGTCACAAGTATTTCAGATCAACACACAAATATTCAAGTTAGGCCAGGGACATATAACATTTTTATTTTTAAAATTTATTTGTTTATTACTTAGATTCATTAATGTATGCATATAAATATTTTACATCTGCTATTTTTTTTTTACTTTTTGATATCCTGTGTTCTTTTATTACTGTGTACTATACAACGCAACTGGAATCTTAATTTCTGTCAGCCCAAGGGATTAATAAAGTTCTATCAAATCTAATCTAATCTAATCTCTATCTATCAAGTTATTAAAAAATATTGATATATACTTTCAAACAAGACCTAAATTTAGACAGTTTTGTTTATATTGATATAGTTGATTATGTTGATGCACTAAAATAGGTGACCCACCACTGGGAATGCCAACAGGTGGCTCAGAAGCTGAGCTTGATGAATCCTTTCCAAATTTAAGCAACCAGTAAGTGCAATTTGATGACTGTAGAGCCTCACGCTTTTGCAGCCCTCTACATTGAAAAAAATCCTACTTTAAACTTCACTAACCTCTGTTTTTAACAATTATTTATCCGGACAAACTAGAGATATGTATCAAATATCGCCATTCAGCAAAAAGTTGAGACAGATTTTGTTGATATTACCCAGCAGCCACTCTCACCAATAAAAAGTCATTCACTTAAAAAAATATATTATTGTAAGACTTTGGCTTACCGTGTGAGTCATCAACACCAACTTCTACCTCTTCTTCCTTTTGGAGCTCCTGGAACATGGCCTGTTGATCATAGTTCTGTTCATGGACAACAGATGGCTCAGAAAAATTCCTAGCATGAATCCTGAAGATGTCATATTAGAAAATTTGGAAATATGTTACCTTACATACCTATGGCTAAGCACATAACCAAAAAAAAAAAGTATAAAATGAGCATAATTTCCAAAATGAGAACATAGTTGCTTACCTCTTCTGTCTTGATGACTGAGGTATCTGTGTAGTATGTATCTGCTGAATGCTGGATGTTTCCCACGGGGGGGCCGCCAGTGCTGGGCTGGTTCTGCCACACTCTTGAATAGTTGCAATGTTGGCAAATCTGCTTGAAAGCCACAATCAAGCCCACCCTACGCCTCTCGACTGCACACCGTCCTTTACATACGGGGCAGATTTCAAAAAGTTCCATCAAACACGAGTCAGACACGATGTATTTGGTGTCCCCATATGCAGACTGTGGCTCGATCTCACTGGAACAAAACAGAAGAAAATTTACATTTTATTCAAATGTGTGACACTTACTAAAGACAGACTCTCTGACCTGCTGATCATCAGAGCAACATCCGGAAGAAAAACTCACATTTCAAACTCGTCTGCATTGGGGTCTCCTGGGCTTACAGGTGAGTCAAGAGGCTCTGTCCATGTTCCTCCTTCTTCATACTCATACTCCTCTTCCTCCACCTCTACTCCTTCTCCTTCTTCTTCTTCGTCTTCTCCTTCTTCTCCTATCTCCACCTCCTCCACCTCTTCCTTCACCTCAATATGGGGCCTTTTACTCGGTCTAGAGTCCATGTCCGTAATAGATGTTGATAAATGTGGAGTCTGTGTGCCTGAATAAAGGGAAATAATATTTAAAAAAAAATTTCACTGTCAAATGGCTGTTGTCTTAGTACAGTACACCCCAAACTGGGGTACTCGGACCCTCAGGGGTATGCGAAGTGACGTAGGGGGTACGCGAATACCTGTCAGGTTTCAAACAGTTGTTTCAGTAGTTAAACTTCAAACTGGCAAATGCTTGTATGGTGAGCTTTGATAAAGGCCTGAAGTGTTGGAAGAGAGGCTGGAGGCTGGATTGGTGAGAAGGAAATCTGTCCTGAATTGTCTAAGATTCTGACAGTAACATTATGTTCAGTCAGACACCCTTCTCATTAGAGCTGTGGTGAGTTTGTAACAGTTTCAAGTTCGTTATTGAATATGTTCCAGAAATGTAAGTTTCTTTTTTCGAACGTGAACTGGTGTTGCCCACTGAAATTGCTGGTAAATAAATCTATTTTGTGAGAAATAACTCACTTTAAGAGATGTTATTTGTATGTTATGCATGTTAAATGTGGGAGGTGGGGGTGGCGGCAGGCTTACAGACACACTTCTTTTCTAGCTGCTATAAGTGTGTGAGAGTAGGGGATACATGGCTGGAGGTCGACTGTCTGAAGGGGTACGGGCTGTGAAAAGTTTGGGAACCACTGTCTTAGTACATTCTTAATACATTCATATAGGGCTGGGCAATATGACTTGAAAATAAAATCTCAGATTTTTTTCCATAAAATTTGATTGAGGATTTTAACTGATTTTTTTCTTCTCAAGAAAAATAACACCCTCCAAGTGATGCAAAAATCATATGATTGAAGTTTTGTCTTTATTATATTAAAAATGTTCTATAAGTAACAGACTTGCCCTCCTACAGTTAAAAAGCATGCTGTAATTTTGTCATAAGGTGTTGATTATGTTGTTCAAACTTTGGCAGGCTTGTCTATATGAACACTGAAGGCTGAACTATTCTCACAGTATATTAAAATGATGCTTCTAATGAAAATATAATCTCATTTAAAGAACAAATATAAGTATTAAACACGTACTTGTGCAAATCCTGAAAAGGCCTACCACCATAAAAACTGTACATTTTTTGTTTACATTTTCAAACACTGCAACGACTTGTGATTGCAGTCAAACTAAGTTGAGAAAAAATCTTGATTTTTTATTTTTAAATCTTCTGTAGAAAATAATTCAAATTAATTGATTTACTCGATATATGGCCCAGTACTACATTAATAGATTAAAAATCTATTAACTTTATTTGCCCACAAGTAAAAAAAACATTCCAGCTCAAATCTCAGGTATTGACTGAGCTAGGACATCATTTTATGTCACTTCATGCCACACGGTGATTAGAATAGCCTCAGTGGGTGAGTGCTGTCATGACCAAAGCAGCATGTGTCTGTGTGGGTACATGTTATGAGATAAACCTGTGTGAGAGGGAATTTGGGCGCATATGTATTTCTGTGAGAGAACTGGTGCGTATGTTGCAGACTGTAAAAAAATCTGTACGTCTGAGAGGCTGTCCACACAGAGACATATTCAGGTTTATTCGCACAAGTTTTAATCATATAGGCATTTTGTCCACACGGCGTTTTGGGTGCCTGAAAACAGGTCCCAGAGAGGATAAATCTGAAAATGACGGATAAACTTTCCCATGTGGACCACAAAAATGGAAAGTTTCAGAAACTATGATGTCGTAGGCCCACCTATCCCGTACAACGCATGTGTGAACACCAACAATAACAGAAACAATGGCTGAATACAGAGTTGCATCCATGCTGCAGCACCTCCTGAGTTTGTTTTGGCTTTAACAGAAAAATCTTCTGCTCCTCTACGACCACCATGAGCAACAAGAGGACATGGAGAACAGCAGACACCAGAGTCCATTCACATCTCTCATGATGTATGTTCATGCTACATGCCTCCTTCCTGGTTTCTGTGTATGTCTATGGCAGTGTTACAGCACCACTAACAGGCCTGACAGACTCTGACTACAGAGTTTTCAGTGTGTTTGTCTGGACGGGCGCATTTCTTGAAATGATGCCATCTTTACTAGAATGTTTTCAATACGAAAAGGTTTTCTTCTCTGCATGGACAGGGCCTTAGAGGGTGTGTTTGTGTGTTTGCATGAGAGAAATAGTGTGTGAGAAATACAGCATGTATATTGAAAATGTAACAAAGCAAAAATGCTCTGGACCAAGACTTCAGAACCTGAACCGGAGTGTTTGTGTACCTTCTAATCAGTATGCAGTCATGTACCTTTGCTCCTCATGTGCCAGTTCCTAAGGGTTCCCCAGGACAACTGTGTGGCGACGCCCCTCCTTTTTGGAGGATCAGTCTGTGTGAGCCTCGAGAGCTGAAGAGTGTAGTCTGTCTGGCAGCCAAGGCTACGGACTCTTGATACACTGTTGGTTCGACTGGAGCTTGAGATATGTGATGTACTCTAAAATCAAGACAAAAAAATTACACGCCATTTTATTCCTCATCAAAAATAAATGCCTTTTTGATTCATATGAATCACAGATCACAAATATTGAATGTCTAATGCACATATTTTAATGTATTCTCTATCTCCTCTTTAATATAGGAGTCACTGCGTATCAAAACATGAACAGAGCGGTGTTATCCAGGCCAAACAAAGGCAGCATCTCACTGTTTATACACCTGCACATGGGCTCTGCTCAAGCTATAAACAGATAAGAAGCTGAAAAGTTTGAGAGACAATTTCTTGCAAAGGAGAAGCAGCTCAGTGTAAAGAAACACATTCAAACTTTTAAGGTTGCACAATATAGTCGCACAGTATCAGTATCAGTAGATGATAGCTTAAAATGTTAAAGGGATACGCCAACTTTTTTATTGTTTTCATGTTCTGCCTCACTCCTGAGTCCATGATAATCAGGTAGACACCATTCTTTCAACTGTGTGTGCAGTAACAAGGAAGAGACGGGCAGAGCTCACCCACCGCATATTAGCTTAGCTCAAATACTGGGAGTCAATGGGTAGTGTTAGCCTGCTTCTGCCTACAGTCATCAGATAAACTCTTCAGCATCTCTAAACGCTCCTGTGTACTTGTGCCTAATTTTTTTACCGCATTGTTACATTTTCTTCTACTATCACCATATTTTCTTCTTCTATTCGTAAACAGACGCTTTGTTTTGTTGACATACTTCTGTGGTGCTTTGCGCTGGAGATGTGACGTTCATGAACGAGTTGAGTCTTTTGAACAGCTCTTTTAAGTGAACAATGAGAACCGATTAACAGTTGTGAGTGAGCTTTTCATTTGTAAGCCATTTTTAAATGCAAATTGCCTGCAAATCACATCTCTAGCCCCAAAATCCCCTAAAAGCCCATAAAAACAGGTGGTTTGTGCTCCAGTTTGAACATAATAACATCTTGGTATAGATGATGAATGGAAATAAAATATGTGGTGCACTATGAAGCACACAATACAACAATGGAGACCCTGCAATGTTGAGCAAATGAGCTCGAACATCAAGCAAGACTGAGAAAGAGCAAAGTTGGAACAATTAAGGTCCTCAGTTCACAGATGCTTATAGAGAATTGTTTAACGGAAAAGTGAAGCAACACAGTGGTAACATGCCACTGTCCCAGCTTTGTTGGAACGTGATGTATGGATCAAATGCAAAGTGAGTGAATATTTTCAAAAAATCACTAAAGTTTATCAGTTTGAACATTGGATATACCGTCTTTTATAGTGTATATGTATTTATATTTAAGTTTTACACGTCCCAACTTCATTGGAATTGAGGTTTGTGACCCAACCATTGTTTTTCTTGCATCTCACCTATTTGTAACTAGGGGTGTTCCGATACAACTTTTTCACCTCCGATACAATACTGACATTGCAGCCTTGAGTACTGGCCGGTACCGATATCGATCCGATACGATATCAGCAGGAATCATCCATACTTTTATTACTTATTTTGTAGTATGGACTGTAAGAAAAGGCTTGATCAAGTGAGATTACTCAAACAGAGAACAGTAGTCAGCAATAGTGGGTATGAGAAAAACTGACCCATTTGTTATTAACCAATGGGTCAAATAAACTTTAACCTTAAACAGAAGAATATAGTACAATTAAAGAAAATAAATAAAAAATAAATTAGAAGACCCTAAAAAGAAACCTCAATAAATCCAATAAAAACAAAAACATATATTTTTAAATTGCAAAATAACCACTGTGTTTAACTTAACATAAGCATATTCTACAACTGAATTAAATAAATAAAAAATAAATTAGAACAGACTGCTTGTATCAGAGAGCTTATATTGGAGATTTTAGATGCAGGCCGATATTATCCGATATTTGTTTTTTTGCTGATATCGGACCGATATCCGATTTCAATACCGGATCGGGACATCCCTAATTGTAACACAGAGTAACAATGAGAGATAAGGGTTACTGAACATTTCTACAAATCGATACCAGTATTGGTTGAAAAGAGGTTGTAAACATCACAGATCTAATATCGATCTGCCCCAGTCCCAGCTCTGCTGTCCACCATGTTACCCCCTGAGTCCTGAGTCAGTGTGAGAAGGACCCACATCATGGTTCGTCCATCTCTGCACCTGAACCTCCATAGATCCTGCATCCCTGTGGGTGTCGGTGCTGAACCTGACGAGCACTTCAGGTCAGAGTTCATAAACAGCAGGTTTGTGCTCCAGTTTGAACACAATGACATCTTAGCATGTTAGCTCAGGCCTGGAGCTGGGCTGACCCAGAGAGTCTGCTGCAGGTTTGTTTCAATGACATACTCAGAACAGTGACACCGTACTCACAGGTCTGGGCCGTGGACTCGCAGGAACCACTCTGACGTTAAAGAGGGTGGGCACCGAGCCCTCAATCAGGGTCAGCTTCTTTGCAAATCCGGACCTGAACTGAGCCCAGTTCCCGAAGCAGTCCTCGGTGAAATGCCGGGAGCAGAGGAAGGTGTGCGGGCTGTACTGCTCGGGGACGGCCTGGAAGATGAACAGCAGCCATTTGTTCCTCACACTCTCGTTCTTGGGCAGTCCGTACAGGGACGCGCTGGACTCACACTTGAAGAAACACCGTCTGAACGACATGGTGGTCTCTGCGGATGGAGGGGTGCCCTGCGAAAATCATGCCTCAGCAGCCCCCTCTTCTTCTTCTGGGGGGGTTTGCTGGTTGGCAAACAGTGAATCGGTGCACTTCCGCCCCCTGCTGGGAGAAGATTAGACCAGCTCAGGGTAGCCAGCAGGGTCCCAGCGAGCACCAAGTAGTCCTGAGAGAGCCTTTGATAGTCCAGAGGCTTAGCGCACATTTTTGGGTGGATTGTGCAAAAGTGGATAAAAGCGCCAACTTTTATATGAGGCTGTAAAGACCAATAGCTTAGGAGCCCAACACAGATGTTTAAAATATCATACAACACCAAAGTTGATTTTCATTGTAAGTATAATAGTTTTCTTGGGTCATAAGAAGAACATTGATGGTAAATTGTTCTTTTTTTTGTCCATTAATGAACTTAAAACTGATTTTGGCATATCCACTAATTATTAACCCCCCCCCAATGATGTGTAAAATAAATAAAGTTGACATAAAATGTAGCTATGTTTAACTTTATTCTCAAAATTTCGACTTTTATCACAAAATTGTATTTTGACTTTATTCTTGTCATTTCAACTTTCATCCCCAAATTTCGACTTTAATCTTGTTTTCCCCCAAATTATTTTCTCCATCTAACATGGCCCATATACTCTTACGAGCTGTTCCCTTTAAGTTATACTGACTCTCTTTTTTCAAATGTTTTCTGTTTGTTTGTTGGTAAAGTTTTCTTATGAGCATTAAACACAATTTGAAGAATACTGAAATCCACTCATTCATAAAATTTTAACAACTTTGACTTTGAAAATAACGGGTTTGATGGATCTCTATATCTACTTCTTACCACTCTAATGACTGTTTCATGTAGAAGAAATATTGAATCAGTTTATGTTTTACAAGCACTTACCCAAACTTCCACACACTAGGTCAGATAAGGAATAATCACTGAGTTATATAAAAGGCACAATGCTTTATCACTTAATGAGCCCTTCACTCTGGTTGTTGATATTTTACATTTTATATAAATATGTCATTTGAGTTTTCCAGTTCAGATTTTAATCAATCATGACCCCTTAAACTTAATTTAATTTACTTTATGAATTTCAATACCATCTACATATATTGGAACATTAAGGTTTTTCCCTTTGTTGCTAATATACATAAATACATAAAGTATGTATTTTCAAGATTCAGTGATCATTAATTTCTATCAAACCATTTTTTATTTCACTTACTCTATTTTGACCACATCCAACACCTGTTTTAATTTTTTTCCATCATAAAACAAGGTGGTGTCATTTGCAAAACAAATGCATTTTTAAGCAATTAAGATACATTAACAATATAATTTACACACAAACAAAATAGTTTGGGTCCTAGGACGACAGCCAGACAGGATCCTCCCCTTGGAGTCCAGACCCTGGTGGAGAGGGACACAGGATAAGATGGGGAGCAGACCACTGAGCAGCTTGATGATGGTCCTGATGCGACAGACTGAGGTGCTGATGAGGCCTGTTGGTGAAGATCAGGATCCAGACTTGGAGATGGACCAGGATGCTGAGGAGACGGGTGAGTGCACGTCCCTAATCAGCTGATGACTGAATCACCTGTGCAGAGTGAGGAGATGAACAACAGGTGACTTAAATTGAACAAAAGGGTGACTGAGTGAATACTCAGGTCTTCCTGATTGAACGTGTGCCATGAGCTCATATTTATTTTGAAGTTATAATGATGGAAAAACAAAGAACAGGGTTTGTTTCATTAAACTGAAGCGACAAGCCTAACTACAGGGAACGATTTGAAAACAGCTCTAGTCTCTCATGTTTTATCACAAATTATTGCAGTAATTTAATTAATATGACTTCTACTTGTCTGAATACTGGTGTTATTTTGGCCTAATTTTTCATTTATGAAAGCGTCAGACAGGGCGACACATTAAAAACAAACAGGAGACGATGACAGTTAAATAGATGTTTAAACTGTAACCTCAGAGAAAGCCTTACTAGCCTACATAAATCTTATTATAGAGAAAAATAAAGTCACACAGATTCAGAGTTACGGTCATAACAGGACTCCACCCTATGCCTGAGGAAAATTAATATCTGCACTATAAACATAACGTTTTGGTGTCAGAAGTTTTATTTACATTTTTTCAAAACATATGTCAGCAAAGACTCTACATTTCCCATGATGAGCATCATCAATAATATTAAGGCCAACTATTTTAAAAAGCACTGTTCAGGTGAATTAAAATGTTTCAGTGTTTTCTCCCGCTGACATAAATGACCTGATGTTAATCTCTGCCTCACAAATGAAGACTGAAGTACTGAGGAAAGAAGAATTTAAGACAAGATTTTTTAAAACCCATATTCATTTATTAAATATCAAAACATGTTAATTTAAAAATTACCTTTGACCTCATTATTCAGACGTGAGTGTATTTTGTATTTTATTAAAAAAATCGTTTCCAGAGTGGTTCAGTGGTTAAATAAAAAATGTTAATGTACTAGAGAAAAACTGAAGCTTTCATCAGCCATCTCAGTGCATCGATGTATAAAAGCTGAGAGTGAAACCCTGAGGACAGTCGAGTTAAAAAACATTCAGAAGTTCACAATCATCACTGTAAGAAACAGAAATGTCTAAATATTAAAATCCAGTGAGCAAATTACAAAAAGAGTGATCCGACTTTAGTCTGATCAGGAATAAGGAAACAGCTGTGAAGAGAGGAACAACGCTGCACATTTATAAAAAACAACAGAGCATCATCGTGTTAAAATGTCCAGTTTGGTTTGTTGCTTGTTCTTACTGACCTGTGCAGCCACATCATCTGATTTTAATATTTCATATCAACAGTTTATTAGCACATTCAAAGTTAAGTCTCAAACTTAAAATTGTGACATTAAAGTTATCTGTGAAAATTAACTCCAAGCTTATAATCAACACTAAGTGACTGCAGGTTGATCAAAAGTCTCATCTGGATGTTTTTTTTTTTTTTTTTTCAAATTAAACAACAAAAACAAGCCTGAGAGATTTTTAGATGGCAGCTGTGAGACTAAATCATGTATGTAGGAAGTGGTCAGAGTCATAAATACAGGAACCATGAAAGACGAAGAGTCCAATTCAACAAGTGTCTGGATCTTTTAATGTGCAGGACTGTCAATACTAATGTTCTGACTCACCGTTACTTTAGGCTTATCTTGAGACTTGGCCCCCTTGACATGACAATTGTTTGGCATATGTCCCACTTGCCCACAATAAAAGCACCTCCCTTCACAATAAAAGATGCTCCTCCACCAGGAGGCAGGTGTGGCCGATCATTGTTCTTCCTCAGTGGGTCCTGAAGCTATGAGACTGGAGGCTGGGGGTGTGATGTGCCCTGGAAGGTCTGCCAGGTCGCTCCTCCATCTCCAGGTGGGTGACACACGGACACAGAAGTGGCCCCTCTTCTGCCCCTCTCCGACATGCGCTTATCCGTCTTAATGGCTAGCATGATGAGCGAGTCCAGGTCCTCAGGAAGGTCCACTGCCACCAGCTGATCCTTGACGTTATCAGTAAGTCCCTGAAAAAATGCGTCCGTCGAGGCTGCCGCGTTTTATTCACTCTTGACTGCAAAAGTGTGAAAATCTATGGCCTAATCAGACACTTTTCCCTTTCCTTGTTTTTTTTTTTAAACAGAGACTTGGCTGCCTCAAGACCAGGTGAGGTGTGCAAACACTTGTTCAAGAGCTTTTATGAATTCTGATAGAGTAAAGCATGAAACCGAGCGATGGCTCCACTCTGCCCATGCCGCTGCGCACACAGACAGGTGGGAAATAATAAAAGATATCTTAGCTCGATCAGAAGGGAAAGCTGCAGCCTGCAGCTCAAAATGCAGCTCACACTGTGTCAAAAAAGCCTTGATGTCTCCTGACTCACCGAAAAAGCGCTCAGGGCAAGACAATTGAGAACATGAAACTGAATCATGAAGCAGGAACTTAGAACTTAGAACTTAGAAGTGGGTCCACCGCTGCATCCAGCTGCAGGAGGAGTCCCTAATCTAATTTCTCCAGGATCATACTTACCTGTTTGCCAGGGGTTGTCATCATCGAGTCTTGGTGCTGTGCCAGTTCCCTCAGACCAGAGCACAGGGTCGCCAACTGCTCCCCCTGCCAAGCGAGTTTCTGACACTGAGCGCGCAAAGCCTGATGAACCACATCAGCATCCGCTGTGTCCATACTGGCCAGTTTGTACTATTGCAATACAGAACTTAAAACCAGGACACAAATGCAAAACACTGGCACCAATTAAAAGGCTTAAAGGGTTTAATCAGTTTACCGGAAAAAAGTCGATGCAGAGCAATCAGATCAGGCAGAAAGGTCCAATAAAACATGACGCAGGAACCTGACAGACCTAAACAGACAGACAAAGACAGGTGAATTTTCAAAATAAAAACAGAAATTCAAGACAAACATGAAACATGGAAACATAAAAGGGAACTTACTAAAACAGGACCATGATAATTAATTATATCTGGGTTTTTTTAACCCCAAACCGTTTTTTTTTAAGTCAAAAGACACTTAATTTATATAAATCACATTTCAATGAGTATTTCATCATTATTATTATTTGGCTCTGAGATGGGTTAATGATTGGCAACAACATTGATTTTGATGATTTTTATTTTTTTTTTTTCAGTGTCAGATTAAAAAGAAACCTCACAGTCGAGGTCCTGATGACACAAAATGTCACCTTCCCAAAAAGTTCTGTAAAAGTGTTATATTTAATATTTTTCAGCTTTAAATGAGTCAATCTGTTGAAACTACTTCAGCTTGAAATATACATGTCAAATATTAATTATATTTAGAAGGCCAATATGTTTACATGACTGCACTGTTTTCAATTAAACAAAATCAGAAAAACTCAAATAAAATACATGGAACACAATTCAAGGAGTATTTGATCATTATTATTACCAGGGCCTGAAATGGGTCATTGATTAGCAGCGACATTGATTTTGAGTCATTAATTTTTCTTCAGGCGGCATGGTGGCGCAGCAGGTAGTGCACGTGCCTCACAGCAAGAAGGACACCGGTTCGATTCCCGGGTCGGGCAGGGCCTTTCTGTGTGAAGTTTGCGTGTTCTTCCTGTGCATGCGTGGGCTCTCTCCGGGCACTCCGGCTTCCTCCCACAGACCAAAAACATGCTCATTAGGTTAATTGGTCACTCTAAATTGCCCTTAGGTATGAGTGTGAGCGTGAATGGTTGTCTGTCTCTCTATGTGGCCCTGCAATCGACTGGCGACCGGTTCAGGGTGTACCCCGCCTCTTGCCCGATGACAGCTGGGATAGGCTCCAGCCCCCCGGCAACCCCGAAAGGGATAGTCGGTATAGAAAATGAATGAATGAATGAATGAATTTTTCTTCAGTGGCAGATTAAAGTTAATAACCTAAGCCTATATTACTATATGATGATTTTCACTAGGCCTTGTCCCAATACAAGGTTTTTTTCCCATCAAATGCTTATTACCCTATTGTGTTCAAAAAACACGTTAAAAATACAAGATCAGTTTGAACAGAAAAACATTTCTTTGAGAAAGATGAACACTGAATGACGAACACTGAATGAGAGAGAGAGACAGAGAGAGCGTATGTGTGAGAGGCCAGCTCAGGTGCAGCAGAGGCTGCAGATGGACAGACTGCGGTCCTCGCATGTGAACTTCGCACATTTGCAGCAGGTGCTCCCTACTACTTAATTTATACTGACGAGTACACAGACAAAGTTTAAGTATACTCTAAGTATAATATACTTGATATACTTTAAGTATATTAGCCTATATCCAATAGTAGTTAAAACTTAATACAATTAAATAAAAATGGTGTACCTGCTTTCATGCAACATGGCGTGTTATTTTACTGTATTATAGCTGGCTTGTTGTAAAGCTATTTCTCACATTGGCTGCTTTGAGGTAGTTGCCATAAAAAATACACTGTGAGTGAACCTGTAGTGTACTGCTTATACTTTACTACATTTACACTTAAATACTATTATATTTACAAACGTACTGTTTATAGGTTCAAGGTTGCCACACACAAGGTTTGGAAGTACACAATGCTCAAATCACACGTCAACTCATATTTAAAGTACCAGACTTCTTTCTTTATAAAACACATTTAAAAACAACAACATTGTGCCAAAGTGCTTTACAATTTAAAAACATGAAAATGCACAATGCACATAAATCATCACAATCTAGTCACGTTCATGTACCTTCGGCAACATAAAAATAATCAACTTCAACCAAAACACATTTCTTCTGGACCATTTGGTCAGATCGCACAAACATTACCAGTCTTCTCAACAACATTAATGAAATTACTCTCTAACCCAGAGATGAGCATCAGTGTGGATGTAGGACTGGCTGGTACGTTGTAAGACCTGTCATTATGATGGTAGGAGTGTGTGTATACATGCTTTGGCAGTTATTTTTATCTGTGCTGTTAAACTTGACTTGAAAAGATAATCAGTTTAGATAATGGTCCAAGGTCTCAGTGGGGTGAAAGAGTGTTTTCCTGCGTGGTCATTCATATTTATCTGGTCTGGTTCTCTGTTGGACCTCTTGACCCAGGCTTGAAGGGGCCCTACACCCATAATGAAGGCTGCATATTATTTATTTTTCTTTTTGAATGTTATAATAGTAACATAATATAGACTTAGTATTACAGACAGAAATATAATATATGACTATGTATGTATATGTGATACAATAGTATGTTATTATATAATAGAGGGCTAGAGTATAATAAAATATATAATAGAATAGATTATAAGATGAGAGAGGTGTGAATGTGATATATAATTATCCTTGTATAGATGTGTTACGATAGAGATACTGTATTATATAATAATAAATATGTATAATATATACAAATTAATGGTAATTATGTTTGAAGGTTTGACGTCTGCATTTGGATATCTTAAAAGGTAAATAATCAGACTTGTGGACTAGTATTAAGATGTTAATTTGCAGTTTATGAGTATATAGTATATAGTATATATATAGTATATACATATATAATATATACTATAGTATATAGTATATGAGTACTCTGGAGTAGTGTCCTATAAATACTATAGCAGTATTTACTGCTAGTATAAGAATAGCGCAATTCAAGTGCATTGTAAGTAAACAGGCATAGTATATTTTGAGTATATAAATGGTGTGCTTCAAGTATGAACACAGTTTAATTCCAGTACGGTCGTAGTATTCATCAAGTATAAGAAAAGTATATTTCAAGTACATTGCAGGTAAAACAGTAGTGCACTTTTAAGTTTACAAAAGTGCAATGTAAGTAAAGCAATAGTGTACTTCAAGTACACTGATGAGTATATGAATGGTTTCCTTTAAGTAAAGGAATAGTACCATTAAAGTACAGGTAATAGTATAATATAAGTATACTCATATATACTTTATTTATACGTGAAGTAACCTTAAAGTTTACTTGAGTATACTCAAAAGTGGGCCAAATCAGGATACTTTTAGTATATACAGTAAGTATACTTTGTAAGTACACTAACTAGTACACATGTAAGTACACTAGTAGTACATAAATATAAGTATACTTGGTACAGTAAAGTATACTTGATAAAGTATACTCAAAGTCCACTTAAGTATACTTGGAAAGGTAAACTTGAAGTTTACTTCTTTTTGGTGAGGGGAGCCTCCTCCTGTACGGTCTGTGCTGCTGCCAGGACGGCTCAATTAATGTCCCCTGGACAGAGGTGTTATAAAGTGAAATGTCAACCAGGTTGTGGAAGAGGGCCACTGGCCACGATATGTTCTCCTCCTCCAAAAAAAATATGAATAAATTATCCAAGTATTCTTTCTCATGGTACACATATTTTTTTTATATGATAATGATGATCTAGAAAAATATCTACATATATTTTATATGAGAATAGCTGCTCCCATGTGGCTGCAGCAGTCTGGGTGATAGGGACTGATCTCACTTTTAAAGGCTCAGAGTTTCAAACATGTTGGAAGAAGAAAAAAACTCAAATATGTTCATGAGACAAAAACATTTCTATTATTTTATCACTGTTGTCCTCCACCCCCACAGCATCTGTCAGGACACAGCTGGCCCTCTTAAATACAGAGTTGATGATCCCTGCTGTAAAGCAGCACAACAACACCAGCAGGGACCTCAAGATATTAATGCACTGTTACCAAAGGACACAAATGAAGGGACAACTTTGTCCTTACCACCTGGACAGTCAGTTGTTAGTGTGAAATGTCATCAAATCTGTCCTCTCTCAGATGTTTCCAAACCCTCAGACTGAAATAAGAGCTGATCTCCTAAATTCTGACACAGCCCCTGTTTTTACAGAGTACTGAGCTCTACTGTGAGCACCAGTTAAAGACGCTCACACCGCTCCTCTTCCTGAATGAACTCAGAGCTGGACAGCCCCTCCCTCCTCTCTCTGCTCTCAAACACAGCCAGCTCCGCTCTGACCTAACACTTCCTCGTTCACTCCCCTCCAGATCTACAGTTTGAAGATGATGTAACCAACGTGCTCTGAGCACAAACACATGCTGTGTAGATCAGAGCTCAGACGAGAGTCAGTTCTGAGGAAGTGAAACTCAGACAGGTGTTGTTACTGAGAGCTGAAATGGAGAGAGGAGTCATGTCCAACCTCGACAAGATTTCTTGTTGCCTCTGTCTGGATCTACTGAAGGATCCAGTGACTACAGCCTGTGGACACAGCTACTGTGGGAGCTGTATCAAAGACCACTGGGATACAGAAGATCAGAGGGGGGTCTACAGCTGCCCTCAGTGTAGACAGACCTTCATGCCGAGGCCTGTCCTGGGGAAAACCACCATGTTAGCAGATTTAGTGGAGGACATGAAGAAGACTGGACTCCAAGCTGCTCCTGCTGATCACTGCTATGCTGGAGCTGAAGATGTGGCCTGTGATGTCTGCACTGGGAGGAAACTCAAAGCCCAGAAGTCCTGTCTGCAGTGTCTGATTTCTTTCTGTGAAGAACACCTTCAGAATCATTTCTTACCTGCCTATGAGAAACACAAGCTGGTGGAGCCGTCCAAGAAGCTCCAGGAGAACATCTGCTCTCTTCATGATGAGGTGAAGAAGATGTTCTGCCGCACTGATCAGCAGTCTATCTGTCACATCTGTGTGATGGACCAACACAAAGGTCATGACACGGTCTCAGCTGCAGCAGAGAGGACAGAGAGGCAGAGAGAGCTCCAGGGGAGTCGACAAAACATCCAGCAGAGAATCCAGCACAGAGAGAGAGACGTGAAGCTGCTTCAGCAGGAGGTGGAGGCCATCAACGGCTCTGCTGATAAAGCAGTGGAGAACAGTGAGAAGATCTTCACTGAGCTGATCCGTGTGGTGGAGCAAAGACGCTCTGACGTGAAGCAGCAGGTCAGATCCCAGCAGCGAACTGAAGTGAGTCGAGTCAGGGAGCTTCAGGAGAAGCTGGAGCAGGAGATCAGTGAGCTGAAGAGGAAGGACAAGGAGCTGGAGAAGCTCTCACACACACAGGACCACAACCAGTTTCTACAGGACTACCCCTCACTGTCACAACTCAGAGAACCTCCAGACTCATCCAGCATCTCTCAACGTCCTCTGAGCTACTTTGAGGGTGTGACAGCGGCTGTGTCAGAGCTCAGAGAGAAACTTCAGGACGTTCTGAGAGGAACATGGACAAACATCTCATGGACAGTGATTCAAGTGGATGTTTTACTGCCACAGCCAGAGCCCAGGACCAGAGCTGAGTTCTTCAGATATTCACGAGACATCACACTGGATCCACACACAGCACACAGACGACTGTTATTATCTGATGGGAACAGAAAAGTAACATTTATGAGTAAAGATCAGCCTTATTCTGATCACCCAGACAGATTCACCGGTTATGAGCAGGTCCTGAGTAAAGAGAGTCTGACTGGACGTTGTTACTGGGAGGTGGAGCTGAGAGGAGAAGTTAGTGTAGCAGTCTCATACAAGACGATCAGGAGAGACGGGGGGTCAGATGAATGTTTCTTTGGATTCAATAAAAAGTCTTGGTCGTTATATTGTTACACATACAGTTATATCTTTTGGTACAACAAGATCCACACTGCTGTCTCAGGTCCTCGGTCCTCCAGAGTAGGAGTGTACCTGGATCACAGAGCAGGTATTCTGTCCTTCTACAGCGTCTCTGAAACCATGACTCTGCTCCACAGAGTCCAGACCACCTTCACTGAACCTCTACATGCTGGACTCTATGTTTATCCTGTTGGAGACTCTGCTGAGTTGTGTAAACTAAAATAGACCGAAGTCTTTATTTCAGGGACAGTGGGTTAACTTCTGTGTTTTCATTCTTCTTCTTCATTTTTATTCATGTTTGCTGCTCAGAGCTGATTCTTGTCACCTGTCAATCAAAAATTGTGGGCGGGACTTTGACGTCCTCTCATTTGTTCTGGAGTATTAAATCACAAAAGAATAATTAGATGTAAAAATGTTGATTAAAAATGACAAAGGAGCTCCCCACACGAGCTCTTTGGGATTTTAAATCCTGTTTTCTGTCTATGACGTAAAAATGATCGTATTTGAAGTCTCCTGTTCAACAGATGTTACCTTTACGTCTTTTTGTACATTAAACAGCCCACATTATAACACTAAGATTTAGGATTTTTGATTCAATTTAATGTTCTTTTCATTTATTTTATATGTTTATTATCTGATAAATACAAACAACAAAAAAACACAATTATTAGGATGTTAGGATTTTTCTTTTAACTTTTTATTTAATAGTTTTGAGAACATTAACAGAAAATGAATATAAAACATGTCTGCATAAATGTCAGTAAGCCTGCATATTATCTGTACCTGCTGTTGAAAGAATTGAAAATATATGCAGTTGTTGAACTTATTTTGTTTTCTCCATGTTTTTCCTTGTATCTCTTCATATTCATGTGTTATATTTTGTCTCAGTGTTGTCTGATTTCATATGTAACATATTGATGAAGTCATATGTGACCTTTGACCTTTTTTCAGACCTTAAACTGTGGGTGGATATGTTTTGGTTTGGCTGTGTTAAATGTAAAATATGTGGAGCTTGGTCCTTTGAGTTAGATTGGACTTTATGCTGTAGTTTGAACCTGCAAAGAAAGGTGTTGTGGTTTTGTTCTGATCTAAGGATGTTTACCGGAGTGTGAACGATCCTTGTTTTTAGGTCTTTCAAAGGTTTCTGTTGGGGGAGAGGCACCATCTTTACCTTTTGAACCTGGTTGGTGCATAAAAAGCCCAACAAACACCGCCCCAGAGGCTTCTAATATTCATTTTGACCTGTGAAAAGGCCTTTTGGGTCTTGGCCTCTCTCCTGAAAACTTTTAAAAGGCCTGTGGGTCTTTGTCTCTGAATCTGATGATCAGTTTTTGCTTGTTGTTGATTTATTCTTATTTTCAGTGTAAAACTTTTGATCTGGTTTTGAGTTTGATGTAAAAATCCAAAGTTTTATTAATTTGTCTGACGTTTCAATAAATGTTTAATCTTTTGGAGAGTTTTTTCTGAATTAGTCTTTGACCTTTTAGGTGGTCTACAGTTAGTTAGTTCATTTTTCCTGACAAAGACACTCAGTCCACACAACTTCAGAGGACCATCCAGACGGACGCTCCTTGACCCCATGGGAGGTCAGACCATCCACTCCTGATCCACCCGTGCTCATGTGCACTGTTTAAGTGAACACAAATACTTGAAAAAATAAGAGTCAGCCTCTTGGTTAATCAAAACTCAACATTCTTAAGCAGTCCAGCTCTAATCCTGTGTTTTCAATCACTTACTTTTTTCTAAATGATAAATTCATCCTGCAGTTTCCTGCATCACTTATTCTCCATGATATAAGAATGTGTAGATTCTCATTCATCCAGGTCATGGTCATTCTGAAGATTCAAAAGCAAGGCAACTGGACTGTGTAGAGTTTGTTGAGAAGACGTTTCACTTCTCATCCAAGAAGCTTCTTCAGTTCCAAATGGCTGGTACTGGAAGGAAGGAAAGGAAAAGGAACAGAAACACATTAGAGAAGCCCTGAAAACCTGTGGATACCCAAAGTGGGCCTTTTTGAAGAACAAGAAAAGAAAGGAGAAGGAGCATGAAAGGGAAGAGAGACGCAAGAACATTGTGATTCCTTATGTTGCGGGTTTATCTGAAAAACTCAAGAGAATCTTTGGCAAACACCACATTCCTGTTCACTTCAAGCCTTGAAACACACTAAGGCAGAAGTTGGTCCATCCCAAGGACAAAACACCAAGACATAAACAGAGCAATGTGGTGTATGCAGTCCAGTGCAGTGAGGAATGCTCAGACCTGTACATTGGGGAAACTAAACAACCGCTTCACAAGCGTATGGCTCAACACAGGAGAGCCACGTCCTCAGGTCAGGACTCAGCAGTCCACCTTCACTTAAAGGACACGGGACACTCTTTTGAGGACAGCAATGTACAGGTGTTGGCGAGAGAGGATAGATGGTTTGAAAGAGGAGTTAAAGAAGCCATCTTCACCAGACTGGAGAAGCCTTCTCTGAACAGAGGTGGTGGACTCAGACACAATCTCTCACCTACATATAATGCAGTCTTAAGCTCTCTCCCCAGAAAGCTCTCCAAACACTCTCACCTGGGCACATGTGACCATAACACCTCACATGACAGGGGGAGTTAACGACCCATTCAGGGTAACGACTCTCAGGGGTTACATCACCCTGGGATAAGTTTCTATGAGTCGTTCTCCAACTCCTCCCTCCTTTTGTTGTTGCTTTTCTTCTAGCAAGATAAATATCTGCTTCCAGCACCAGCCATTTGGAACTGAAGAAGCTTCTTGGATGAGAAGTGAAACGTCTTCCCAACAAACTCTACACAGTCCAGTTGCCTTGCTTTTGAATCTTCAGCATGATATAAGAACAATCTGTAAAGGATCAAGCTCCAAATGCAGTCTCCTAGTGCAGCCAGGGGCGTATTTAGTCATCCGGGGGCCCAAGGCAAACCCACTCTCAGGGGCCCTTCATATTCCTGTACTGCACTGACAAAAGTTTTATATTATTTTAATCTTGTACACGGTAACATAACCAAACTAAATGCATTTCCTCAAATTCTGTACTGTAGTTCAGTTTTGACAAAAGGAGAGTTTGTTATTTAGGCCACTTGTCCTGCTGTTGAAATCTGTTACCGCTATCTGACAGCTCAAGTTACTAGCTTCATAACTATGTTTATATGCCCCTCCTGTCCAGTGAATAATATTTATCACCAAAAAACAATTTTGAATATTAATATTTATCATTAAGCAGCCCCTAAACAGTCTTTGACAAAAAGAAATAAATGATAAGTTTCTTGTGTGCTTGGAAACTATCCCGTGCAGGGACCTTTGTTGTAAATTTTCAGGGTGCAAAAATGTTGCAAAAACAAAGACATGAAGACAGAACCAACTCTCAGCCTTCTTACGGGTTTATTGAAGATGCAGCACAGAATACAACATCAAGCAGCTCTCACCAGACGGAGTCCCTGACTTAACTTCCAGATCTTTTTTAATGTCCTTCAGGCACGTTGTTGCTTTACTGCGTAGGTGATCAAAGTCTTCTTCGATAAGCCCTCTTCCAGTAAAGTCATCTCTGATAACATTTATATGAATCACAGTCCTGAACTTATTGCATGTTTGAGATTATTTACATCAACCTGTATGAAACTCCCCGACTGACTAATTGCCATATGTCACTTACCATTTACCAAGCAGCCACAACCCAGCAGGGGTAAAAACAACTCCAAGAATACAGTAGTGAAAAAAGTTTACGGACAGCCCATACATTTGTGATATTTTCAACTAAGACTCACTCTTAACTCTCCAAGTGTAATTTCTTTTAGTACAGTCACAGCCAAAAAACTAAACAGATCCTAGAAAGTCATTAAAAACTTCAAATTGATTGGTTCCATTGAAACACATAAGAAATGTTGAGTATTGTGTCATTTTTAGTAAGATCAGACAATGAGTAAAATCATGGGTTTTATTGAATACACTATTTTTGTTATCTTACTACTATGCTTTAACATGATACTGTGTTTCAGAGGTACTGGAATATGCCATTAAGTGAAAAATACTATTTCAACATGAGTAACTTTCTTTTTTCATTTGCATTTTCAGGACAAAACATGAAAGACAAAGCAACAATCTGCAAGTCAAACTTCAAGGTAATCCTTCAGTGGTGGACAGTTTATGACCAGATGAGATTGTTTAGTAAAATTTATTCAGCAAATAGTTTGTTATGTAACAGATTTAAAGAACATGTGCTGCATAATTATTAAATATATCAAGCATCAGCTTTTTTATGACTTACTGTACACCAAAGTTAAAGAATGAAACGCACAGGGAGAGCTTGACTCATAAGAGGACTGGATCTGTCAGAATTTCAACTTGTCTGTTATGATTAGAATAAAAAGTCTGAGATGCAGAGCCATGACATTTGAGTTTTGTTAAAACATTTTACTAATTTTTAACAACAAATATTCAATATTGTTTCCTTCTGTCAATTTTACAGTATATTTCTAGACATTTCTGTGGATCCTGGCACGATGCATAAGGATACCAAATTTCAAAATCCAAGGCAAAATGGCCCCTTAGTCTGATTTTTAAAAACCTTGTGTGGGCGCCACTCTGCCATTGAGCCATGCCCACCATAAAAGCAGCATTATCCTTTCCCTTGGTCCACTGGACATTTTTATGACAAGTGTCATGGTTTAAGGAGCTTTTCCTGATTTATCTCGAATTGTATTTGAGCAGGTCATTTACACCTTTTTAATCACAAACATTTAAAATGGTGCACATCCTTCACTTTAACAAAATAGGTTCTGAGGGCTTTTTTGTAGGTCCTGGAATGACACACTTTCCAGGACCTCACGCAGAATTTTAGGTTCATCCTGCTGCAGGGGCTGATTATGTTGAATCTCTAGGGGGCGCCACTGAGCCATGTTGCTATATCCACTTAGATCCGGGGTCTCAAACTTGCGGCCCGCGTGCCAATTGCGGCCCGCAGGACGATATTTTGCGGCCCCCTACTTGACATCAAACTTTTGTGTTAGAGCGGCCCCTGCATGTTTCTCAAACGCACATTTTTGCTGAGTTGCTGTGAATGCCATGCTTGCTGTGGACTTTTATATTCTTTTCATCACTTATGGCAGGGGTCTGCCACCTTTCCAATCAAAAAAGGCGTTTGCCATTCACGTTCTGAAGAACCCATTCCTGCAGGAGTAATTTCGTCTTATCGGACATAAGCTTCCCCACCACTGACTACTTTTTCTGTCATTCCGAGTTTTTATTGAACTCTGGCAGTTGGCAGTCTTACGTGTTCTTCTGTGACCATAAACAGACACCTCACTGAGGGAACCACAGAGCCAAGGTGCACGTTGACATGAAAGAGAGAAAAAAGCGCTGACGCTGCGCAAAAATCAAACCTAAACGGACGATCCAGCTCATT
Source organism: Cetoscarus ocellatus (assembly GCA_037902135.1). Taxonomy (NCBI): domain Eukaryota; kingdom Metazoa; phylum Chordata; class Actinopteri; order Labriformes; family Labridae; genus Cetoscarus; species Cetoscarus ocellatus. Next base: position 375,797 of record JBAMNC010000367.1, read on the forward strand.
TAAAGATTTAATTTGTGACGGTTTGGTCCCTTGTTTGCTCATCGGGAGGATGATTTATCATAATATTATCTAAATAGCTGTGGATTTACTGTAACAGCCTTTCTGTGTCCATCTGGGAGATGACAACCTGCGAGGAGAAGCCCAGCGGTAAGTTCTCAACTTCTTTGTGGATTAAATTAAATGTGTCAATACAAGTTTATGAAATGGACAGCGACACTATATATTTACACATGTATTGATAACACGACGTAAACCGCTTTTTAGTCTCTCCCGTCTGATCAGGACGACAGGCACACATCCAGCTGCGGAGTAAGCGCACATATTACGCCCCTCTGAGCTCCCAAAACATGAGAAAAGTTAAACATGGCTGTGATAAAACAGACAGAGACGGACGGGACTAACGGAGTTCAATATGATTCATAAACGAACCAGCAGACACCGCGGTGCTCTCCATCAAGGCACAGCCGTGCGTCCTGACGCGCACACACCTCGAGCTCTGTGTGGACAGGTCTGACTCTGTCCATAACTACACAGACAAAAGTGTTTCCCTCAAGTTTTTATGGAAGAAAAGAATCAAACACTAGTAATTCAAATTACTATAGGCCCACTACTGATTTATTTATATTGATTTAGGGGAGACCGGGGATGGTTGTAACACTAGAAGAGTTTTAACACCACAGTTTTCTCCAATCAGGTGTAAGATAGGAGTCACATGATGTTTCATTTTACCTTCCTGATCACACACAGGAGTTGTCAGGGCTGGAGACTGTTGCATGTGGACTGTACAGAGAAAATAAGGTCAAACAAGAATTGAACTACATTTTTTTTTTTAGTTCTAAGACTTACTGTAACTGAAACTGTTCTCTCTCAGGCAGATGTGATGCATTTTCCTCTTTCTAATTTCAGCAACTTTGCTTAAAAAGCTTGCTAAACACTGGCTGATAGGGGTGGGCTGGGTTGTAAACAAAACACAAAAAAACTGTAGGCAGTTAAAATCCATAAAATTTCAGCATAAATGCTGGTGCTGTCTGGCAACTTTTTTGAAAAATGCGGGCAAGGAAAGAGTTAATAATATCGATTAGGAGGATTGAATCATTTTTTCTGTTTTTTTTTTTTTTTTCCTTGGGACCCTTTTTTTGCGGAATACTTTATGCGGCCCAGCCTCACCCAGACTCCAGCTCCAGTGGCCCCCCGGTAATTTGAGTTTGAGACCCCTGCATTACAGCATTAAACTCTGAGATTATTTTCATGAAAATCAACATCAGGTTTGTACAAATTTCAAAGAGCTTCAACATTTTATTCAATCATGATGAGGAAAAATTCTGATGGATCCACTTACATGAGTGAAGCTCACCTTGTGCATGAACTTTAATTTTGGCAAACAGGAAAAGGAAATGTTTGTTATCAAAAATAATGAAAGAAGAGCACATAAGTGAAATGTCCTCGTTCAGCTACTCCTATAAAGTTTGGATCCAGATATTTTCCTAAAATAGTCTAGCTGTGCTATGAATGTTTGTGTTTGTGATCAACTGGACACCCTCCGTAGTTTATAGGAGGTTTATCTTCCTGTCATTGGCACCAATTTAGTGCCCATTTTTTTGTTCTGTTCTGCTTTTACCCTTTTTCATAAGTTATTTTATCTATAAAATGAAAAAAAAAACAACAACATCAGGAACATCATTATAAACACATTGGTCTCTCTCTCTCTCTCTCTCTCCAGTACATGTACTAGACCATGAAGCAGCAGCTCCATTTTTTTAATTAGTTTTTAGAAAAATAATCTGCTATAGTGTCTTTCACATGTCTCCTCATCGTGATGGAGCACAACAAAACAAAGTCTGTGGCATCTGGACTCCTCCCTCTCCTCCTGTGAACATCACCTGTAGCTTCCTAAAATGCCTGATTCAGGCCCAAGCAGACAGGCCTACCAGTGTGACATCATACATTTACAGGAGCTAAAACCCATTTGCTCCTGCTCTGAACTGTACTAAAGGGACCAATTACCATGGAGTAGAGCTAAGTGTACAATTAGCCAGACCAAGATGGGCCCATGTGACCTCAGAGTGACAGGAGCTCCAACAGAGTCTTTGACAGACGATGAATAAAGGTGGATTGGGGTGCATAGTATTTTTAACCTGTATTCAACTAGGAATGTTTCCATTTAGACACAGAGATCTCTTTTGCGAGGGAGTCCCTGCCAAAACTGCAGCTCCATAGTTTTATGTGAATAACAACATTAGATTATAACACACAAAGACTTCATCAAACATCAAATCAGCATTCAGGCATAAAACAAGTTCATACATGGGTCAGATTATCCTTAATTCTGTTTTTAAAGCCTCTAAATCAATACAACACTCTAGTTTAAAGGGATGTTCCAACTTTTTTTGTTTTCGTGTCTTGCCTCACTCCTGAGTCCATGACAAGCAGATAGACACCATTCTTTGACTGTGCGTGCAGTAACAAGGAAGAGATTGGTCGAGCTCACCCATCACTAGTTAGCTTAGCTCAAACACTGGAAGTCAATGGGTAGTGTTAGCCTGCCTCTACCTACAGTCATCAGATAAATTCTTCAGCAACTCTAAACAGTCCTGTGTGCTTGTTGTGACTCGTTTTTTTTTAACCGTGTTATGTTACTTTATCTTCTATCATCGTATTATCGTCTTCTCGTAAACAGAGGCTTTGTTTTATTGAATTACTTCCACGGTGGTTTGAGCTAGAGATGTGACATTCGCAAAGGAGTTGAGTCTTTGAACAACTCTTTCAAAAATACGTTCACTTTCCCTGGTATACAGCGTATACGAGTCACCTAACAGCTCTTTTAAATTGATAAAAAGGTCTTATCCTTTACAGTTTACTGTTTTTTATACTTTCTGTGTCTACTGATACAGAGTTTGGCTTTTTAGCATCCCACAAACGGCGTCCACCAGGACAGAAACACTAAAGCTTTCATTTTCAACAAATTAAAGATATTTTAAATGTCTAACAGCCAACAGCCTGACATTTTAGTTGTGTCTTGACTGGTTCATGAAAAGAAAACATACAAAAAATGTGTGTTTCCTGTTGTCAAAGATTCATTCTAAGTTGACTTCTTTGTCATAATTAAATTATAGCTATATAAAATGAACAAAACAAAATGAAAAAAAAATTGTCACATGCAAAAAATAAACAACGGCAACTAAGACTTCACAACAACAACAACTTGATATTTCACTTTATGTTTTGGATATTTTATGAAATGAGCACGTTAATGGAGATAAAAATTCCTTTTAATTATCTGTCATTTTCATGCAAAGTAACTAAACTTTTGTGTCTGAAATTTATTCCAAAAGGATCCGGAGAGTTTTGGCTCCGTGCTGGAGCTGTCATGGAGGGGATCGAGAAACATCGACCTTGGAGGAGGAGAAACTCGAACGTTTTTGAGGGATGGAGATGAAGTCAACATAACAGGTCAGATTTGTATTCAACTTCAGTCAAATCTTTGATTAATAGACATCCAAGACATGAAATGAGTGTCCAAACTCACCAGGACATGAGACCTTTCAGCTCTAAATTACTGAACTACTAAAATGTTTTCAGACATAAAGTACATATTTGCATCTTGCTTTGATTTTTTTGTGATTGTTTTTTTAGTTATTAAGTAATAAATGATGCAAAGTGATCATGTTCATGCATAAATGTTGGATATTAGTGCAGTAATGTCCTGTCTCTTTGTAGAGGTTACTGTCAAGCAGACGGATACAGGGTGGGCTTTGGATCCTGCAGAGGAACTATCCTTCCTGCCCTGCATCACTAAAACACACGATATTTAATATATTAGGCTTTGTGTGTGCAGCATAAGTACAGGAACATGCTCCAGCAGCATGTTGTGTCCCATCAGCTGCACTTTCACATGACCTCATGACCTTCATTTCTTGGATTTGCTTTAAAGTTTGTGAGCCTTTTCAGCTTCAGTCCATTGAGTCTAAAATCTCCAAGTTTTGCTTCTTTTCATTTTGTTCCTAAAAACAAGATGAACAAGAAAAATGACACACATGAAACACAGGATCTGCACAATACAGGTTTAGCGCTGGACCAGGATTTAAGTTACTGATATTCTGAGTTGCCTCTTGATTTGTCATAAAATAATCCATGATAAACCACATTGTGTTTGTGTCTTTTTACCTTTCTTACTCCAAAAGCCAAACCACAAAGCAAGTTTTAATGCCACCACGGAGACTTAACGGATTAAATCCAGCTATCTTTGTTTAAGACATTATTATTCTGTTTAACTCTTAAGAGATCCTTTAATATCCTAACACATTTGTCCCTAATGACACGAAATTTCCCTTTACCAAAAACTGCTGTAAAAATATTAAATATTAATATTTTTCCATTTTAAACAACTCTATTGTTTAAAACTACTTCAGCTTGAAATATACATATCAGATATTAAATATATTTTGAGGGATTTTAATATTTAATATAGTTCAGGCTGCAGTAGCTTTAAGAATGAGTCATTGAAGGTAGAAAATATTTATTAATATATGTATCATACTTTTACTGCAGCTTTGGGAAGGTTACACTTTTTGTCATCATGGATTAATGTGTGTTGTTTTTTTTAAATGTGTTTTTGCCAAACATTAACCCATCTCAGGGCCTAATGCTAAAAGGATTATATATACATGCTGTTGTTTATTTTTCTGTTTTAACCAAACAGGTCAGTGCAGAGCAGATATATTTACACTGAAGTGAACAAAATTATGCTCACAAAAACAGTAACCTGAAAAAGAAAATTTAAAAAAATGTAGCAAAAAAAGGGGGCAAGAAAAATTAGGCAGCAGTGTTTTGAAATGTCAAAAGTGACTTTATGTCAGATTGTCTTATGCAGAGAATCGTGTTCAGTGCATTTAAAAAATGTCATTTTGAAATGCAATACGTGTGTAAAGCCAACTTCAGCTTTATTATTATCCCATTGGATAATAATTTGTTTTGCAGCAGGCATCAGCACGCCAGTACATGATAACACATAATACATACAGACATCAGGAAAACCAGGACAAATCCTGAGCACAAGTGAAATTAAAGGCACTTAAAGCACAAAATGCCAAAGACTAAAGAATCAGACAAAAAGCTTCATGAAGTGCATTCAGTCAGTAAAGTGCTGTGCAGTAGATAAAATAAACAGTAATGATGAACAGCTGAGGTAAAGCAGATATAGAGGCAATAAATAAATAAACAGTCAAGGATTGTAGTCTAAAAATTAAAAACTATCAATCTTATCCAAAAGGTACATAAAATACACACAAGAAAACAGGTCAGGCCGATGAAATAATGTTGTCAATGGCAACTGGAATAAAAGAAGTGCCGGCACGCCTTGTCTTGGTTCTAGGCATTCTGTAAAAATTTTGGCATTCTCCAAAAAGAGGAAGTTGGTTTTAATAATTTGCTCTTTTGTTGAAAGTCAGTGTAGAGTGTTGAGGAAACTTTAACGATAACTTTGGACGAGTGCAGAAAGTGTTTGGAGCAGCCTATTTAGTGCTGCTAACATGGAGCATAGAGTATGCATTTCTGTTTAGATATTGACTAAACTTTAATTACTTTACTGGTACTTGCTCTGACTATTGAATGTTAAAAAAAGCCCTGGCCTGTCTTTATTCAGTTTGAACCTGGTCAACCATCTATCATTCTGTGCATTTGGGTTTAATAATATACATTTGGTCTTTTGAAATCTTATTAAAGGTCTTTGTAACTATTTCTTTGATTACTTATCAGTAATTTCATGATGTCTACCTTATAATGTCATTTAGAGCAATGATGGGCAAAATGCAGTCGTGGTCACACAGTGCTCTCCCTCTCCCTCAGTGTGTCCCTTAAGTTCAGTTAAATATCAATAAACTGTAAACATGAAGGTGATACAAAGACAAACTCTTCCTTGACATCAAAAATCTTGATCCATCTTTGGTGGTTGGCATATCCAATTCTTTGTTAACAACAAAGAAAAAAAAGAGGAAAAGAAAATACCTTGCAGTGTAGTTTTTATAATGTTTCTTTAAAAATCTTGTGTTTGCATCACTGTGGACGTCCATTACCACCAGCAACAGAAAACATACTCTAGTTTAGCTAAAAAAAAAAAAAAAAAAAAAAAATAGAAAGTCAAAATTCAGAGAGAGAAAAAGTTAAAAATTAAAAAAAAAATTACAAGACTAAAAGGTAAAACTAAATGATAATGTCAGATTTATGAGATTAAAGTTGAAATTGTGAGATCAGAAGTCAGACGCAGACGCATGTGTCTCAGACAAACTTTTGCGTCTCTTTTGAGTTTTTGTGATTAAATAAGTTATTTTTCGAAGTAATCAGTTAATCTGATTGAACTTTTACAACCTGAACATAAGAGTGATACAAACATTTTTCATTTTGGTAATTTCTTTGCAACAAAAATCTCAATGGCTGAAAAATCAATTCAAACGCGCAATCGTACGCAAGACAAAGAGGATGAGACCAGCGTGCTTCTGAAGGAAATTAAAGTGATTCAGATGAAAATGGACAATATTGAAAAACAATTAAACAGCAAGGTGGATGGGCTCTATGGGTCCCTGGAACGAATTCTGAAAGGTGAACTTAAGAAGTGCGTGAAGGAGATACAAGAAAATATTGATTCAGAAATCGCAGCACTGAAATCACGCCTGGATCAGCTGGAGGAAAAAATTCAATCAGGCCACGTGAGCACCGCAAACAAATTTAATCCTGATGTCTCGATTGTCATTATGGGTCTACCATATGATGAGGGTGAACACCTGGATGAAAAATTGAGAGAAGTGTTTGAGGACGGATGTGCTTGTGAACAGCCTGTGACACCTGTGGCAATGCAGAGACTGCGAGCCAAGGGAGCGAGTCCCGGAGTGGTGAAAGTCGCATTCGCTTCGGTGAGAGAAAAAGTGGCCGTGCTGCGTGGGAAACAACACCTAAAATCCAACCCGAAGTTTAAAAGGGTGTACGTTCGCTCCGCTAAATCACACACGGATCGGATTATGGAGTCAAACCTAAAAGTGCTACTTCAAGAATTGCCAGCTGGAAAGGACTTTTACATCTCGGGTAACGGAAGGCTCTTAAAACGAGGCTCTCCTGACGCTGCAGAAGGTACAACAGGTGACCAAAGTGCCGGACCACGGAGGCGCTGAGGAGACGCAGCCCAGTCCGTAAGCTCTGATTTTTCTTTTCTGACTTTAGTGCACTGGAATGTTAATGGATGGACCGTTTCTAATAGCGCGCTGAGAGGAATATTGCTACAGTCGCTGAAACCAGATATTATTTCACTGAATGAAACGCATTTAGTTGGTGACAATGTGATTGAACTAACTGGCTACACCTGGTTTGGAAATAACAGAGACAAACACATACGCGCTCCAAAGGGCTCAGGAGGAGTCGGACTTTTGGTTAAAAATGAACTCTTTAGTTACTTTAAAGTGGAGGTCATGGACAAATCTATAGATGGTATTATTGGAGTTCGGTTTCTACATCGAGAGCTGTCACATAAGCTTGTGATTTTTTCCTGTTATTTGCCTCCAGAGGGATCTGCAAGGGGAAGAGACTGTAATTCTTTTTTTTGTCATTTATTAACTCAAGTTTACGCCTCTGACTCAGACTTAATTTATATTTGTGGAGACTTAAATAGTCGTATTGCAAACAAACAGGATTGTATCTGGGATTTGGACAATATTGTTCCAAGAGTTGCTGTTGATCAGTGCGCTAACAGCCATGGTGAATCATTTCTTGAATTTCTTAGGGACTCTAAATGCTGTGTCTTGAATGGCAGGGTAAACCCACATGATGATAATTTTACCTCGATTTCAATCAGAGGTAAAGCTGTGGTAGACTACATAATAACACCTCATGACTGCATTGAGTCCTGCCTTGAGTTTAAAGTTATCACTGCAACTGAACTGATGGATCAAAACGCAGGGAGTTGTAAAGATTTGATAGGGGAGAAATCTCATTTACCCGACCACTCGGTATTACTGCTAAAATTTAAAACAGTAGGTCAAGTAGAAGAAGAAAATTCACCTACCACTAAAACAAAAAGATGCAGAAATTTTCCCGAAAACTTTCTGTCTTCTAATGCATGTTGCTATGCATTATCAGATTTGATTAGGAAAATTGAAAATTGTAAAAGTACACAAAGTAGTATTGATAGTTGGTATTATAAATTTTGTGATGTACTAACTGCAGAAATAGATAAACATCAAGCCAAAAACTTAAGAAAAGAGAGAATTTGCTGGAGACAAGGGAGCTCTAAGTCTTTTTGGAATTTAAGGCTTAAAAAGTTATGGAATGATAGACAAAAAGCAGAGAGGACCTTTCTTAGATGTAAATCTTCAAACAGACAGCAATTGAGGTACAAATATAGAGAAGCACAATTTGCATTTGATCGAGAATTAAGGCTCTGTAAGAGGAAATTTTTAAGAGGGCAGTCCCTGAAATTTGATTATTTACAGACTAATAACCCACAACAATTCTGGAAAGAAATAAATAAACTGGGACCCAGGAGAATACAGAAAATTCCAATGGAAGTTGTTTTAAGTAACAATGTTATTGAAAGTAGAAAACACTTAGTAATTCAAAAGTGGGAGAAAGATTTTTCTGATTTGTATTCAGGAAATCATATTTCAGCTGAATTTGATGATACTTTTCTTAAAGAAGCATGCCATCTAAAAGATGAATTAGAAAGAAATATGACTGATGCAAAACATCCACCAAATTTGTTTTTGAATCATGACATCACCCTAGAAGAAGTGAGAGCTGCAGTAAATAAATCCAAGCCTGGAAAATCTGTGGGCGTGGAGGAAATCCCAAATGAGGCACTAAAGGCACCATCTCTTCTAAATGTCCTTCTCTCTCTGTTTGGGTTCTGTTTTAAATACAGTGTTGTCCCTTCTGTATGGTACAAATCAATAATTAAACCCATACCAAAATCACTTGGAAGCGATCTAAGAATACCCCTCAACTATCGAGGAATTAGTCTTCTCAGTACAGTTTATAAGTTATACTCTAGTATTTTGAATGTCAGGCTGACCCAATATTTGGAAACTGCAGAATATTTAGTTGATGAACAGAACGGATTTAGAAGAGACCGAGCCTGCATTGACCACATTCATTCAATTTCAACAATTGTTAGAACAAGAATTGATGAAAACAAATCTACTTTTGTGTGTTTTGTGGATTTTCAAAAGGCATTCGATTGGGTAAACAGAGACTTACTTGCCCTAAAACTTTTGAAGGCAGGGGTGAATGGTAAATTTTATCAAGCGTTGAAGTCACTCTATAGATGCTCTGTTGCTTGTATTAGAGTGAATGATTCTAAAACTGGCTGGTTCCAACCCCCCTCTGGTGTAAAACAGGGAGATGTTTTGTCCCCCACTTTGTTTTCTCTCTATATAAACGACTTGGCTGTTGAAATAAAACAATCTGGGGTAGGGATTCATTTAGATAATATTACGGTGGGAATCCTACTGTACGCTGATGACATTGCTCTGCTGGCTGAATCAGAAGATGATTTACAGTACCTACTTAATTTGTTGAAGACCTGGTGCCATAAATGGAGACTGACAATAAATCAAAAGAAAACAGAGATAATTCATTTCAGACAGAAAGGTACCCCAAGAAGTAAGAATACTTTCCTTCTTGGGACTTCTACTTTAGAATATACTTCTGAATATAAGTATCTGGGTTTTTGTCTCGATGAGTTTATGACCTTTGAAGCTGGAATTAAATTTCTGTCTGGTTCAGCCGGAAGAGCACTGGGTTCTGTTGTTAATAAGCTTAAAATCTGTAAAGATCTTGGGTATGCCACCTACACACGTCTGTTTGAGGCTTGTGTTTCTCCTGTTTTAAATTATGCAGCAGGTATATGGGGATACAAAGAAAGTAAAAGTTCAGATGCCGTTCAAAACAGAGCAATACGATACTTTCTAGGTATCCATAAATTTGCCCCTATTCTAGCTGCTCAAGGTGACATGGGTTGGATTCCTGGATCAATAATGAGAAAATGTGAAATGATCAGACTTTGGAACAGATTTATTAAAATGACAGAAAACAGGACTAATAAGAAGGTTTTTATTTTTAGTAAAACTCAGAACTCTCCTTGGGCTACAGAACTTCTTTCTATCTTTGAGGAAGCAGGATTACAGTATGTCTACCGAAACAATCTTGTCTGTAGTGTGAACGAAATTAGGGAGAAACTTGTTTCCAAATTTGAGCAAAAATGGTTAAATGAAATTTTGTTAAAGGCAAAATTAAGAACATATATCCAAATTAAACACAATTATGGCCTTGAATCCTACGTAACAGCTAACTTAACAAGAAGTCAAAGATCTTTAGTTGCTCAGTTGAGAACAGGAATCCTCCCACTTGCTCTTGAAGTTGGCAGATTCAAAAACATCCAGGAGAACCACAGACTTTGTGATTTATGTGAATTAGGTGAAGTCGAGAACGAAGCACATTTTCTTCTGTACTGTCCTTTTTATGATGAGTTGAGAGCCCCTCTGATGAATGAAATGTATGTTAAAAATCCTGATATGTTTTGGTGTACTGATGATGACAGACTGAAATGGTTGTTTAGTTATAATGTTTACAAGTTGGCCTCCTTTGTATCCAGAGCCTGGAAAAAACGTCAGGACAGTTTATTTTTGTGAGATAACCTTTTTTCTTTGTAAATGTCTACAATGATCCCTGAACTTCATGACTGAATAGTGGTGTCTTGTAAGCCCATTGGGCTGGGCATATTGTATATGCATGACACAATAATAAAAATCAATCAATCAAATCAATTAACTTATCCACTAATTATTAACCCCCCCAATGATGTGTAAAATAAATAAAGTTGACATATAATGTAGCTATGTCAACTTTATCCTCAACATTTCGACTTTTATCACAAAATTGTATTTTGACTTTATTCTTGTCATTTCAACTTTCATCCCCAAATTTCGACTTTAATCTTGATTTCCCCCAAATTATTTTCTCCATCTAACATGGCCCATATACTCTTACGAGCTGTTCCCTTTAAGTTATACTGACTCTCTTGTTTCAAATGTTTTCTGTTTGTTTGTTGGTAAAGTTTTCTTATGAGCATTAAACACAATTTGAAGAATACTGAAATCCACTCATTCATAAAATTTTAACAACTTTGACTTTGAAAATAACGGGTTTGATGGATCTCTATATCTACTTCTTACTGCTCTAATGACTGTTTCATGTAGAAGAAATATTGAATCAGTTTATGTTTTACAAGCACTTACCCAAACTTCCACACACTAGGTCAGATAAGGAATAATCACTGAGTTATATAAAAGGCACAATGCTTTATCACTTAATGAGCCCTTCACTCTGGTTGTTGATATTTTACATTTTATATAAATATGTCATTTGAGTTTTCCAGTTCAGATTTAATCAATCATGACCCCTTAAACTTAATTTAATTTACTTTATGAATTTCAATACCATCTACATATATTGGAACATTAAGGTTTTTCCCTTTGTTGCTAATATACATAAATACATAAAGTATGTATTTTCAAGATTCAGTGATCATTAATTTCTATCAAACCATTTTTTATTTCACTTACTCTATTTTGACCACATCCAACACCTGTTTTAATTTTTTTCCATCATAAAACAAGGTGGTGTCATTTGCAAAACAAATGCATTTTTAAGCAATTAAGATACATTAACAATATCATTTACACACAAACAAAATAGTTTGGGTCCTAGGACGACAGCCAGACAGGATCCTCCCCTTGGAGTCCAGACCCTGGTGGAGAGGGACACAGGATAAGATGGGGAGCAGACCACTGAGCAGCTTGATGATGGTCCTGATGCGACAGACTGAGGTGCTGATGAGGCCTGTTGGTGAAGATCAGGATCCAGACTTGGAGATGGACCAGGATGCTGAGGAGACAGGTGAGTGCACGTCCCTAATCAGCTGATGACTGAATCACCTGTGCAGAGTGAGGAGATGAACAACAGGTGACTTAAATTGAACAAAAGGGTGACTGAGTGAATACTCAGGTCTTCCTGATTGAACGTGTGCCATGAGCTCATATTTATTTTGAAGTTATAATGATGGAAAAACAAAGAACAGGGTTTGTTTCATTAAACTGAAGCGACAAGCCTAACTACAGGGAACGATTTGAAAACAGCTCTAGTCTCTCATGTTTTATCACAAATTATTGCAGTAATTTAATTAATATGACTTCTACTTGTCTGAATACTGGTGTTATTTTGGCCTAATTTTTCATTTATGAAAGCGTCAGACAGGGCGACACATTAAAAACAAACAGGAGACGATGACAGTTAAATAGATGTTTAAACTGTAACCTCAGAGAAAGCCTTACTAGCCTACATAAATCTTATTATAGAGAAAAATAAAGTCACACAGATTCAGAGTTACGGTCACAACAGGACTCCACCCTATGCCTGTGGAAAATTAATATCTGCACTATAAACATAACGTTTTGGTGTCAGAAGTTTTATTTACATTTTTTCAAAACATATGTCAGCAAAGACTCTACATTTCCCATGATGAGCATCATCAATAATATTAAGGCCAACTATTTTAAAAAGCACTGTTCAGGTGAATTAAAATGTTTCAGTGTTTTCTCCCGCTGACATAAATGACCTGATGTTAATCTCTGCCTCACAAATGAAGACTGAAGTACTGAGGAAAGAAGAATTTAAGACAAGATTTTTTAAAACCCGTATTCATTTATTAAATATCAAAACATGTTAATTTAAAAATTACCTTTGACCTCATTATTCAGACGTGAGTGTATTTTGTATTTTATTAAAAAAATCGTTTCCAGAGTGGTTCAGTGGTTAAATAAAAAATGTTAATGTACTAGAGAAAAACTGAAGCTTTCATCAGCCATCTCAGTGCATCGATGTATAAAAGCTGAGAGTGAAACCCTGAGGACAGTCGAGTTAAAAAACATTCAGAAGTTCACAATCATCACTGTAAGAAACAGAAATGTCTAAATATTAAAATCCAGTGAGCAAATTACAAAAAGAGTGATCCGACTTTAGTCTGATCAGGAATAAGGAAACAGCTGTGAAGAGAGGAACAACGCTGCACATTTATAAAAAACAACAGAGCATCATCGTGTTAAAATGTCCAGTTTGGTTTGTTGCTTGTTCTTACTGACCTGTGCAGCCACATCATCTGATTTTAATATTTCATATCAACAGTTTATTAGCACATTCAAAGTTAAGTCTCAAACTTAAAATTGTGACATTAAAGTTATCTGTGAAAATTAACTCCAAGCTTATAATCAACACTAAGTGACTGCAGGTTGATCAAAAGTCTCATCTGGATGTTTTTTTTTTTTTTTTTTTTTTCAAATTAAACAACAAAAACAAGCCTGAGACATTTTTAGGTGGCAGCTGTGAGACTAAATCATGTATGTAGGAAGTGGCCAGAGTCATAAACACAGGAACCATGAAAGACGAAGAGTCCAACTCAAAAAGTGTCTGGATCTTTAAATGTGCAGGACTGTCAATACTAATGTTCTGACTCACCATTACTTTAGGCTTATCTTACCCTTACCCTATTGTGTTCTAAAAACACGTTAAAAATACAAGATCAGTTTGAACCAGAAAAACATTTCTTTGAGAAAGATGAACACTGAAGGAGAGAGAGAGACAGAGAGAGCGTATGTGTGAGAGGCCAGCTCAGGTGCAGCAGAGGCTGCAGATGGACAGACTGCGGTCCTCGCATGTGAACTTCGCACATTTGCAGCAGGTGCTCCCAACTCTTCTCTTTCTGTTCATGCAGAAGTCACACATCCTCCTGCCCTTACATTTACTGATGAGAGAGGCGTCTGCAGCAGCACCCTGCAGGTTTATGATTATTCCTGCAGCAGCTGAAGAGCAGCGAAGGCGCCCTCTCTTCTGGATGTGTGGGGTCACCAGCATTTCTCCCACCTCTGAAATGTAGAGCCTTACCAAAAAGTAGTAAACTCAAGTGTACTTATAAGTATACCTTTTATGAACTAAGTATACTTTCTGTGAACTAATGCTTAGGTAAGTATACTTTTCAGATTACTTTGAATGTACTATCAGGAATATACTTAACAAAAGTATACTTAGTTTATACTGACGAGTACACAGACAAAGTTTAAGTATACTCTAAGTATGATATACTTGATATACTTTAAGTATATTAGCCTATATCCAATAGTAGTTAAAACTTAATACAAGTATATAAAAATGTTGTACCTGCTTTCATGCAACATGGAGTGTCATTTTACTGTATTATAGCTGGCTTGTTGTATAGCTATTTCTCACATTGGCTGCTTTGAGGTAGTTGCCATAAAAAATACACTGTGAGTGAACCTGTAGTGTACTGCTTATACTTTACTACATACTTAAAGTACCATACTTCTTTCTTTATAAAACACATTTAAAAACAACAACATTGTGCCAACGTGCTTTACAATTTAAAAACATGAAAATGCACAATGCACGTAAATCACCACAATCTAGTCACGTTCATGTACATTCAGCAACATAAAAATAATCAACTTCAACCAAAACACATTTCTTCTGGACCATTTGGCCAGATCACACAAACATTACCAGTCTTCTCAACAACATTAATGAAATTACTCTCTAACCCAGAGATGAGCATCAGTGTGGATGTAGGACTGGCTGGTACGTTGTAAGACCTGTCATTATGATGGTAGGAGTGTGTGTGTTCCTGCATTTATACATGCTTTGGCAGTTATTTTTATCTGTACTGTTAAACTTGACTTGAAAAGATAATCAGTTTAGATAATGGTCCAAGGTCTCAGTGGGGTGAAAGAGTCTTTTCCTGCCTGGTCATTCATATTTATCTAGTTTGGTTCTCTGTTGGACCTCTTGACCCAGGCTTGAAGGGGCCCTACACCCATAATGAAGGCTGTATAGTATTTATTTTTCTTTTTGAATGTTATAATAGTAACATAATATAGACTTAGTATTACAGACAGAAATATAATATATGACTATGTATATATATGTGATACAATAGTATGTTATAATATAATAGAGGGCTAGAGTATAATAAAATATATAATAGAATAGAATATAAGATGATAGAGATGTGAATGTGATATATAATTATCCTTGTATAGATGTGTTACGATAGAGATATGTATTATAAAATAATAAATATATATAATATATACAAATTAATGGTAATTATGTTTGAAGGTTTGACGTCTGCATTTGGATATCTTAAAAGGTAAACAATCAGACTTGTGGACTAGTATTAAGATGTTAATTTGCAGTATATGAGTATATAGTATATAGTATATATATAGTATATACATATATAATATATACTATAGTATATAGTATATGAGTACTCTGGAGTAGTGTCCTCTAAATACTATAACAGTATTTACTGCTAGTATAAGAATAGCGCAATTCAAGTGCATTGTAAGTAAACAGGCATAGTATATTTTGAGTATATAAATGGTGTGCTTCAAGTATGAACACAGTTTAATTCCAGTACGGTCGTAGTATACATCAAGTATAAGAAAAGTATATTTCAAGTACATTGCAGGTAAAACAGTAGTGCACTTTTAAGTTTACAAAAGTGCAATGTAAGTAAAGCAATAGTGTACTTCAAGTACACTGATGAGTATATGAATGGTTTCCTTTAAGTAAAGGAATAGTACCATTCAAGTACAGGTAATAGTATAATTTAAGTATACTCATATATACTTTATTTATACATGAAGTAACCTTAAAGTTTACTTGAGAATACTCAAAAGTGGGCCAACTCAGGATACTTTTAGTATATACAGTAAGTGTACTTTGTAAGTACACTAACTAGTACACATGTAAGTACACTAGTAGTACATAAATATAAGTATGCTTGGTACAGTAAAGTATACTTGATAAAGTATACTCAAAGTCCACTTAAGTATACTTGGAAAGGTAAACTTGAAGTTTACTTCTTTTTGGTGAGGGGAGCCTCCTCCTGTACGGTCTGTGCTGCTGCCAGGACGGCTCAATTAATGTCCCCTGGACAGAGGTGTTATAAAGTGAAATGTCAACCAGGTTGTGGAAGAGGGCCACTGGCCACGATATGTTCTC
This sequence comes from Cetoscarus ocellatus, assembly GCA_037902135.1. Classification (NCBI taxonomy): domain Eukaryota; kingdom Metazoa; phylum Chordata; class Actinopteri; order Labriformes; family Labridae; genus Cetoscarus; species Cetoscarus ocellatus. The sequence continues at coordinate 391,913 of JBAMNC010000367.1, forward strand.
CTCCTGCAGAAGTAGGTGTCAACAAATTCACAAACACTGATTCTTGCTGATTCTTGTCACCTGTCAATCAAACTTTGTGGGCGGGACTTTGACGTCCTCTCATTTGTTCTGGAGTATTAAATCACAAACGAATAATTAGATGTAAAAATGTTGATTAAAAAAATGACAGAGGAGCTCCCCACACGAGCTCTTTGGGATTTTAAATCCTGTTTTCTGTCTATGACGTAAAAATGATCGTATTTGAAGTCTCCTGTTCAACAGATGTGACCTAAATGACCTTTTTGTACATTAAACAGCCCACATTATAACACTAAGATTTAGGATTTTTGATTCAATTTAATGTTCTTTTCATTTATTTTATATGTTTATTATCTGATAAATACAAACAACAAAAAAACACAATTATTAGGATGTTAGGATTTTTCTTTTAACTTTTTATTTAATAGTTTTGAGAACATTAACAGAAAATGAATATAAAATATGTCAGCATAAATGTCAATAAGTCTGCATATTATCTGTACCTGCTGTTGAAAGAATTGAAATATATGCAGTTGTTGAATTTATTTTGTTTTCTCCATGTTTTTCCTTTAATCTCTTTATATTCATGTGTTATATTTTGTCTCAGTGTTGTCTGATTTCATATGTAACATTTTGATGAAGTCATATGTGACCTTTGACCTTTTTTCAGACCTTAACCTGTGGGTGGATATGTTTTGGTTTGGCTGTGTTAAATGTAAAATATGTGGAGCTTGGTCCTTTGAGTTAGATTGGACTTTATGCTGTAGTTTGAACCTGCAAAGAAAGGTGTTGTGGTTTTGTTCTGATCTAAGGATGTTTACCGGAGTGTGAACGATCTTTGTTTTTAGGTCTTTCAAAGGTTTCTGTTGGGGGAGAGGCACCATCTTTACCTTTTGGACCTGGTTGGTGCATAAAAAGCCCGACAAACACCGGCCCAGAGGCTTCTAATATTTATTTTGAGTATGCCTCACGTCATTTTTGACTTGTGAAAAGTCCTTTTGGGTCTCGGCCTCTCTCCTGAAAACTTTTGAAAGGCCTGTGGGTCTTTGTCTTTGAATCTGATGATCAGTTTTTGCTTGTTGTTGTTTTATTCTTATTTTCAGTATAAAACTTTTGATCTGGTTTTGAGTTTGATGTAAAAATCCAAAGTTTTGTTCATTTGTCTGACGTTTCAATAAATGTTTAATCTTTTGGAGAGTTTTGTCTGAATTAGTCTTTGACCTTTTAGGTGGTCTACAGTTAGTTAGTTCATTTTTCCTGACAAAGACACTCAGTCCACACAACTTCAGAGGACCATCCAGACGGACGCTCTTTGACCCCGGGGAGGTCACACCATCCACTCCTGATCCACCCGTGCTCATGTGCACTGTTTAAGTGAACACAAATACTTGACAAAATAAGAGTCAGCCTCTTGGTTAATCAAAACTCAACATTCTTAAGCAGTCCAGCTCTGATCCTGTGTTTTCAATCACTTACTTTTTTCTAAATGATAAATTCATCCTGCAGTTTCCTGCATCACTTATTCTCCATGATATAAGAACAATCTGTAAAGGATCAAGCTCCAAATGCAGTCTCCTAGTGCAGCCAGGGGCGTATTTAGTCATTTGGGGGTCCAAGGCAAACCCACTCACAGGGGCCCTCCATATTCCTGTACTGCACTGACAAAAGTTTTATATTATTTTAATCTTGTACACGGTAACATAACCAAACTAAATGCATTTCCTCAAATTCTGTACTGTGGTTCAGTTTTGACAAAAGGAGAGTTTGTTATTTAGGCCACTTGTCCTGCTGTTGAAATCTGTTACCGTTATTTGACAGCTCAAGTTACTAGCTTCATAACTATGTTTATATGCCCCTCCTGTCCAGTGAGTAATATTTATCACCCAAAAACAATATTGAATATTAATATTTATCATTAAGCAGCCCCTAAACAGTCTTTGACAAAAAGAAATAAATGATAAGTTTCTTGTGTGCTTGGAAACTATCCCGTGCAGGGACCTTTGTTGTAAATTTTCAGGGTGCAAAAATGTTGCAAAAACAAAGACATGAAGACAGAACCAACTCTCAGCCTTCTTATGGGTTTATTGAAGATGCAGCAAAGAATACAACATCAAGCAGCTCTCACCAGACGGAGTCTCTGACTTAACTTCCAGATCTTTTTTAATGTCCTTCAGGCACATTGTTGCTTTACTGCGTAGGTGATCAAAGTCTTCTTCGATAAGCCCTCTTCCAGTAAAGTCATCTCTGATAACATTTATATGAATCACAGTCCTGAACTTATTGCGTGTTTGAGATTATTTACATCAACCTGTATGAAACTCCCCGACTGACTAATTGCCATATGTCACTTACCATTTACCAAGCAGCCACAACCCAGCTGGGGTAAAAACAAGTCCCAAGAACACAGTAGTGAAAAAAGTTTACGGACAGCCCATACATTTGTGATATTTTCAACTAAGACTCACTCTTAACTCTCCAAGTGTAATTTCTTTTAGTACAGTCACAGCCAAAAAACTAAACAGATCCTAGAAAGTCATTAAAAACTTCAAATTGATTGGTTCCATTGAAACACATAAGAAATGTTGAGTATTGTGTCATTTTTAGTAAGATCAGACAATGAGTAAAATCATGGGTTTTACTGAAGACACTATTTTTGTTACCTTACTACTTTGCTTTAACATGATACTGTGTTTCAGAGGTACTGGAATATGCCATTAAGTGAAAAATACTATTTCAACATGAGTAACTTTCTTTTTTCATTTGCATTTTCAGGACGAGACATGAAAGACAAAGCAACAATCTGCAAGTCAAACTTCAACGTAAACCTTCAGTGGTGGACAGTTTATGACCAGATGAGATTGTTTAGTAAAATTTATTCAGCAAATAGTTTGTTATGTAACAGATTTAAAGAACTTGTGCTGCATAATTATTAAATATATCAAGCATCAGCTTTTTTATGACTTAACGTAACCAAAGTTAAAGAATGAAACGCACAGGGAGAGCTTGACTCATAAGAGGACTGGATCTGTCAGAATTTCAACTTGTCTGTTATGATTAGAATAAAAAGTCTGAGATGCAGAGCCATGACATTTGAGATTTGTTAAAACATTTTACTAATTTTTAACAAAAATATTCAATATTGTTTCCTTCTGTCAATTTTACAGTATATTTCTAGACATTTCTGTGGATCCTGGCACGATGCATAAGGATACCAAATTTCAAAATCCAAGGCAAAATGGCCCCTTAGTCTGATTTTTAAAAACCTTGTGTGGGCGCCACTCTGCCATTGAGCCATGCCCACCATAAAAGCAGCATTATTCTTTCCCTTGGTCCACTGGACATTTTTACAAGTGTCATGGTTTGAGGAGCTTTTCCTGATTTATCTCGAATTGTATTTGAGCAGGTTATTTACACCTTTTTAATCAAAAACATTTAAAATGGTGCACATCCTTCACTTTAACAAAATAGGTTCTGAGGGCTTTTTTGTAGGTCCTGGAATGACACACTTTCCAGGACCTCACGCAGAATTTTAGGTCCATCCTGCTGCAGGGGCTGATTATGTTGAATCTCTAGGGGGCGCCACTGAGCCATGTTGCTATATCCACTTAGATCAACAACATGGATCATCTACATTCCTCATTGAGCTGTGTGCGCTGAGTTCGGTGAATATCCTTCATTAATAGTACCTCAACAATATACTTTCTGTTTATGGAGTATCATGTGTTGCCATGGCAACAGCACGACGTGCAGATCATGAAGCTTTTCAGAATGTGTTTTCCAAGTCAGAAGTCAGCATCCAGCTCAAGTGGGATGTTATCATATCTGGAAATGTTAACAATCCCTCTCAAGCCTTCATTTAGCTAAGTAATTGATTTTACACAATTTTTGAGAACAATTAATCCAAAATAGGGAGCTCTGTAGATTACACATTGGGCTTCATTGTAGGTCCTACATTAAGAAACCTTCCCAGAAGACCAAATAAGAGATTAATGTGATTTTTGTCTGGTGGGCATGGCTCAATGGCTCGAGGCGCACCAGACAAGAACTTTAAAATCCTCCAGACAGTCCTTTCACTTGTGTTTTTAATTTGATTTGCACATTGCTTCATGCCCGAACCTACAGGAAAGACTTTATTTGGAAGTTTTGTTTATATGCTTCTAATTATAAAAATGTTTAATGGCATTCATTCTGATACCTGAGCGTACAGCAAGGCCCACATTACCTGATAGCTAAACACTTTGAACTTGACTGTAGTGTTGCTGGATAGCTTCAATGATGTAGAGACGTGGAGTGAGCTTGAAAGATCACTTGCACGCTCATTTAGTGATGTAGCAATATGAGTCAAGTCATCACCATCAAACTGAACATCACTGAAATCAAACAAAAAGGTTTCCTTACTTAATTGTATAAATACTAACTAAAAATATTTTTATGTAAATGAACCAAAACAAGCTGTGTTTTCTATGACAAAATATACAAGAAATGAATCAATATAACATGTTACATTACAGCATTAAACTCTGAGATTATTTTCATGAAAATCAACATCAGGTTTGTACAAATTTCAAAGCGCTTCGACATTTTCTTCAGTCACGATGAGGAAAAATTCTGATGGATCCACTTACATGAGTGAAGTTCTCCTTGTGCATGAACATGAACTAATTTTGGCAAACAGGAAGAGGAAATGTTTGTTATCAAAAATAATGAAAGAAGAGCACATAAGTGAAATGTCCTCGTTCAGCTACTCCTAAAAACTTGGTGACCTGTGAAAGAACTTGGTTGCAAAATGTCTACAGCACACGGGAAACTCCTAGAAAGAAAAAGAATAGATGTCTATAAAGTTTGGATCCAGACATTTTCCTTAGTCTAGCTGTGTTATGAATGTTTGTGTTTGTGATCAACTGGACACACTCCGTAGTTTATAGGAGGTTTATCTTCCTGTCATTGGCACCAATTTAGTGCCAAAACTCCTGTGAATTTGTGTTGGGCCCATTTTTTTGTTCTGTTCTGCTTTTACCCTTTTTCATAAGTTATTTTATCTATAAAATGAAAAAAAACAACAACATCAGGAACATCATTATAAACACATTGGTCTCTCTCTCTCTCTCTCTCTCCAGTACATGTACTAGACCATGAAGCAGCAGCTCTATTTTTTTAATTAGTTTTTAGTAAAAATAATCTGCTGTAGTGTCTTTCACATGTCTCCTCATCGTGATGGAGCACAACAAAACAAAGTCTGTGGCATCTGGACTTCTCCCTCTCCTCCTGTGAACATCACCAGTAGCTTCCTAAAATGCCTGATTCAGGCCCAAGCAGACAGACCTACCAGTGTGACATCATACATTTACAGGAGCTAAAACCCATTTGCTCATGGTTCTGAACTGCACTAAAGGGACCACTTACCATGGAGTCGAGCTAAGTGGACAATTAACAAGACCAACATGGGCCCATGTGACCTCAGAGTGACAGGAGCTCCAACAGAGTCTTTGACAGACGATGAATAAAGGTGGATTGGGGTGCACAGTATTTTTAACCTGTATTCAACTAGGAATGTTTCCATTTAGACACAGAGATCTCTTTTGCGAGGGAGTCCCTGCCAAAACTGCAGCTCCATAGTTTCATGTGAATAACAACATTAGATTATAACACACAAAGACTTCATCAAACATCAAATCAGCATTCAGGCATAAAACAAGTTCATACATGGGTCAGATTATCCTTAATTCTGTTTTTAAAGCCTCTAAATCAAAACAACACTCTAGTTTAAAGGGATATTCCAACTATTTTTTGTTTTCGTGTCTTGCCTCACTCCTGAGTCCATGACAAGCAGGTAGACACCATTCTTTGACTGTGCGTGCAGTAACAAGGAAGAGGCGGGTAAAGCTCACCCACCGCTTGTTAGCTTAGCTCAAACACTGGGAGTCAATGGGTAGTGTTAGCCTGCCTCTACCTACAGTCGTCAGATAAATTCTTCAGCAACTCTGAACAGTCCTGTGTGCTTGTTGTGACTCGTTTTTTTAACCCCTTTATGTAACTTTATCTTCTATCATCATATTATCTTCTTCTCGTAAACAGAGGCTTTGTTTTATTGAATTACTTTCACGGTGGTTTGAGGTAAAGATGTGACGTTCGCAAAGGAGTTGAGTCTTTGTTAAGAATAATTTGATCTTTCTATATATTGTACATATTGTATATAGTGTTTCATGTATTTGAACATTTCTATCCTGATCATTCTATAACCTTTTCTTTAGCAGCTCCATCCTTTCCCCACACACACAGATACTACATTCTTTCCCTACACACACACACACCCTACATGGCCTTGTGCAGCCCTCTCCTTGTTACTTTTTATCACCTATTGTTTATGACTCGGTGCATCACCAGACCAGCCTAAACAGACCCAAGAAGGAGACGTGAAGGCCACAACACCTCCCTACATGTTAAACACACACACACACACACATGCCTATATAGAGAGAAGACTTTTGTTTAGCTTCAGATCAACACCTCAGACTGCTTGACACTCTGTATTGTTGTTCTCCTTGCTGCAAGTAAAACTCTGATTGATTGCACCCAGCTGCTCTCTGCATCTTCATTCTGAATTATATCAGGTGTTGGTAAGAACCATTTAAGGCACCACTGAGCAATCTTAGGACTGTGAAGGAAAATCCTGACATAAACTTGGTCCTTCGAGACGGATCCTCAACATCTTTGACCCTGGGAGAGAGGGAGCCATCACGAAAGTCTGTGCACGGCCTGGAAGAAGATTTCCAGCATTGAAAAGCCCGCTTTGAGGGATCGGTGCTTTGAGGGATCGGTGGTCTCCACACTCGACTGGGGCCCGGTGACAAGGATCCACCCGAGAGACAGCTGGCTGCAAACTGGTGAGCATAGATCTTTTATGGTATAAGAAGCTTCAGAGCGGACTTACAACCCGCTGGTTAGGCAGTACAGGAGGTCTTAGAGCGGACTTGTAACCCGCTAATTGCCCTATACTAAGAGTTTAGGATGTCTGAGAGACGGGCCGTACACCTGTCTAAATTGCCCTAAACTAGGTGTCCACTCCTACGTGATTTCTAACTGCTTTAGAAAGTAGTTTCAGGAGTGAAGAGTGATGTAGGATGTCTTAGAGTGGATTTACAACCCACTAATTGCCCTGCACTACTGTTTGATAACTCTAAGCTAGGACACCACTCCTAAGTGACTTTAACTGCGTTAGAAGGCAGTCTCGGGAGTGAAGACAATTGTGTACAGTTGTGTACAATTGTGTGTGTGTGTGACTGTGTGTGTGTGACTTTGTGTGTGTGCGACTCTGATCAAAATTGAGAGGCTGCAGAGGAAGACGGCTACATCCGCTGTGAATTAGTCACAGTAGAAGCTTGGTGTAGTGGACGATCTTCTTTCTGATAGTGGCTGATCGTTGATCATTGTCCAGAAGATTGCAATATGGGAAAAGGTAACAGTAAACTGAGTAAAGAAGAGAAAGATAAGAGAAAGAGGAGGTTTAAACATAATGGAAAACTGATAAAGAAAGAACAGGGAGGAAATCCACCTGTGGATTCCCCTGAAGTATGCAGAAAAATGGATAAAAGAATATGGATTTGATGGAAACCTTAAAGTAAAATCATGCAAAGCACTTGTGTGTGCTGTGAAAGAAGCCAATAAGAAAAAAGGAGATGACTGTAATGAAGTTCAGTGTGCCCTGATGTGGTCACAAGCAGCACTACATGCTGAAAAGAAGGAAGAACAGGGAAAAATTAAACAACAAGAAATGTTACAACAACAACAGAAACAAAAACAGCTAGAAGAAGACATGATGATCTGGTATCTGTCTAAAAAATCACCACTCATGACTGATAAAAAGAAAGTTATTGTTACAGAGGTAATCGAGGAACAGTGTGAGGAGAAAACCACACCTAAACAATTGGCCTCACCAAAAGAAGGTGATGTGGATGATTACTGGTCCAGCCTCGATTTAATTATACTTACCTATCAACCCACAGTCATGGAGCTAATGAAATGTCTTAAAATCCTGTTTAAAGGAGACTTTGAGGCAGTAATACCAGGGACAATACCCATGACTGACCTCTTTCCAGCAGTTGATTGGAAGGACCTGAAAAGGCATAAAGATAAAGTACAGGACAAATATGGCAGTAAGTGTGACCCTGGCAAAGTCACTACATTGAGAATGAGAGATGATGAAGACCTGACTACTTTTGCACTCCGCTTCACGACAGCCTTTGAAAAACGTCTAGGCTACAGTGACTCTCATGATGTGAAATACACCTCAGCATGGAAGACAATGTTTTTAAACTGTCTCCCACAGAGCCTGCAAGCAAAAGTTAAACTGACCTGTCTCACCCTGGGAACATGTTCCATGGAGGAATTGTTACAACATTGCCTCCACCATTATGAAAACACCCAGCAGAAGGAAAAGAAAACAAAGATAAACGCGGAGCAAGCTGTCGTAGCGTTCATGTCAGGTGTGAGACCAAAACAAAAATCTAACTATAAACCTAAACAAAACCAAGATAGAGGCAGAGACAGAGTTAAAGACCAACCTGGCATAAAGTGCTATTATTGCAACAAAACAGGCCACATTGAGAAACACTGTAGGCTAAAGCAAATGGATGAAGAGACTGACTCTGATTTAGACTCTGACCACGAGCGACGCAGACATGATAGAGATGATTCACCGGACCACACTAGAGTCCGCAGAAGTGCATTGTTATCTGTTCAAATAATGAAAAACAGCGGGGAATGTTAAGAATAATTTGATCTTTCTATATATTGTACATATTGTATATCGTGTTTTCATGTATTTGAACATTTCTATCCTGATCATTCTATAACCTTTTCTTTAGCAGCTCCATCCTTTCCCCACACACACAGATACTACATTCTTTCCCTACACACACACACACCCTACATGGCCTTGTGCAGCCCTCTCCTTGTTACTTTTTATCACCTATTGTTTATGACTCGGTGCATCACCAGACCAGCCTAAACAGACCCAAGAAGGAGACGTGAAGGCCACAACACCTCCCTACATGTTAAACACACACACACACACACATGCCTATATAGAGAGAAGACTTTTGTATAAGCTTCAGATCAACACCTCAGACTGCTTGACACTCTGTATTGTTGTTCTCCTTGCTGCAAGTAAAACTCTGATTGATTGCACCCAGCTGCTCTCTGCATCTTCATTCTGAATTATGTCAGGTGTTGGTAAGAACCATTTAAGGCACCACTGAGCAATCTTAGGACTGTGAAGGAAAAATCCTGACAGTCTTTGAACAACTCTTTCAAAAATACGTTCACTTTCCCTGGTATACAGCGTATACGAGTCACCTAACAGCTCTTTTAAATTGATAAAAAAGGTCTTATCCTTTACAGTTTACAGATTTTGTACTTTCTATGTCTAGTGATACAGAGTTTGGCTTTTTAGCATCCTACAAATTAAAGATAAGAAGAAGAATTAAAGATATTTTAAATGTCTAACAGTCAACAGCCTGACATTTTAGTCTTGTCTTGACTGGTTCACGAAAAGAAAACATACAAAAAAATGTGTGTTTCCTGTTGTCAAAGATTTATTCTAAGCCGATCGTAACTTCTTTGTCATTATTAAATTATAGCTATATAAAATAAAAAAAAGAAAATGAAAAAATAATAATAATAAAAAAACAAACAAAACTGTCACATGCAAAAATAAACAACGGAAACTAAGACTTCACAACAACAACTTGATATTTCACTTTATGTTTTGGAGATTTTTTTTTAAATGATTACATGTTAATGGAGATAAAAATTCCTTTTGATTATCTGTCATTTTCATGCAAAGTAACTAAACTTTTGTGTCTGAAATTTATTCCAAAAGGATCCGGAGAGTTTTGGCTCCGTGCTGGAGCTGTCATGGAGGGGATCGAGAAACATCGACCTTGGAGGAGGACAAACTCGAACGTTTTTGAAGGATGGAGATGTAGTCAACATAACAGGTCAGATTTGTATTCAACTTCAGTCAAATCTTTGATTAATAGACATCCAAGACATGAAATGAGTGTCCAAACTCACCAGGACATGAGACCTTTCAGCTCTAAATTACTGAACTACTAAAATGTTTTCAGACATAAAGTACATATTTGCATCTTGTTTTGATTTTTTTTTGTGGTTGTTTTTTTAGTTATTAAGTAATAAATGATGCAAAGTGATCATATCCATGCATAAATGTTGGATATTAGTGCAGTAATGTCCTGTCTCTTTGTAGAGGTTACTGTCAAGCAGACGGATACAGGGTGGGCTTTGGATCCTGCAGAGGAACTATCCTTCCTGCCCTGCATCACTAAAACACACGATATTTAATATATTAGGCTTTGTGTGTGCAGCATAAGTACAGGAACATGCTCCAGCAGCATGTTGTGTCACATCAGCTGCACTTTCACATGACCTCATGACCTTCATTTCTTGGATTTGCTTTAAAGTTTGTGAGCCTTTTCAGCTTCAGTCCATTGAGTCTAAAATCTCCAAGTGTTGCTTCTTTTCATTTTGTTCCTAAAAACAAGATGAACAAGAAAAATGACACACATGAAACACAGGATCTGCACAATACAGGTTTAGCGCTGGACCAGGATTTAAGTTACTGATATTCTGTGTTACCACTTGATTTGTCATAAAATAATCCATGATAAACCACATTGTGTTTGTGTCTTTTTACCTTTCTTACTCCAAAAGCCAAACCACAAAGCAAGTTTTAATGCCACCACGGAGACTTAACAGATTAAATCCAGCTATCTTTGTTTAAGACATTATTATTCTCTTTAACTCTTAAGAGATCCTTTAATATCCTAACACATTTGTCCCCAATGACACAAAATTTCCCTTTACCAAAAACTGCTGTAAAAATATTAAATATTAATATTTTTTTCCACTTTAAACAACTCTATCGTTTAAAACTACTTCAGCCTGAAATATACATATCAGATATTAATTATATTTTGAGGGATTTTAATACTTTATATGTATAGTTCAGGCTGCAGTAGCTTTAAGAATGAGTCATTGAAGGTAGAAAAAATTATTAATACATGTCTCATACTTTTACTGCAGCATCTGGGAAGGTGACACTTTTTTGTCATTATGGATTAATGTGTGTTGTTGTTTTTTTAATCTGACACTGAAAAGATCAGTGTTTTTGCCAAATATAAACCCATCTCAGGGCCTAATGCTAAAAGGATTATATATATATTTATACATCCATATTTATACACACACACACATATATATGTATATATAAATAGGTGTTCAAATGAGTTTGCCTGTTATAATCAGGCTGTTATTCAATAACACATGGAGCCGATTATACACGATGACGTCAGAGATGTCAGAACGTGGTTGACGTTGGATGTTGGTTGCTATGTCAACATTAAATTCATTTGAAAAATTACAAACAACCAAATATCATGACCAGAGTCTGTGGAGGCGCATTTTCACTCATTTCCTGTTGCTTCATCGAGGATTCGTCGGCCAAACTTGAGAAAAATGGAGAAAGTTGATCTTTGCTCAAGAAATGTAAGAAATATGATTATTTTTATCACCACGTATTTCGACAAGAGTCAGAGGCACTCGACTGTAAAAACCAACTGTCAGGGCACAGACAGAAGGACTCAGACGCAGAGCAGTTCGTGATCCAAAAAACTCAGTCTTTATTCCAAAGCAGGTTCATTAACAGACAGCAGGATATTGGGCAGAGGTACCAAGACGGCAGGCAAAGGGCTAAACGTAAGACAGGAAACAGGTCGAAACTACTAGGAGCAGGTCAGAGGATAGTGCTGGAAAAACTACGGAGTACGTGAGTGAGCATGCAGGGTATAAATAGGTGGAGGGAGTGCAGGTAACAGGACACACGTGAAACACATTAGGGAGTGACCAGGTAATCACACAGGAGGGAGACGGACCAGGAACTGAAAGAGAGGGAGACAAGAATTAGTAAAGTGAAACAGGAACCCAAAAATCAAAATCAAATCGATCCTCAGGATGCAGGCGGAGATAGTCTGTGATAAGGTCTGGGTCCATGATGTTGCTTGAAGGGACCCAGGAGCGTTCTTCAGGCCCATAACCTTCCCAATCCACCAAGTACTGGTATCCCCTGCCTCTTCATCTCCGGGCCAGCAATCTCTTGACAGTGTAGACAGGGTCTCCATCAATCATTCGAGGTGTAGGTGGTGGCTTGGAGACAGGAACAAGGGGGCTGGTCATGACTGGTTTGATCTTACTCACATGGAATGTGGGGTGAATTCTCACGGGACGAGGGAGCTGAAGCCGAACTGCTGCTGGGTTTACCGGCTTAGAAATAGGATGGGGACCCATGAAGCGTGGTGCCAGTTTTCTGGATTCTGTCCAGAGGGGTAGATCTCGAGTCGACAGCCAGACCCTCTGGCCTGGACGGTACATTGGTGCTGGGGTTCTGCAACGATCTGCTGCGCGTTTGTAGACAGCTGATGACCGTAGCAGATTCTGTCAAGCCTTGAACCAGATGTGCCATTCTGTTGTCTTTAACTGACCTCTGTGAAAGGACCGGACCTACGCCCAGGTTGGAGGCTTCCACTTCCACCACAAACTGAAGCTTGGGATCAGGGAGTAAGAGGACTGGAGCTGAGGTGAAGGCCCTCTTCAGTTGTTGAAACGAACACTCAGCAGCGTCTGACCAGGAGAATGATGCTTGGGGAGAGGTTAGGGCATGAAGTGGCGCAGCTACTGAGCTAAAATTTCTTATAAAGCATCGATAAAAATGAGCAAACCCCAAGAACCTCTGCACCTCTTTACGGTTAGCTGGTGTTGGCCAGTTAACTACAGCACTGACCTTTTCTGGGTCCATACTGATTCTCCCCTCCGCTACCATCAAGCCCAAAAAGGAGACAGAGGAGACGTGAAACTCACATTTCTCTGCTTTCACATAGAGCTGGTTCTCCAACAGTCTGGTGAGCACCTTCCTGTCATGGGTGATGTGTGTGGCCTCATCGGGTGAGAAGATAAGGATATCATCTAAGTAGACAAAAACATAGTCATTCAACATATCTCTCAAGACATCATTGACAATCGACTGGAAAACTGCAGGTGCATTTGTAAGGCCAAACGGCATGACCAGGTACTCATAGTGGCTGCTGGGAGTATTGAAAGCAGTCTTCCACTCGTCCCCCTCTCTGATCCGGACCAGATGGTAGGTGTTGCGCAGGTCCAACTTTGTGAAGATCTTGGCCCCCTGGAGATGGTCGAAGCCAGAGTCCATCAGAGGAAGGGGGTATCTGTTCTTAACTGTGACTTCATTTAACCCTCTGTAGTCAATGCAGGGACTCAGAGATTTATCCTTTCTTCCAACAAAAAAGAATCCAGCTTCAGCTGGAGAAGAGGAGGGATGGATAATTCCGGCATTGAGTGAGGACTTAATGTAATCATCCATGGCTTTCATCTCAGGGGCAGAGAGAGCGAAGAGTCGTCCTTTGAGGGGAGTGGCCCCTGGCAGCAACTCAATAGCACAGTCACAAGGGCGGTGGGGGGGAAGAGAGGTAGCCTTTGCCTTGTTAAAGACTTCCTTAAGATTGTGATAGCACTGGGAAACCTTGGTTAGGTCAGGGTAATCTGGATCAGGAGGACATTCTTTAATTAAGGGGGGTCTGATATCAGGCTGGGAGTAGGCAAGGAAGCACCGACCCTTGCATTCCTCACTCCACTGGGTGATGGTGCCTGTGGGCCAGTGCACGTGGGGATTGTGCTCACAAAGCCAGGGGTGTCCAAGGATGAGTGGGTGTAAAGGGCCCTGATAAAGGAAAAAACTGATCTCTTCAGAGTGGGAATCAGGAAAGGTAAGTCTAATGGGAGGAGTGTAATGAGTCACCTTGCACAACAGATGTCCATCCAGAGCATTAGCTTTGAGAGGCTGATCAAGGGATAAAGGAGTTATAGACAATCTTTAAGCCAGTTCATAGTTCATGAGGTTGGCGTCAGCTCCAGAATCAATTAGGGCTTGGTGGCTGAGAGAGAGAGAAGGTGAGGTGAATGAGACTGAAGCAAGATTACGGGCTGAATTGGATGTGAGGGTAGTTTGACTCACCATGATGTTTCTTTTCTTTCCTGGTCCACCATTCCTCCACTGGGGGCACAAAATCAGGAAGTGACCTGCCTCGCCACAGTAGATACACAGTCCTTCTTTGATTCGTCGTTGCCGCTCCTCAGGAGAAAGGCCCGTTCTCTCCAACTGCATGGGCTCCTCGCAGCCAGCAGATGGTGCACTCGGACCAGTGGAGAAGGGAGGCCGGCACAAGTAGCCTGAGGACGTCCACTCAAAGACTGTTATAATCCCCCAAGAAAATTCCACTTTGCTGTCAATATATTACAATTATTTAAATTCTATTTTTGTTTCAACAGAAATTGATGAAGGCAACTAAAATTGTAAAAAAAAAAAGTGAGAATAATTGAATTCTTGATAGTTATGTTCAGGTCTGTCATGGATATACACAGATATATATATATAAATATAGGTAATATAAAAAACAGTATTTTGAATAGGACAAAAAGGTCTCCTTTGAGGTCCTGAATAGTAAATAGCAAATATTTGCTGCAGCAAATATTTGCTGTGATACAGGATTTATTTAAAATGTGAAAATGAGTGAAACAAATGCACATGCCTGCTGAATATGATGAGGAAAAGCATGTCCACCATCAGGGGACAAAAATGTCCCGTTCAGATTTGAGGATTAAATATGGTAAACCAGCCGTGTTTTAAAAGTTTTTGATAAACTCATTTTCATTTTCAATCCTGCAGTCTGTCCCTCACTGAAAGAATTTAATCTTAGATGGCTGTTTTGTGTCTGTTATGTTTCATATCATCTGTTCTCGTAGGAAATATGTGATAATGAGGCCTCATCCAGATAACAGGCTGACTGACCTCAACCTGACACAGCAGAGAAATGTTGGTAGAGCTGTTTTAAAGGAGTATCTACTACTAAAAATCAAACATAAGGGCTTCAGTAAAAAGCCCTGATTGACCCTGATCCTTTTTATGTGATTTTCACACCTTTAAAATCACATTTGCGTTTGTCGTTGGCTCCAGGGTTACCTAACACCTGCTGCTCTTACATAACTGTAAAATGCGTAGAAGCATTGGTGCGTGAAGCTGTGGTTTGTTCATGGTGGTTTTGTTGAAAATACTTTGCATTGTCAGGGATCAGAGCTCTTAAACCTGTTAGATCACTCACAAGTTCTGTTCGAATGTTGTGAGACAAACAAAGAAAAGAGAGCCTGTGGGCATTTGGGAGATCCCCCTAATTAACAATAAGCTGTGAAATCTTAACAAGTAGCATTAGCAGCCTCATGGAGAAGAACGATCAGTGTCCACTCTGATCGTTGCAGCAGGCTCTTCTCAGCATCGCCCAGCCCTGACAGCATGATAAACAGTGTATTTCTGTCCGACAGGGTACTATGGAGCCGCCGATTCAGAAGAAAGAAGGATTGTTCTGATCGGAAAGACCGGCGTGGGGAAAGGTGCTACAGGAAACACCATCCTGGGCCGAAATGAGTTTGAGTCCAAGCCTTCCCCGAGCTCCCAAACTGCTGCATGCCAGAAAGCCAAAGGGAACGTCAATGGTCGGAAAGTGGCGGTCATTGACACCCCGGGTCTGTTTGACACCAAGATGACCCAAGAAAAAGTCCTAGAGGAGATCAAGACCTGCATTTCTCTGTCCTCGCCCGGTCCTCACGCCTTCCTAGTGGTTCTGCAAATTGGCAGGTTCACTCAGGAGGAAAAGGAAACGGTCAAGATGTTCCAGACCACATTTGGCGAGGACGCTGCAAGATACACAATGGTTCTGTTCACACATGGAGACCAGCTGGAGAATCAAACCATCGAGGACTACATGGCAGAGAGTCCTGATCTAAAGACCTTCGTCAGGTCTTGCACCAACCGGTACCATATCTTTAACAACAAAAACAAAGACCTGGAAAAGACCAGAGAGCTGCTGGACAAGATCGACAAGATGACCGTGGACAACGGAGGATCCTTCTACACCACCGATATCTTCAAGAAAGCAGAGGAGGCCATAGAGGAGGAGACACAGCGCCTCCTGAAGGAGGTTTGGTGGAAGAAACTGAGCATGAATGATGCCAGGGATCAGGCAGAGAGACACAACAAGTTCATCACTGCTCAATTATGCATGACCTACGGGGCTGCCATAGGGGGGTTAGTTGGGATCGCAGGAGGTCCCATCGGGGTTGCAGTTGGAACCTACGTTGGAGCTGCACTTGGAACAGCAGCTGGAGCTTTTTCTATCTTTGTCTCAGATCAATGCAGCGTCCAATGAGAAGAACGAGCTTTATCGAAGAGAGCGACCCTGAAACTAAATGTATTAATGATTTCTCTGAATGAAAATGTTTTTATGGGTCAGTCTTCAGAACTTCACTCTACTGCTTTGAAAGTTTGAAAGTTTGTTTCTTTCCTGAATCATTGAGTTGTTTATGTCTTCTTAACGACTCCTGATCAGATAGTCCAGGGATGGAAAAGAACACCACCAGCCAAATGTAGGCGTTTTTTTTTGAGTGTAAGGTGAATTTGAGAAATAGGTGCAGCTGCACTGAAAAAGCCTAAAGGGATATTATTCAAAAAATCAGGATGAATGCGTAGAGAGGGTCTGTGAGTGCATCTGGGCAGCTGGAGAGAGGTAGTGGATAAATGAAAAGAAGCAGGCGGAGAGCTCTCAGTGCTGCTCTGTGACGAGAAAACTGAGGTGACTTTTGACACCCCTTTGCATTCATAGTGAAAGCAACGAGGTGGAGGTCCAAACACTCAAAATGATGTAGTTCTGGGTTTGCATGCTCATTTTAATCAGACATAAACTAATTGTGTCCAACAGCTTAACTCTCAGGCTCACCTTACCTATGAAAGCCATCCAGGATATCTGATATGTTTAGAAATATGTGATTTTTTATCAGTCTGAGTGTGTCAGTGATTAGCAGCAACTGTAAGTTTCAGCTAGTTGAAATGATTCATTCCACTGTCCTACAGTCACTGTTATATCCTATCAGTTCAATCAAGGTCATCATTTCCCACAATACCTCTGCAAACATGAAAAATGATGTAATCCAGCAGTGATTTTTTTTTTTTTTTGTGTGCATTTTCTTTTCACTGTTGAGAGACAGGGTAACAGAGGAATTAACAGGATTTTCTGCAATGGCAGAAGAATAAAAAGTGTTTTTAATGAGAGTCAATGGGGCCAGAATGGGCTCCACGGGTCAGACTGTTAGATTTTTGTATACACAGTGGAAAATTTTTGTTTGATGAGTGAAAAACACTTTCAATTATGATTGTAATTCTTGTGAACCTACTGTATATAATACATTTGGTCATATTTATGTGACTTTTTATTTTCTTTTTTCAGGCTGATTTGTTTAGAAATAGAGCAGAATGGGCTATTAAATGATTGATGTGTATTTTATTATATATTCTGGATAAAATGTCTATTATCTCTTAGTCTGGTGTAATATTTTTGTTTTTGTCCTCTCTCAAGAGTTTATAGTTTAAACATGACTCTAGTCAAGCACTGAAAGATGATTAATACTCTATCTTCTTTTCATACTCATTGTATAATTTTTTATAATTTATGTATGCAATTTAATAAATGTCATGTAATGTCAATAAAATAATGAAAGAATTAATCCTGTTGGTTTATGACTGAAGGATTGTTGGTGTGACATTTTCTCAGTATTTGACATGCAAGTTTGTAATTCAGAAGTTGGGACAGGTAAAAAAAAGCAATTTTAGGGGCTGCTTGAGACATCTTTGGTATTTTTAGCAATATTTTGGAATACATTTCCTGATAACTATATTTACATTTTGTCTCAGGACTACGGATGTCACAAAATGAAATTTTCAGAATGATTCAATACAAAACGATATTGTAATTTATATCACAATATCACGAGCAATATTATTAACAAAAATCTCACACCCTCCTAATAAAATGTGTGAACGCTGATTGAAAAAAAAAAAAAAACACAAGTATTTAAAGAAAATACTTTAATGAAACAAAACCCAAACAATATTTTTAACATTTCCTTTTAGTGCAGGTTGTTGTGCAGGAAGGAGAGCATGTTGACATGCTCCGCTGTGAGTTGGCTCCTATGGGGAGAGAGAATGTGCCCACTTGTACTGAATGCCCTCTCAGATGGTACGCTTGTGGCAGAGATACAGAAGAAATTCTTCACTGCATTGGCGAGGAGTGGAAGCTGCCAATGGTTTGATTTCCACCATTCCAGGGGATCAATAGCCTCATCAATAGATGGCATGGACATGTACAGGGTGATTTCACTCCTCACCTTCTGCTCTAGTGTCAAGGGTACCCTCTCACTGTTGTTGCTGTCATCCTGTCTTGCTCTTGTTGTTTTAATGTACCTCAGGATCCCAGCAAGTGTTTTCTTACTGTCACCCCCTCAACATTTGCAGAGCTTGGTGTTGCTGCTGCTGTGGCTAACAAAATAGGAAACATTCATGTATACAGCATGTTTAAATAGCTATAATTCATTTAAAATGCTTTAAAAAAAAGACAAAAAAAAAGAAAAAATACAAGGTGGTACATACAAGGTAATGCAGGAGGTAGTGGAGGAGAACCGTCTTCTGGTTCTGAAGGTGCAGCTGTTGGGGGTAGCAGCTTGATGACTTCATCAATGCAGGCCTACTTGGTGGCCTCAACATTGGGAGAGATCTATCTTTGAATCTTGGATCCAGCAAACAACTATATTTACACATTTGCTCTTTTCGTGTAATATATTAATGTTGAGGTGCTGGCTACTTTACATGTACCACAAAACCTCCGGTGACTTGTCCTCACTTTAGCCGAACGTTACTTTTTCTTTTATTTTACACACTGCGCGATGAGCCAAGAAAGACAGAAGAAAAGGTGGAGCAAAGACGAGTGGTTCACACAGAGTTACGGACCTATTACGGATTCTTTGGATATATTTTTCGGCATCTGCATGCCACGCATGTTTGTTAACTTTACCTTGGATTTAGCCATTTTGGTGTAATCTTGCGGGTGGTTCTCCAGAGGGTGGTATGCCATGTTGGACGTATTTGCACTCTTACATGGAATTTTTTTCCTGCACCTTTTGCATTCAGGCATCTCATCTTCCAAGATCTTCCTGTCAGAGTCTTTAGGGTGGCCATACCACCGACCTGGTTCTTTTTTTGGAGGATAAAAAGTCAGGCTGTCAGAATTTTCCTTTTTTTTTCAGCGAGTGGTTCTGCGTCTTGCATTGCCAAGGCAACGGCGACTTCTTTGTACACACAAAATGGTGGTCAGTTGTATTATGGGGTGGATTCATTCTCCACTGTTGTGAGAGTTTATATTTTTGTCACAAACATTCAGTGCAGTCTGCCACACACACACATCCACACACGCAAAGCCTGCCTTCTGTAACATCACGTGACTATCGTGGCACAGAAAAGCCTACGAATGATATCCGCGACCGTTCTCTACCACAGTATATTGTGTTACAATATATCGTGACATCCCTACTCAGGACAAATGTAAATTACCTAACAAGCTCATGTGTTAGTGTTTTGTGCATTAATTATGTGACATTAAAAGGGTGGGACAGAAAATGTCCTTCAATTCTGGAATGACCCTTATACAGACCGTATTAGCTTGTGATTGGTGTCCACATGGACTGGAGCTATGGGACCAGGAACTGAGTTGGTGTGACGCACAGTACACATTGGGTATTCATCACATCAGAGATGTTTGGCATTGACACTGTTGGAGCTTCTGCAGGTGCTCCTCAAAAAATATACCAGCTTCATGTCTAATGGTAATGTCTTGATTTCTGGTGGCTCATCAACACAAATAGCTAACCAGCCAATCACATGGCAACAGCTCAGTGCATTGAGACATGTAGACATGGTCAAAATGACCTGCTGAAGTTCAAACCAGGCATCAGAATGGAGAAGAAATGTGATATTAGGAGACTTTGAATGTGCTATGGTGGTTGGTGCCAGACGGGCTGGTCTGTCAGATGGTGTTCACACATCCATCTCCAGGGTTTAGAGAGAATGGTCTAAGAAGAGAAAATATCCAGGTAGGAGCAATAAACTGGGCTAAAATGCCTTGTTGATGTCAAAGGTCAGAGGAGGATGGTCAGAGTGTTTGGAAATGATAGAAAGACAACAGGAATATCGTTACAACCAAGGTATGAAGAAGACCATTTCTGAAGACATGACCCGCCCAACCTTGAAGCAGATGTACTGCAGCAGAAGACCCCTCCTGCTGAGGAAACTGAGGCTACAGTTCAGACCAAAACTGGACAATACAAGACTGTAAAAGTGTCTCCTGGTCTGATGAGTCTGGATTTCTGCTCCACATTCAGATGGTAGGCTCAGAGTTTGGTGTGAACATCATAAAGCATGGATCCATCCGGCCTTGGATCAGCAGTTCAGGCTGCTGCTGGTGGTGTGATGGTGCACTGAAAAAAGTGATGTGTCAAAAATAACACGAGTAGAATTTTGGCGCATCTGGCAAGTGCGTGCAGGGACAGCATGTGTTGTGTTGATTTTTGCACAACAGATGTGTCAGCCATTTCAATATGTTTGTGTTTGTGTAAAGTAAAAAAGCACAAACATGTTATTTAAGCCTATTTTTGTGTTGACATTTACACATTCAATATGTTGGCTATTTCAACACAAAATCTGTGTCAGGTAACTAGTCAATTCAATGCTTAAATGACTAAACTTACTGTCAGGCATTTACAGCTGTGAAATATAGCTTGCTATATCAAAAGTAACCTGATAATTAAACAAACTTGTTATTCTGCTAAGACATGAACAAGTCATAGCTTAAAATGCTGACTTCTTAAGCTTGTGAACTGCAATACACAACTCGTTTCTTTGACTACGATGTATGCCGTAGTATGTTCTTCTGACCAAAACAGTTGACAAACAGTTAGCTGGAGGATAACATGTTACTCAAATGGTGAAAATATGGACGACTGCACAGCTCTGTACTTTTCATGTGGACCATATATTCGGTTTTTCCTTACAATGCATTCATTCTTCTTGGTCAAAGACCAGAGTGAGAACTGCAGAGCATGCTCAGAATGCTAGGGCCAGTTTGTGTTTAAGTGAGGCGTAAATATGCAAGAAAAAAAACTACATTATCTAGGTAAAAAAATCAGAGTTGAAAAAATATTCAACTTTGTTTGACACGAGTTGGACAAACATGTTTACATGCATTTTAAAAGTAAATTTTCTGTCTGACTTAAACAATAAAGCGATTTTTTTAAACATCATGTTAGTGTACTGAATTTACATCAGTGGTGTAGGCCAACAGCAAAGGCATAAAAATGCTCATCAATGCTCATCTTTACTGTGAGAATTCTTACAAACATCATAATGGACTCATCAGTCTGTGGTATCATGTGAATCTTTTCACCAAACAAGGGCTCTCCCTTGTCGTTAACTTTAAGTCGCAGCAAAAAAAACAGAACTGTCTGTTTAGCTCAACTACACTAATTCATGTTGGGCTATATAGTGTGTCTCCATTTATTTACAGTAATATGTCTTCAGTCGTCTGCACACAATTGAGCTTGAATTTGGACAATGAATATACTTACATGCCCTTATAATCTCAATAGTGTTAATGGCTTTGTGAAAGCCTGTTGGAAAGTGTACAGTTGAAATGTACCTCAGCTGAGTTCTGACAAGAGAGCCTCTGGCCAACCTCTGCACTGTACATTTACCATGGTTTCCTATGGCATATAGACACTGACCACCGATGTCAATGAAGTGTGAGACCCTAATAATGCCCCCATATTTTAAAAGCACAATAGAATTGTTTCTTTTTTTGTTTTGCTGTAAGTATGACCATAAACTACTTCTCCATTTACAGCAATTCTCTTGTAATAATTTACCAAAGAGTTGGTTTGAACCTCTCTCACTGTATGGAAGGCAGCTTGATCAGAAACTGATATTAATCTTACATTTGGTGGACCAAGAGCAGTCACCTCTACAAACTTGGCAAACTTCTTGACACTGTGCTTTTCACTTCTCATTTCGTGACAGAAATCCTTAACCTCTGTTGGTGCATTTGTTAGGAATTTTTTTGCTAAGCAAGGAAAGGCTCTGTATAACATCACTCGTTTGCATATTTGCTGTGGTACATCTTGGCTGCTATTTATTTGTTTCGGAAGGTGTCCATTGAAATCTTCAAACATGAAGGCTGAGTGAGCCCAAAAAGGACCAAAATGCACAACATTCTGGCTTAAATGTAGGAGTGAATGAACATTGAAAGTCATATGCTCTTTCCCATACAGCAGGGGTCTCAAACTCAAATTACTGGGGGGCCACTGGAACTACCGTCTGGGTGAGGCTGGGCCGCACATACTATTCCGCAAAAAAAGGTCCCAAGTTTTCACAAAAAAATAAAAGAAAGATCCATTTTATTAACATCCATATTATTAACTCTTTCCCCACCAGCATTTGTCAAAAAAGTTGCCAGCCAGCACCAGCATTTTCACTGAAATTTTGTAGATTTGAACTGCCTACTTTTTTTTCTGTTTTGTTTCCAACCCAGCCCACCCCTATCAGCCAATGTTTAGCTTTGTTTAGCTTTGCTGTTTAAGCAAAGTTGTCTGAAATTAGAAAGAAAGAAATGCATTACATTTGCCTGAAAGACAACAGTTTCAGTCACAATATGTCTTAGAACTAGGCAAAATGTAGTACATTTCTTGTTTAACATTATTTTCTTTGTAAAGTCCACATGCAACAGTTTCTAGCCTTGACAGCCCCTGTGTGTGATCAGGAGGAAAAAATGAAGTCACCTTGTGACCCCTATCTTATACCTGACAGTAGAAAACTGTGGTGTTTAAACTCTTGTAGTATTACAACCATCCCCGGTCTCCCCTAAATCATTATAAATAAATCAGTAGCGGGCCTATTTGAATAGCTAGTGTTTGATTCTTTTCTTACATAAAAACTTGAGGGAAACACTTTTATCTGTGTAGTTATGGACAGAGTTAGATCTGTCCACACAGACCTAAAGGTGTGTGTGTGTTAGGATGCACGGCTGTGCTGTTATGGAGCGCACCGCGGTGTCTGCTGAACTCCGTTAGTTCTCCCGTCCATCTCTGTCTGTTTTATCCCAGCCCTGTTTAACTTTTCTCTAGTTTTGGGAGCTCGCAGTGGCTTATGTGCGCTTTCTCCATAGGTGCGTAATATGTGTGCCTGTCGTCCTGATCAGACGGGAGAGACTAACAGGCGGTTTACGTCGTGTTATCAATACATTTGTAAATATCAGTGTAGCATCAATTTCATAAACTGGTATTGATGTTATCCACTGATTAATTTTAATTCACATAAAAAATGAGATCTTACCACTGAATCCCAAGTGGGTGGCCTTCTCCTCGCAGGTTGTCATCTCTCAGATGGACACAGGAAGGCTTTTACAGTAAATCCACAGTTATTTAGATAATATTCTGATAAATAATCCTCCGGATGAGCCGACAAGGGACCAGAACGTCACAAAATAAGTACTTTAAACGAACAGGATCGTCCGTTTTGATTTTTGCGCAGCGTCAGCGCTTTTTTCTCTCGCTGATCTCAAGGTGCACCTCGGCTCTGTGGTTCCAACAATGAGGTGTCTTGTTTACGGTCACAGGAGAGCAGAACTTCTCCATGAAAGAGTGCCAACTACCAGAGTTCAATAAAAACACGGAACGACTGAAAAACTTTTCAGTGATGGGGAGGCGTTCTGTCCGATAAGACGAAATAACTCGTGCATGAATGGGTTCTTCAGAACATGAATGGTAAATGGCTCTGTTAATTAAAAAGGCTGCAGACCCCTGCCATAAGTGATAAGAAGGTTATATATAAAAGTCCAGGGCAAGCCTGGCATGCGCAACGACTCTGCCAAAATGTGCGTTTGACAAACATGCAGGGGCCGCACTAACACTAAAGTCTGATGTCAAGTAGGGGGCCACAAAATATCGTCCTGCAGGTCGCAATTGGCCCGTGGGCCACAAGTTTGAGACCCCTGCCATACAGTGACTGCACACCTCCAACAAAGTACACTAATGCATTATGGGCATGATTAATCTGTTCTGAATTTAAGACAGACCCCAACAGAATGCTAATGCCCTCTATTAATAATGCCCAGTGAGAGTGATACCTCTGTGGAAGAATGCCTTTCAGAACTGGCAAACTGTAGTAAAGAAGCCAGTGTTGCAATTCATGGGCGCTCAGTGAGAGATCTTGGAACTCGAGCAACAGTGCCTGGAGGTTTGATTGATAAGAAGTGTCTGTCCATTATTGCTGTTTGTGTGCCAAAGTACCATGGCTCAGAGCAGCTCTTTGAATCAAACAATAAAGTTGACATTTGTCTGCACACTCCTAGTGTTATGATTATTTACAAGTTAATGCTAACATTTATCCAGAAATATCAATTTACACTAACACTGATTCAAAGATTTTATGTTTTTACTGCTTCAGCTAAGAAAGTTACATTTTACAAAATGAACTGTGCTCTTGTTTCCTGACTGATATTTTTAGACTTGCCATTAGCTTGTAGTTTCTGCTATTATACTGACTTAGCTGAAGTGAAAGTACCTACTGTTAACCCCATGTACTGTGATTTACCTTTTCATGGCAGACATATCTTATGAAATCAGTCACGAGGTTTGATTTCAACATTACCTATGATGTCACCTCCTAAGCCTGAAGTGTATAAGATCCTGTGTTGTATCTTGGTTCTTTTGTTTGGATGTGTGACAATGTGTCGAAAGGAAAACAACCTCGCCAAGCGTTGACTCCCTAGTGGCTGCATACTCACACCAGCAGTTAACGTTAATGGCACACATTCAGTTCAGGTCGAACCAACCTGGGTAAGAAAAACAACTGCGAGATTCATCACACTCCAACTGTCAAAAAATTCTGTTGTGAGGCAAACTAGAACTGTCCCACCCATTTGTAGTATATAAAATGTTATGTTACACCATGCAGAAAAGTTAGAGAGGAAGCTGCACACTTTGTCTGGAGGTGCAGAACAGAGCGCTCAGCAGCTGAGTGATTTTTACCAACTTTTGTATTGTTCACGTATTGTCAATAAATGGTTGGCTAACTGATCTAATCTGGACTTGTGCCTTCTTCCAAACAAAACAAAATCTTCAACACTAGTAAAAGACATCGCATATAGTCAGGCACCATACCACGGATTAGGCCAAAGTTTACCAAATCTGAAATGGCAGATGGGCCTGTAATGCCCAATACAGTCTTTCCTTCCCTTTCAGTGATTTTTCCTATTTCAACAGTAGTTCTATGATTTCTGTCATTTGGTTTTCCATCTGAACATGTATAAACCCTTGAGTTTCCCTTTCCTTTTCTCATTTGTTCCCCAGGATGAAGGCATACCCCACAGCCAAATTCACCATTAAATTGTTTAAAATTTTGTAGCAATGGCCTTGCAACTGCATCACAGACACAGCACAATTGGTACACCTTCACACTTTTCCATGACTGATCACAGGGACGCTGCGACTCAAAACCAGCTTGTGAGAGATTGGCACATTCCTTAACAAGAGGTTTAAAAAAGCAGGTCATGTCTGGTTTTCTGGAACAAAACCACAAAGCACATAAAAGTACATGCTTGTCTCTAATCTCAGGGGGTATCTCATTGACACAACATAATATTGGCCAAATACTGAATTTAGAGGACTGGAAGACTGGTACACCATCACAGTTAAGAGTAAGGGACAAGAAAACCTCTTCAGTGTTTTCTTTCAACCTCTGATATAAGGCCCCATCAAGTATATCTCTTTTTGTTGCCCCCTTGTCTGCATTATCTTTCTAGCTGAGCACTGTGACAGATGACAGCGTTGAAAAGACCAATGCATTTTTTTCTTTGCAGTGAGAGATATGTAATATGATTCACTGCTACCAGTGACCATCACCAGCCCTCCCTGTAGGCTACTCCATCAAATCAAATATTATTTAACCCCCCATGTGAGCTGAAGGGGAGGGCTGTGTTACACCACAGTGTGAAAGAAGGTGAAATCGTGACAGATAGGACAAGACAAGACAAACAGGGAGGAAGACAAACAGGTAATGCTATTAATTTGAGATAGCAGTCCAAGTGCTGTGCTGATCTAAGTCCATACAGGAAGTAAAGGCTGTAAGAAACCAGGGGTACCAGAAATGTGGGGTCTTGATAGTAAGGGGTGGGCCCACAGGGATGGGATAGGGAGGGAGCAAGCATCACGGGACATGAGAAAATGTGTGAGAGTGCCCAACTCAGCATGTTCTGACAGAACAAATCACTTCTTTGCAGTAAGCCTTGACAGGAGCTTGAGTATCTGTACAGGCATGCATGTGAGGTGATCACCGAACACCCAAGTAGTTGCCCATACCCAGGGAGACCATGGCTAGGGTGGTCCCTATTGGGTACTAAATTTTTTTTTTTGAATATTCTTTGCTCTGACCCTCTTATAATGTTCCACTATCCTAAAATGACAAGTATTAATTTTTATGGAATTTTATTGATATTGCCCTGCAATCGAATGGCGACCGGTTCAGGGTGTACCCCGCCTCTCGCCCAATGACAGCTGGGATAGGCTCCAGCCCCCCCGCAACCCCGAAAGGGATAGTCGGTATAGAAAATGAATGAATGAATTTATTGATAGTTGGGGGTAGCTCAAGCACAACAATATATCCATAATTCAATAACTCATGCGCAAATATCATTTGTGGCAACTTATAACTAGGCAAGGTAAGAAACGTACATTAAAACAAAAATCAGTTCAATTTTGTGCCTCATTATGGTCTGTAAACTTCCAGAAGACATTGAGGAATCCAAACTGCTGAACACATTTGCCAACACAATGTCATTCACATTTCACAACCAACATACGAATCCTAAGTAAAATAATTTCAAACTTAAAAACTAAACGCGAAAACTATGAGACATTTAGTCTTGATCAGATATAATAAACTGCATGGTTAGTCAAATTTTTATCATGTTTATTGTGTTTTTGGAGAGTTAATCAATGTCTGCTTGCGGGCATCTGGAAAATTCTTGAGGTGGTTCGAGACAACCTGCAGCAAATATTGTAGCTGATCCTTATCAGACGCCCGCTGAAATCTTGAATTAGAGCAACACCTCGCTCAGCATTGTCATTGCTGACAAACAAGGATTTGACTGTTTCACTTGCATCCTTGAAGTCTTGTCACTCCTGCCATGTGGAGGGTGATGTGGTGAGGAAATCCATCTTGATGTCGAGACGTGAATAGTTTTGCTGTGTTTGACGTCATGAAGTCTGGCAGAGTTTTCTCATGCACTATTTTTAGGTCCACAGAATTTCTCACAAGGGGTTCTTCCTCACTTTTGTTGGTTTCCATGGCGTGCACCATTGCACACTTCGTTTCATGTGTCACATTGGTATCAAAGAAAAACAACCTGATCAGGACCTCAGAAAGATACGATAGGTGTCCTGCCAACTTCTGACTTGCAGCTTCAGCAATAGGCTTTTTGATGTTGGCATAATTTTTTAGCTCTTGTAAGAGGCAGAGGTCATTGCGTGGAGCACTGGTCAACAAAGGAGCATCAAACCATGCCTTCAAATACACCCTGGCGCAGAACAGACATAGGTTATGCAGTGCCTTCTCTTTGCGAGCAGTCAAACGAAATTGTTGCATAAACATCCAGACTTTGAAGGTATAGATGACTTTTGCCATCCATCTAGCTTGGTGCATTGGACCAGGTGTCATGAACTTCACACCTCGAGTTGGAACTTCACCAAGGTAGATCATGACCAATTCCAGGAATTCACGATAGTCATCACGTGGATGTGTCATCTCAAGTTGGTTGGTGATGAAATCCAGGAGGCTTTCTTTCACATCTATGATATTGGCAGCAGTATATTCATCACTGAAGGAATCCTGATGATCACTTGTGTTGATTAAATTCCAATGACCTTTAAACCTTTTGAATAGTTTAATTTCTGGGCCGGAGGAGGCTCTCTCTGACCGATGAGGAAGGCCCGGTCTTCGTCTATCTTCATCAGGGTCAGAGCGTCGGAATGTGTGATATCAGACAAGTCATTGAAGTTTGATTTAAATGCATCTTCATTTTTCTGTTGCCTGTCTGATCTTCTTTTGGCATTTTTCTTCAGTGACCGCCATTCATGGAACAAAGCCTCCATTTTTTTAATGACATCCTGTTTGTGGCGAATTGGTATGCGCGCTGTATTCCAGAATTCTTCTACTTTACCTGAAGTAGCTGTAGAAGCAGCTCTTATTGTCTGTTTTTGTTCCAAGTGGCAATGCCCAGCACTTGTTCTTTGCATGGAAGTTTGGCACCAGTTATGTTCTCTTGAGGTGATAACAGGTATGAGTGGCGACTAGATTTGGAAGCCATACTACTAAACATTCACTATTACAGATCTACTGTTGCATAGCTGACTTCAAACTGAAGATATACATTTATTTTTCATTTGTTGATGAATAGAAAGGCAATGGAAACCATGGAAGCCAGTAGGTAATAACAGCGCAGTTAATATCATGTACATTGTAAACTGTAAAGCAGTGATATCAAACCTGAATATGTGAATGTGTGAATTGCAATTATTAGTACTTCTGTAATATTATTTACTGTGAATAAAAAACATTGATTGATCAGTGGTTAGTGCTGAGTATCAGTACATAAAAAATCTTTATCAAAATAAAATTGGGAATTGGTTGAAATTTCGGGTAGTTTGAGCTACCAATAAATTTTATGCTACAATTGCAAGATTAAGCATGTTACTTTATGTCCCCAAATGGGATTATATGAAAGGGTCAGAGAAAGAAAAATCAAAACTTTAAAAATAAGGACCATCCTAACCACAGCCAAGGGTATCCCCCGAGCCACCAGGGCATGAGGCCCACCACGCGGGCCCCAAAAACCACCGGACCCAGGAACAGCCCTAGGATTCAATGGGGCACCAACCCACCCCCCGAAAGGCACCAAGGACAACACCAGGGGACGGAGGCAGTGGCCCCTTGCTATCAGCACCCGCCCCCACCAACCACCAACTCCCCCGGGACCAGGCCCCCCCCAGGAGAAGGGGCCCCCTTATGTTGGTCCGGGTCCCAGTCACAGCAAGGACAGGTGGGGCGGAAGATGGGGCAGGACGTGGGCGTGTGGTGGTGATGTCGAGCCTACATCCCTCCCCCCAGAAGAGCCAGGGCCAAGAGAAGCGCTGGAAACCGATGCCTGAAGGACCAAGGAGGCCCCCGGACCACCCGCACAGAGCAGCAACCCACAGGCAGCCACCGAAGTCGAGGTCCCCTGCGAGCGACAGGCCCACAGATCCAGCACCACAGGCCACCGAGAGTAGAGAGCTTAGATCGGGCCCAAAAAATCTGGCCCGACGCTACACTGAGCCCGTGCACGTTGTGTCCGAGCCCGGCCCGGCCGACATATTAAATGTAATTATGAACTGTTCAGGGTCCTGACTCTCGTGCATCTCTACAGCAACCTCTATACTGTTGTCAGTGTACTCAAACTATTGAATAACACACAGGAATTGCCCATGTTTAGAGTTAACAAATAATAGTACAAGTACGAAGCATGAAACTGCTGTCTGGCATGTTTGTTTATTCAGAAAAGATCGCAAAAACAACACAAACAAGAACAAAGCAACATTAACGACAACACCTATGTAGCCTAAATCTTTTTTTAAAAGAAATAAATATTTTAAAGATATTATAAAACCTAGTGCAAAACACTGCTTCCCTTAAAACAAGATTTTTCACAATAAATAAAAAAATAAAAAAATAAAAAACAGGAATGAACTTTGGATGCCCCAGCCTCATAAAAGTTATTAATAAATAGAACTTGAAAACACAACATGGGCATTTTTCATAGTGTAAAAACGCAGCATCACATTGAGGGATCAAAGTGATGATGCAGGCTCCAATACAAACAATGATTCAGAATGAACAAGTCAAAGAATTATTTAACAGGGCAGGTTCAAACACTGCAGGTTGAAGGGCCTGGTCACACACACACTCTCCCAGACAGCCTGTCACTTTTTCTCTTGAGCCTGTAGATGAATTGTAAAGAATTGATAAGATGAGGGCTATGCTGCCTCCTGCTCCACATGTAACCATTAGCTATTTAATAACATGTTAATCACAAAGTGGTTGTCTACTTATATGGCTCTTCATGTTGTCATGCAAGAACAAGATTGCGTCCACAGTTGCTGGTTTCAGAGCGGTCTTTCTCTGCTCTATTGTTCGGCCAGCTGTGCTGAACTCACTGCTGCTGCTTGTTGGGATGCAGAGGATGCATTTTGGCAGCCGGTCCAGTTTTGGGTACACCTGTCTATTGACCTTCCACCATTTCAATAGGTCCCTGTCGTCATCCATCGTATGCCTCCGTGAAATGTACTTGGCCACTTCATCTTCATCTGGCTGCGTATCATCATCTTGGTTCTCCCACTCGGCAAAGTCAAATTCTCTATTGAGCCTGGCTGCTGGTGGTTCAAAGCTGCTGCTTGTGCCTGGTGTGCACTCAGCTGCAGCTGCTGCTACTTCTTCCACGGGCAACAGTAAGGTGCGAACGTGGCCGTGCACTTCAGATACCTCTGCAGGAGACATCATCCTCATTCTGTTGAATTTTGGCCACAGGAAAAGAGCAACTTTATGCGTCATGTCCAC
Organism: Cetoscarus ocellatus; assembly: GCA_037902135.1. NCBI lineage: Eukaryota > Metazoa > Chordata > Actinopteri > Labriformes > Labridae > Cetoscarus > Cetoscarus ocellatus. Next base: position 422,655 of record JBAMNC010000367.1, read on the forward strand.
CTTGATTTTTTCAGCCAACAGCTCAGCATGTCTCTGGCACACAAAGGCTTGCTGGGGAGAGTCTATGGGAGAGGGCTGGCAATGTCTCTTCAGTCTTTCAAGCCAAAGGTACACCAGGTTAACTTTGTGTACCTGTCACCCTCCAACTCCCTCTGCGCATTGTAAAATGGCTCCAAAAAGGTGACCAAAAAACTCAACAAGTCCAGAGCAATGTTCTCAATGCGCACAGCCTCACCGTGGGCCTCCAGCTTCTCTTGCAGCTCTGTGTAGATGTCCAGCACAGACTTTAGTGTTAGGTACTGTGCAACCCTCCCACTAGGGCCTGCTTTATTTTGTGTGTGTGTGTGTCTTCTTTTCTTGGTTCTGTGTGTGTCTCTCTCTCTCTCTGTCTATTAGGTTGCTAATGGGCGGGGTACCTGGGAGTACCTGGCCAGTGTCCCCCGTGTATTTAAGCTGACGCTGTTCACCCGCTCTCCCCTCTCTCTCTCTCTCATTCACTCAAGGTGCTCTGAGTGGCAGCATGGTTTTTGTTGGGTTGGCTTCGGCCCTTTTTGTGATTTAAATAAATATTTGTTTAAGTTAAGTAGATTGTGTGCTCCCCCTTTATTTTTGTGGTGACTTGTGAGCCAGGTCATGACAAATTGGGGGCTCGTCCAGCCGTTGTATCTTGTGATTCATTCATTGGGTTAGTATTGTGTGCTGTGGAAATTTTGTGAATGAATTTATGTCATAGTTTACTACAGATAGCTGCAGGCTTGCGGAAACATGGAAGCGCTTTGTTGTTTAGTTTCTGAATACAAGGTGGAGTATAGGATCAGCTGTTTAAACTTCAGTAGAGTTGTGTTATCTGTGTTGTTGCCCCAGGGTCGGTGAGTAGCCTATATAGTCGGTGTTTTTGGTCGGGAATTGTAAGTTTGGTGTTTTTTGTTTTCTTTTCTTTTCAGCTTTCATCGTCTTCAGCAGAGTCCATGAGGCTGTGCATGGTCGTTAGAAAGTCACTGTACCCCTGTCCCTGCTAGGCTGTAGGGCGGACTCCCTTTGGAGCTCGTCAGGGGGGCTGATTAGCGTGGTGTGAAAGTGGTCGGAGCGGTTGTCTAGGGAGCACATCTGCTGCTGTGGAGAGGTCGCCATAGGATGCTTGCTGTCCGGGCTGATGGGCAACCGTCATTGCCGGTACATAATTCTGATTATTACAGGTAATGCAGTGCATAAAAACCCACCACAAGTACCACCTGAAGGTTAGGGAGGGAGTTTAGTAAGATCATAATCAGGCAGTTAGGGGGACAGAGCTGCAGTGAGGCGAATTGACCGTGTGTTGCCAGTGTTTGTGTGTGTGGGCTCTGGCTGGGTCTGCGGGGTGGTGTTTTAATCCCGACTGCATCGGCAAGCAGGTTGGTAGGGTACCGGGGTAGGTAGCCGTAAGTTAGAGAGAGTTCAGCATTGATTTTTGGTTGGTGCAGCTTATGAGATGTCTGAGATAACCGATTTTGTTTGTGCTACCACGGAGGAGTTTTTGGATAAGTGCACCAAAGAACAATTACTAAAAATAGCCGATCATTATAAAATCGAAATTTCGGACAAACAGTTAAAGGACACAGTCAAAAGTATTTTGAGGGCTAATTTAAGTGAAATGGGGGTGTAAGCCGTGAGTATAGAGCAGCCTCCGCCTTCTGTTTCAACAGGTGTGTTCTCCCCTATCGTGGCAACTGGAAACTTAACTTTTGAACAGCAGAAAGAATTGTTAATTTTGCAGTTAGAGCATGATAAACCTAAGCAGGCAGCGGAGATTGAAAGGCAGCTGGCTGTGGAAAGGTTACATTATCAGACTGAGCAGGCGAAGTTGTCTTTAGAACAGTCCAGACTAGATTTGATAAAAAGTGGGAAGTATGTAAAAGAGCCTCTAAGGAGTGTGAATTCGTCCCCGATTTGTCCTGAGGAGCTAGATGACTGTTTTGATGTTTGGAATAATCTACGGTTGTTGACAAGTTTAATGAAAGGGACCCGGAGACATTCCTCTATCTGTTTGAGCATGTGGCGGAGTTGAGGCAGTGGCCGGATTCTGCGCGCACTTTGATGCTTCAGTGCGCTCTGACGGGCAGGGCGCAGGAAGCATATTCTGCTTTATCTGCAGCTGATTGTAAAAACTATCTCACTGTTAAAGCAGCGGTGTTAAAGGTGAATGAGTTAGTCCCAGAGGCGTATCGTCAGTGTTTCCAGATGTGGAGGAAGGGAGATAGACAGACCCACCTTGAGTTTGCCCGTGATTTGAATTGTCATTTTACGCGCTGGTGCACTGCATTAAATGTCAATTGTTTCCAGGAATTGTATGACCTCGTAGTGTTGGAGCGGTTATAGATTCTTTGCCTGAGAATATTGCTCAACATTTAAGTGATCATAAGGTAAGAACAGAGCTGGAAGCTGCTGCGTTAGCTGACAATTATGTGTTGATGCACAAGCGCTCATTTGGTGAAGGCTGCATTCGGATCTGAGCGAACGTGCAGAGACAGCTGGGGTAAGCTATTCCTCCACGCATAAGTCAGAATTCATTGATCGTCATGGAAAAAGTGCAGAGAAGTTATGCCATTTTTGTAATAAAAAGGGTCATCTGAAAACTGATTGTTATGCCCTCAAGGCTAGGACTCAGCAGAGTGGACCTGCGGGCCAGCCAAAGGGGGCTTGCCTCACTGTGTCCGGACCGAAACTGACTTCAGTAAGTACTGAAAGTCTGAATGAGCAGGAGAAGTCGCCTTCTGGTGAGCTGGAGAATTTCCTGCCATTCATATCAGATGGATGTGTTTCTCTGGTGGGAAGTAACATCAAAATACCAGCTAAAATTTTACGAGATACTGCTGCATTTAATTCGTTTATTCAGGCTTCAGTTTTACCTTTCTCAGAGGAGAGTGATACCGGATGTTCTGTACAAGTTCTGGGGCTGGGGATGAAAGTGTTGCAGGTCCCATTGCGCAATATTATGCTTCACTCTGACCTCTTCCAGGGACAAATATCAGTGGGCGTGCATCTGGCGTTGCTGATAGAAGGCATCACACTGATCTTGGGAAACGGAGTGGCAGGTGGGCGTGTCTGGCCTGATGCTCCGCCGCCATTTCCAGTAGTATCTTCTGTTCTGCTGGTGAGAAAGCAGCCTGATGACGCTGAAAAGAGGTTTCCTGAGGTTTTCACTGCATGTGCGGTTACACGCTCCATGGCACAGAAAATTTCCCATACAAACTCTGAGTCACACAAGGTGAATGCTGAATTCTCACACGCATGTGTTTTGTCTTTGCCTGACATTCCTCTTTCAGTGTCACAGGAGGAGCTTAGATGTGAGCAGCATGCAGAACCATCTCTAGGAGGTTGTTTTGACCAGGTGTTGCCTGCAGAAGAGGTGAAAAATAATTCCCATGGTTATTTTTTGCATGATGAGCTTTTAGTCCGAAAATGGGTGCCTCATGGGGACGACTTCATAGGTGATCCGATTGTTAAAATTGTTGTACCGTTGAAGTTCCGTGAACCTGTGTTGAAGTTGGCTCACAATGAGTCTGGTCATTGGGGTGTCAGGAAGACATATGTTGTGCGTTTATGATCAGTGGACAACTATTCACTGTGTCAGTTAATAATATTGACTATCAGAAATAATGAATAATAATTTACATTAAGTAATGGGATTTAATTTACATTAAATCTACCTCGGGGCACCACCCATAAAGGGAAATGATAGTCAATTTATTAAGTCAGTCTCATAAAAGATACTGACTATCAATTTGGAACCATGATTTATAATTAACTTAATAAAAATAACCAAAGTTACCTAATCAATTGTTATTCAGAGTTGAAGGATTTGGAGTTCTGCAGAGAAGAGGTTGGCAAGATTCATTCTTATGCAACCTTAACAGACCAGAAACTGACTTTGTGTTCAAAATCATTTATTAACAAACAAACATGAAAACATACAAGATCTAACCTAAGAAAGACCTATGTACAAGTGTGTGAGTGCATGTGGGTGTGTCTGTGTGTGTGTGTGACAAACAAAGGCAAGATGGCTACTCGAAGGCATTTACAACCAGGACCACATGGGGAGTGGTGGAGGTTGATGCCTCTACATGAAGTGGTAAAGTTAAAATAAATAACAGTTAGCTATAGCTTAAGCTCAAAGAGCATATTCAACTAGAAAAAGTTGCATTTCCTTGCAGCAAATGCGTTGAAATGCTGAGTCTGAATGCTGGAACTGTGAAATGAAATGGCTAAAAGCAATGCAAACAAAGCTGAAAATGTGCAAATGTGACATAAAATAGTTGGAAGCAGTGAAGCACAGCTGCAAATGTGGGAAATGTGTAATAAAAATGGTTACAGTTGTGAAAGAAAGCTGAAAATGAATAAACGTGAAAGGAAATTGCAGAAAGCTATATAAATGTTTGGCCACCATGAAGAAGTTGTAATCTATGATTAAACGAGTAAAATTTGTTAGGGATAAAATTACAAAGATTGTAATCAGTAGCAGAAGTGTGAAATATGTTATCAAATCTGCATTGTAAAGACAAGAAAAGAATAAATTTGTATGGAAGTGAAAGGTTGAATGACTGACAGCCTGTGACATCCAGACTGAGAGGACAGCAGCCAGATGCATACATCAAGGAGCTGTAGTAATCAGCAGTCTGTATTGGACACACAGTTGAAAAGTACAACTGCCTTCACCAGAATTTGAACCCGGGCCACCGGAGGGAGAGTCAGCAACTTTGCCGCTAAAAATATATCTATGATAAATGTTATGGAAATTGTGATTTTGTTGGATTTCAGTAGACAGTGAAATAAACATTTCAGAGCCTATATTTAATTTTCCTTAAGTAACTGAAAAATGTTTTGGCATCAATTTGTAGGCTACAAGTCTACAACACTATGAACTATTCAGTATAAAAGCATCTGACTTGAACATTAATGTAAACAGAGGTGATTTTCATTGGAGGACAATAAGGAGGTTACATTAACGGTCAGAATGTCATTAGAAACTGGATCTGCTCAAGTTAACATCTAAGTCAAAGTTGTCACTACTTCAGTTTTAAATCAACAAATGTATACTAGAACATCAAACTCAAAGTAATAATAGCCTACATACATGAATTTTTAAATCTGGACAGGAATATCTGAGTAGAGAAATGTAAAACAGTGTAATATTTTTATGTAGTCTGGTTTATTCTAGTGGGTATAATCTGACATACTCTGATGATGTTTGTCCTCTTAGGGCCTCCATACACTGAAGACATTTTTACCACAATTTGACCAGATCAATACAGCGTCCACTGAAAACAGCTCTGAGACCCACAATGGGCCTCCACCCACAGGTTGGGAACCGCTGCACTAGTAGACTGTATTTGAAGCTTGATTCTTCAAAGATTGATCTGATATCATGGAGAATAAGTGATGGAGGATCCCTCAGGATGAATTTATAATTTAGAAAACAGTGAGTGAGTGACAACAAGAGCTGGACTGCTGAAGAATGTAGAGTTTTGATTAATGAAAGGCTGACTCGTCAGTTTTTGAAGTCTTTATGTTCACTTAAACCGGGCACATGAGCTGTCAAGACACCGTGTGAATGATAAAATCACACAGAGTGACTGATGATCCCTCACTGTCCCTGCGATGTGCGTCTATCTGCGTCTTTACGCTCACCGGCAGACGGAGGAGCGCACACACACACACACACACTAAGAGAAAGTGAAAGTCACACAAGCATGCTGTTATACGTATCCTTGCGCGTTTTGTAGTGGTTATATGGTATTTCGGGGCGTTTTCTAGTGGGTATATGGCGTATACCTGCGTATGCACCCAGAGTCTAACAGACTGTAGAGCAGAGTCCACGCAGAATGTCCGCGGGCGTCAGAGCTGTCAGAGTCGAGCGCACTGCCGCGTAGTATTTTCTTGTGAAATGAATGTGAAAGCCTACATTTCCCACTAACCTTGCGCATTGTTTTCCATTTCTCTGTCATGACGCTGTAGACTGAGGACGAGAAAGAGGAGCTGCTCTGCCTGCTGACTTTACAAAGCACTAACATGAAAAGGCAGAGGCAGTGTGACATTTAATGTGGGTCGATGATAAAGCTGGGGACTTCCGGGTATACGACCTAATGCTGTGCCAAAACCGTGATAGCTATCAAAACAAAGACTGCACCGTGAGCATCACAAGAATCAGCTGAAACGATTGATATCAGCTTCGTGTCTGTACTCTAGAAAATGTTGACACGAGAGGAGTTTAAAAACGGGCTTGAAAGTGAAGCTGTCGGCGTACATCAGCCTACATTTCCCACAATCCTTTGCGCATGTCTGTGTCATTAGGCTGGACAGTGAGGACGAATGCCAGCTGACTTTGCAAAGCAGTAACATGAAGAGACGGAGCTCGTGTCACATTCAATATCGATGTGAAAATACATGGCGAGCAGTGTTTTGTGTGACAGCAGTGCTTGGAGCGGACTCGGCGCTGTCGTATGGTGTCGGCGTACTTCTGCCTACATTTCCCAGAATCCTTCTCGCATGTCTGTGTCATGACGCTGTACACTGATAAGATGAGCAGACGAAGGTGGTGATAGGCTGGCAGGCGTAAATTTTGAGGAGTAAAATGCCAAAGACTGTTATGAGTAGCATGCGTGTTTATGTATTTTCTGAAATATGCATGGTAGTATAAGATAGCCTCTACCAAGAATCGAACCCCTGTCTCCAGATAATTTACCGATTGTGCTAACGGCTCAGCCAACAGCTCGTATACTTCACAATGACACACCCGCCGAAACAGCAGCAGACTATGTAATGATGCTGTATGCTTGCCAGAACGTTGAAGTTAAGCTGGGTACTTCCGGGTATACGGGCTAATGCTGTGCCAAAACCGTGATAGCTATCAAAAAAAGGACTGCACCGTGAGCATCACAAGAATCTCCTGAAAAGATTGATGTAGGTTTCATGTCTGTACTGTAGAAAATGTTGACGCGAGAGCAGTTTAAAAACGGCCTTCAAAGTGAAGCGATCAGCTCTATGGGGAAGAAAATTTCAATTGGAGCAGACGAAGGACTTTGCGGGATACCCTTGGCTCTGAAGCTCACTGAGACAAAATGATGTCAATGTCGAGGTTGAAACGAATTTCAGCTGAAAGAGGAGAAGTGTAGCTTCATTTTGATGTATAAATCATATCTGTGGAACAAAGTTTGAATCTTTTATTGCAGTTTATCCGCTAGAAATGTTGGAATTTTTAGGCGAAGCTCACGCTCTAACAGGTCACGTGACACGCTCTAAGAACAGAGAAATCCTCCAAACTTAGTGTTGCTTAAACAGTGATATCTCAAAAACTGTAGAAGACAGCAAAAAGCCGAACACATGTAAAAATAGTTGAGAGATCAGTGAATCTGTCAAAGCAAGAATGAAGTCTGTAGGTGGAAGTATGCCAAAGCTGTACAGCCTGAAAGTTCAAGCACTTTTCAGCAGACCTGCAAAAATCTCCCATTGACTTCAATGCAAAATATCTGCAGAAAATCATTTTTACTGTAAAAACTGTAAAAGTTACACATGTGAAAAATACAAGCCCACCTCTCCTGAACATGCTGCACTGCTCAATTTTTTTCTGTGAAAATCTGCGCAAATTTGAAAGCTGTGAAAAGTCCAAATAGTTGAGGGAAGAAGAAGAAGAAGAAAAAGAAGAAGAAGAATAAAGTCGGATAACAATATGTTGAAATGCTGACTCAGCATTTCAACATAATAAATCAATGCAGTGATTGTAGAAGCTGAATAGTCCTGTGCTTAGCCGTGCTATGTTAAACTCTGTAAGGCCCAGTTACATTACCAAGTCCATGTATGGAAAAGGTGTCCTTTTTGGGTGTTGTTCTGCAAAGTCCAGTGCTTCAGGTTTGGTGGTTTCCCAGTGGGTTCCAGGCTGGTCTGGCCCTTCAGCTTCTGGCTCTGAAGACCACTGGTTGCTCCTTTGTCCCTGGAGTTAGCAGCTTGATGCTAACTCTGTTGTGTTGTTTCTTGTTGTTTTGACTGGGAACTCCTGTTCCTTAAGCAGGGTCTCGTGTCGCTGTTGTTAGGAGGATTGCGGTGCTACAGCCTGTGTTGAGCAGGACTGCGGAAGAAGTCTTGAGTTGTATTCCTGAGAAGAGACTGGAGAGGTGTGTCTCCTTCTACAGGCTGAGAAAGAGCTGAGAGAGAGCTGAGAGAGAGGAGCTGTGTCCCCTTCTCTCCATGGTTCAGAAAGAGAAAGACTGCATAGCAGAGCTGGGTCTTATTGTCCTTATCAGAGAGTTCACACCTATATGTGACCTGGGGGAGGGGGTCAGATGGTCAGTCATCTTTGGTTCAGCCTTCTGCAGGGACATGTTCCTTTTAGCATGGATCCCAACACATACGATCGGGTCCTAAGACATTTCTTTTGGCCACGGTTAAAGAAAGATGTTGCAGCACACATAAGACACATGCCAACTTACAGGTAAGCCAAACCAAACAGAGAAACCTGCTCCGTTGTCCCCAATTCCTGCTGTTGGCCGTTTGAGCACTTAATTGTGGATTGTGTTGGTCCGTTGCCTCGCGCTAGGTCGGGGGCAGTGTACTTGTTAACGGTGATGTGCCAGAGTACCCGATATCCTGCAGCGTATCCCTTACGCTCAATAACTGCGTGTTCGATTGTGTGTAAAGTTTATTTAAATATTTGGGATCCCTAAGATCATTCAAACTGACCAAGGTTCAAACTTAACCTCTCGTCTTTTTGCCCAAGTTTTACAACAGATTCGTGTTAAGCATAACAAGGCATCTGCCTACCATGGTCAGGGAGCGTTAGAGCGTTTCCATCAGACATTAAAGTCTCTTTTGCGCTCTTACTGTACTGAGATGGAGGGGGACTGGGAGGAGGGGTTACCTTGGCTTATGTTGGCAGCTCGTGAGGTAACACAGGAAAGCACAGGTTTCAGTTGTAATGATCTGGTGTTTGGGCATACTGTATGTGGTCCATTAAATCTTCTGTATGATCAGCGGAAAGAGACAGATCCTCTGAAGAATTTAATTGATTATGTAAATGGATTTCGTCACAGGCTGTATGCTGCTGGTGAGCAGGCAAAGAAAAACCTGACTTCTGCACAAGGTAAAATGAAAAAGCTATATGACCGATGGGCTGAGTGCCGAGTGTTCAGTGAAGGGGATGAGGTGTTAGCTTTGTTGCCTACTGTCCCTTCACCTTTCCAGGCTAAGTATGCAGGCCCAGACAGTTCTAAAGCAAACATCTGAGCATAATTATGTTGAAATGCTGAGTCAGCATTTCAACATATTGTTATCCGACTTTATTCTTCTTCTTATTATTCTTATTCTTATTCTTCCCTCAACTATTTGGACCTTTTCACAGCTTTCAAATTTGCGCAGATTTTCACAGAAAAAAATTGAGCAGTGCAGCATGTTCAGGAGATTTGCGCTTGTATTTTTCACATGTGTAACTGTTACAGTTTTTACAGTAAAAATGATTTTCTGCAGATTTTTTGCATTGAAGTCAATGGGAGATTTTTGCAGGTCTGCTGAAAAGTGCTTGAACTTTCAGGCTGTACAGCTTCAGCATACTTCCACCTACAGACTTCATTCTTGCTTTCACAAATTCACTGACTTGTCAACTATTTTTACATGTGTTCAGCTTTTTGCTGTCTTCTACAGTTTTTGAGATATCACTGTTTAAGCAACACTAAGTTTGGAGGATTTCTCTGTTCTTAGAGCGTGTCACGTGACCTGTTAGAGCGTGAGCTTCGCCTAAAAAGTCCAACATTTCTAGCGGATAAACTGCAATAAAAGATTCAAACTTTGTTCCACAGATATGATTTATACATCAAAATAAAGTTACACTTCTCCTCTTTCAGCTGAAATTCGTTTCAACCGCGACATTGACATCGTTTTGTCTCAGTGAGCTTCACAGCCACGGGTATCCCGCAAAGTCCTCTGTCTACTCCAATTGAAATTTTTTTCCCCACAGAGCTGGTCGCTTCACTTTGAAGGCCGTTTTTAAACTGCTCTCCCGTCAACATTTTCTACAGTACAGACATGAAACCTACATCAATCTTTTCAGGAGATACTTGTGATGCTCACGGTGCAGTCCTTTTTTTGATAGCTATCACGGTTTTGGCACAGCATTAGCCCGTATACCCGGAAGTACCCAGCTTAACTTCAACGATCTGTGCAAGCATACAGCATCATTACATAGTCTGCTGGTGTGTGGGCGGGTGTGTCACAGTGGGTTGTCTGATCTGTTGGCTTAGCGGTTAGCACACTAGTCATTTTATCCGAAGACTGGGGTTCGATTCCTGGTATAGACTGTTTTATACTATCATGCATATTTCAACACATACGTAAACATGCATGCTACTCATTACATTCTTTGCCATTTTAGCCCTAAAAAATTCACGCCTGCCAGCTGTCACGCATTGCTCGTCAGACCCACACATTTCATTGTCGTATCACCACTTTTGTCTGATTATCTTCTCAGTGTACAGCGTCATGACACAGACATGCGAAAAGGATTCTGGGAAACGTAGGCGGATGTACGCCGACACTATACGACAGCGCCGAGTCCGCTCCACGCACTGCTGTCAAACAAAACACCGACAGCTTCACTTTCAAGCCCGTTTTTAAACTCCTCTCGTGTCAGCATTTTCTACAGTACAGACACGAAGCTTACATCAATCGTTTCAGCTGATTCTTGTGATGCTCACGGTGCAGTCCTTTTTTTGATAGCTATCACGGTTTTGGCACAGCATTAGGTCGTATACCCAGAAGTCCCCAGCTTTATCATCGACCCACATTAAATGTCACACTGCCTCCGCCTCTTCATGTTAGTGCTTTGCAAAGTCAGCAGGCAGAGCAGCTCCTCTTCCTAGTCATCAGTCTGCAGCGTCATGACAGAGAAATGGAAAACAATGCGCAAGGTTAGTGGGAAATGTAGGCTCTCACATTCATTTCACAAGGAAATACTATGCGGCAGTGCGCTCGACTATGACAGCTCCGACGCCCGCGGACATTCTGCGCGGACTCTGCTCTACAGTCCACCAGACTCTGGCTGCATACGCAGGTATACGCAGCTCTTGTTTTCACTCACTCACTGTTTTCTAAATAATAAATTCATCCTGAGGGATCCTCCATCACTTATTCTCCATGATATCAGAACAATCTTTGAAGGATCAAGCTTCAAATACAGTCTACTGGTGCAGCGGTTCCCAACCTGTGGGTGGAGGCCCATTGTGGGTCTCAGTGCTGTTTTCAGTGGACGGTGTATTAATCTGGTCAAATTGTGGTAAAAATGTCTTCAGTGTATGGAGGCCCTAAGAGGACAAACATCATCAGAGTATGTCAGATTATACCCACTAGAATAAACCAGACTACACACAAATATTACACTGTTTTACATTTCTCTACTCAGATATTCCTGTCCAGATTTAAAAATTCATGTATGTAGGCTATTATTACTTTGAGTTTGATGTTCTAGTATAGATTTGTTGATTTAAAACTGAAGTAGTGACAACTTTGACTTAGATGTTAACTTGAGCAGATCCAGTTTCTAATGACATTCTGACCGTTAATGTAACCTCCTTATTGTCCTCCAATGAAAATCACCTCTGTTTACATTAATGTTCAAGTCAGATGCTTTTATACTGGATAGTTCATAGTGTTGTGGACTTGTAGCCTACAAATTGATGCCAAAACATTTTTCAGTTACGAAAGGAAAATGTAATCTAGGCTAATTATGCATATTCAATTGCACTTCATAATTTAACCCTTCAAAGCCTGAATGCACAAATAATAGCCAGAACATTCATTTTTTTTGGAGCTGAAATGTTTATTTCACTTCCTACTGAAATCCAACAAAATCACAATTTCCATAACATTTATCATATAGGAATTTTTAGCGGCAAAGTTGCTGACTCTCCCTCCGGCCGCCCGGGTCAAATTCTGGTGAAGGCAGTTGTACTTTTCAACTGTGTGTCCAATACAGACTGCTGATTACTACAGCTCCTTGCTGTATGCATCTGGCTGCTGTCCTCTCAGTCTGGATGTCACAGGCTGTCAGTCATTCAACCTTTCACTTCCATACAACTTTATTCTTTTCCTGTCTTTACAATGCAGATTTGATAACATATTTCACACTTCTGCTACTGATTACAATCTTTGTCATTTTAGCACTAACAAATTTTAGTCTTTTAATCATAGATTACAACTTCTTCATGATGGCCAAACATTTCTACAGCTTTCTGCAATTTCCTTTCATGTTTATTCATTTTCAGCTTTCTTTCACAACTGTAACCATTTTTATTACACATTTCCCACATTTGCAGCTGTGCTTTACTGCTTCCAACTATTTTATGTCACATTTTACATTTTCAGCTTTGTTTGCATTGCTTTTAGCCATTTCATTTCACAGTTCCAGCATTCAGACTCAGCATTTCAACGCATTTGCTGCAAGGAAATGCAATTTTTCTAGTTTTACATAATTTTACATTGGCATTAAATACTCATTCATTGCTTCATTGCAGGGTCAGCAGCACGCTGTCATACACTGTCAAAAAAAGTGTTGAACAGTGACATTAGTTGAATTTCTGGATGATTCTCTGTCTAAATCAGCAGGAGGAGGTGCATAGAAACAGCTGGCATTTTGTGATGCATGCTTCCCCCTACACCATGTGTCAGCAACCTTTACTATCAAAAGACATTTTTTAATAAATACACTTGTCTTTAGCAACAAAAAAAATCATAACAGCTAATTAAGTATAATTCTGCTCATGACCTGATAGGTCTACATGAGCATTCATTAATGTTTTACCAAATGTGGTCACTTTGTGGTGGGCTATTTATGATCATTTGTTCACGAATGTTCAATTTATTAAATTGTAAAACAACAATAAAGAAACTTTAATTTTTGTTTGAAAAAGGTAAATAATCAACAATAGGCACTGTAAGAACCACTTAAGGCATACAACAATGCTGAAGAAATGCAGAATTCTGAATAGTAAAAGAAAACATACATATTATAGTTTTTCTCAGTCACTTCGGTGCATTTCTCACATCAGTCTTAACATTTTCACAACAGTTAAGGTATTTTCTCAAAACAATTAGTACCAAATAAGTAGCAAAAACCTATTGGATAACCTGCAAAAGCGCGTCACTTGCTCAAAATACATAGTTCACTTCTCAAAAGCAAGTATTTATGTCAGAACAGGTGTCAGTGTCACCAAAAGGAAAAGTCCTGACACCATAGTTGATGAACTAGACAGTCAATTGAGTTAGTCATGTTTTCATGATGACACAGGATTCCCATGCGTCCTGGAAAACCTGGAAAATCTGGAAAATGATTGACCAATTTTCCAGTCATGGAAAACATATGGAAAATGAGGAAAAGAGTGAAATGCCCTGGCAAAGCTGGAATTGTCCTGGAAAAGTATTTATCTTCCTCTACCTTGTGAGTGAACAAAAATCAAACAGAGGAAATGAATTAAAAATGAACTTGGTAAGTAATGCACAATTACCCATAGAAATGAGTAAATAAAATAAAGCACGTTAAGGAATAAAATGTAAAAACTCGAAACACTGGTGACAAAAAGAAATAATATAAAAATCTCAAAATAAAACTTAGGCTACTTAAGCAATAAATCAAGAAATTGTAGTTATATATAAAATAAGTATAAACCATAAATTGATCACAGTAAGAGTCTACATAAAAGCCCGACTAAAAAGATTGCAAGCAGTATTGGCAATATTTCATGCCCGAGAGTTAGAAATAAATAAATCTTTTTCAATTTTATTTTTGTTTTTCCTTTCTCCTTTTTTTTTCTTTCCTTTTTTATTGTTATTAATATTATTATTGATATTGTTTCTAAAAATACATATATGTTTACTTACTTATTTATTAGCTATTATTTTATACGAATGTATGCAGATTTGTATATATATATACCTATGGGTGTATGAATCTATGAATGGTCTGGGTATTCATGCATGTATGTGCATAGAAGTATATGCATATATGTGTGTATATGTGTAAGTGTATGAGTCTATACAAGTGTGTGTGTATATATATATATATATATATATATATATATAGATATATGTATATGTGTGTGTATGTATGTATGTATATATATATCTGTGTCTTTGTGAAGTATACATTTTGCAAAATTGACCTAAAGTAAGAGGTTTATTTCATTATTTTTTTTACTATGGTTACTATTACTATGGTTATTATTTTTATTGTTAACAATAGTAATATTATGTTGCACACATTTTTTTGTTAAGAAAAGAAAAAGGGACAGGACGTTGTTGTCAAGGTTGTGATATGGTATGTGTTGGCTCTGTTTTCAATAAAAATCTAAATAAAATTAAAAAAAAGAAAGAAAGAAATCTGCAGTTCAATATTATACGGTGGAGCTAGTTAGAGAAATTGGTCATCAACCTTTAATCTTGTTTTTCAGAAGGCTGGATTAACCAGCATCAATATTGTAACTTCAGTTGGTTGTGCAATGCTGAAAAAAATCTTGGAAAAGTCCTGGAAAATGATTTGAAGAAAAGAGTGGGAACCCTGTGACAGCTTCCTCTGTCAGTTATTTCAATGCAAAAAGGTCAGATCTTGGTGGCACTACCTAAAAATGCTCAGACATCACTTTATACTATTTACACAGCCATTTGAAAACTACAACTAAAGTTACATATTACTGTATGTAGGGAGGTAACTGAGTATGAGACAGTATTTCATGTTTCACATATTTACTGTATGCTCTACGCAGATGAAATTTGTAACAGTAACAGAATTGTGCACAAGAAAAAAGATGCACCATACATAAACAAACATAAACTCTAAACAATATTGCTTTAAATATTGTAACTCAAAATTGAACATTGTACACAGTACTGTAAATCAGTCATCTTGATTCAGACGTTCCTGTCTGTCTGGCCACATATTTTCATCGACATCACAGCGAATACCCTCCCTCACAATGCAGGATTCAGCTCTGAGTGACTGTGGAGAATTGGCCTGTCATTGGTTGAAACGATTGCTTTATACACCTCTTCTCATCAGTTAGAGCTGAGGCTCACCTGATAGTAAGTGTTCAATTTAGGTGGAAGTTTCAGATGAAAAATGTATAGAATCTGCTTGACAGATATTGAAAACTAGTGCAACATTTTTGTATGTGATAAGATAAGATAAGATATTCCTTTATTAGTGCCACAAGGGGAAATTCCAAAAATTTACAGCAACTGCAGGATACAAGAGAAATATAGAAAGAGAACTTACAAGTGAAAAAAATAAAGTACTTAAAATATGAAATAAGATAGAACAGAATAAAAAAAAAAAAAAAAAAAAATAGAGTATGTAGTAAGTGGTATTTACAGTGGTTATATATATGGTTGGTATTTTACAGATGGTTATTTGACATACTATAAATATAAATATTGTGATTATGTACATGTCTGGTATTTTACAGATGGTTATTTGACATACTATAAATATAAATATTGTGATTATGTACATTGTTTGAATATTTTACAAGGAAACAATTGAGGTATTATGGACATAAGGATTATTGTACACTGGAGAGGTTTTTGTTATAAAGTCTGACAGCTGCAGGAAGGAAGGACCTGCGATACCTCTCCGTCACACACTTCGGGTGGAGCATCCTGTCACTCACGGAGCTCCTTAGTGCAGTGAGTGTGTGTTGGAGGGGATGGGAGTCCCTGTCCATCATGGAGGACAGCTTGGTTGTAGTCCTCCTCTCCACCACCTCCTCCACCGGTTCCAGAGGGCATCCCAGGACTGAGCTGGCCTTTTTTATCAGTTTATCCAGTCTCTTCCTGTCAGCCGCAGTGATGCTGCTCCCCCAGCAGACCACTCCATAGAAGACTGCCGAGGCCACAACAGAGTCATCGAAGGTCTTCAGGAGTGCTTCCTGCACCCCAAAAGACCTCAGCCTCCTCAGCAGATAGAGTCTGCTCTGTCTTCTTTTATAAAGTGCGTTGGTGTTATGAGTCCAGTCCAGTTTATTGTTTAGATGAACACCCAGGTACTTATAAGATGTCACCATCTCAATGTCCCTTCCCTGGATGTTCACTGGTGATGGGGGGGAGTGGGGGCGCCCGCGGAAGTCCACAACCAGCTCCTTGGTCTTATCAGAGTTGATCTTCAAGTGGTTCAGCTGGCACCAGTCCACAAAGTCCTGGATAAGTCCCCTGTACGACCAGTCATCCCCATCTGTGATGAGCCCAACGATGGCAGAGTCTTCAGAGAACTTCTGGAGGTGACAGGTGGGTGACAGGTGGGAAAAGTCTGCAGTATAGAGGGTGAAGAGAAACGGCGTTCCCTTGGGGCCCCTATACTATAGAGGGCAGTCTCTGACACACAGTCCTGGTTTCTCACATACTGTGGGTGGTTGGTGAGGTAGTCCACAATCCAGTATGTGAGGTGTTGGTCCACACCAGAGAGCTCCAGTTTGTCCCTCAGGATGTCCGGCCTGATGGTGTTGAAAGCACTGCTGAACAGGACCTGAACAGAGCTTCCAGGCGACTCCAGGTGTGACAGAGCTCGATGGAGGAGGAAGATGATGGCGTCGTCCACTCCGATGCCAGTCTGGTAAGCAAACTGCAGTGGGTCCATGGACGAGCTCACCAGGGGGCGCAGGTGGGCCAGGACTAGCCGCTCCAGGGCCTTCATGAGGTGGGATGTGAGGGCCACTGGTCTTTAACAGCTAGGGTCCTTGGGATGGGGGGTCTTTGGCACTGGTACCATGCAGGATGTCTTCCAGAGGCGTGGAACCCTTCTCAGTTTCAGGCTCAGGTTGAACAGATGTCCAATTATCCCACTTAGCTGGTCTGAGCAGGACCTGAGCAGGACCTGAGCAGTCTGGGACTGAGGCCGTCTGGTCCCATAGCCTTCCTGGTCTTTATCCTCCTGAGCTGGTTCCTCACCTGGAGAGGTGTGAGGGACAGGTTGGAGCAGGGGGGCTGTGTGTCTTGGGGTGTGGATGGGGGGCTGTGCGGGGCAGTGGGGGGTGGAGCTGGTGGTGGTGAGCTGGATCCTGCACAGGGGGAGGTGAGGAGGGGTTGGGTTGGAGCTGGTGGTGGTGAGCTGGATCCTGCACAGGGGGAGGTGAGGAGGGGTTGGGGTGGAGCTGGTGGTGGTGAGCTGGATCCTGCACAGGGGGAGGTGAGGAGGGTTTGGGTTGGAGCTGGTGGTGGTGAGCTGGGTACTGTAGCGGGGGAGCTGTAGGGGGGATGGGGGGGAGGACTTGGGCAGAGTGCTGGGAGAGCGATGGACGGGGGCTGCTGCAGGGCTGTCACAGCTGGGGGAGGGGCAGACACTTGCTCAAACCTACAGAAAAAGGTGTTCAGTTCCAGTGGCGGCTGGTGCCAAAAATTTTAAGGGGGGCGCAGCTTTGGAGGAAACAAACCAAAGAAGCGCTCCATACTACAGTGAAAAGAAACTAAAGACAAAACATAATCACAATACAACCTACTTTGAACAATGCACTATTTGAACAGAAATTTTGAAATTTTTACCCTCCTTTCTCAGTGACCCTCTGACTGAAGTCCATCATATCCGTCACCAGTCTCTCTTCCATTGACAGCATGGCCAGTGCATTCAGCCTGTCCTGGTTCATGGTGTTTCTGAGGAAAGTTCTGAGAAGCACCTCAGCTTCTGCAGTGGTCATGGGTGTGGTGATGAGGATCTTTAGCAGAGTGACAGTCTCTGAAAATACCTCTCCAAGATTATTTTCCATCAACAACTGGATTAGGTCCACAGCACCACAGTAGGCCTTGAACTCCTCCTTGCTGTAGATTAAGACTGAGCTCTGTTTTTAGTTGAGCACTGGGTCGGCCTTCAAGGTGCTGCTGAGAGAATCTTCAGGAAACATGGTGTGGTACTGTGTGAATCTGTCATGAAAAAATACATAGAAAAGCACATTTTATTACCAAAAGTTAACATCAGTATTTACTGAAAAAAATCAATAAAACAGCCAAAGTTTAACCTGCTCCCATAAAATAAAGCTGTGATTTATGTCAGTTTCACTATTTTAAGAACATTTCTTGTGTCAGCTGAACAGTGTCTTATCTTATACATGATGTCTCATGGCTCAAGATTGTAAACACAAACAGAATCTTATGTACCACTAAACTGATGCTTTAAAACTAAAGGTAAAACTATGTGATACAGTTTTGGTATAGATTAACCATAAAAAGTATGAACAAAACAAAACAAATAAGAAAAAAAAAATAAGAAAAAAAAATCAGATACAAGCATGCAGCACAAAGGGCAGACGGCTCACACCAGCTGACTGATTCTCACAGCTGAAATGGAGGCTGTCAGTGTTTGGATGACATTTATAGTTTTCAGCAAAACTACTTCAAATTTTAAAAAGTCAAAAAAATAAACTTTACATTACAGGAGTCTGTTTCCATCTGCTGGAGCTTTTGAATACTTTAACTTCGTACCGTTATGTGCAGTATTCAGTCAGCAAAACCACCAACAGAATGTATAATGTCTGTATCCAAATAGAACATTTTATCAAAGCAACTAAACATATGGTATACAATTATATATAATGACAACACTATATATATTTATATTGATATTTATTATTTTTTTATCACATGTTTAGTTGCCATAATAAAACTACAACATTTAAAGACAAGATGATACATTTTGTTGGTCTATTTTCATTGATTTTATACTGTGCACAATGGTACAAGCTGGAAAGGTACAAGGTAAGTGTCAAATCTAAAAGCTCCAGTAGATTAAAAAATAATTCTGTAATGGACATACACCTAAGAGGTAAAGAATTTGTGACGTTCACACTTTTGGGGCTAATAAAACCCCACTGTT
This sequence comes from Cetoscarus ocellatus, assembly GCA_037902135.1. Classification (NCBI taxonomy): domain Eukaryota; kingdom Metazoa; phylum Chordata; class Actinopteri; order Labriformes; family Labridae; genus Cetoscarus; species Cetoscarus ocellatus. Next base: position 441,520 of record JBAMNC010000367.1, read on the forward strand.
TTCACCAGTAAACTGCAACACATAACTTGATGACATTATCAAGTCTTCTTTTTGTAATTTTTCAAAGGCTTTCACACAATGTAACAGAAATATTTAATGAGCACTGCAATAAAACCTCTGCAATAATCTGCATGCACTTGTGTATTACAATTTCTCCTATCTTGTTCCTGCTTTGCCATGATTTTTAAAAATATTTTTTTTATAGGTCCCTTAATATAATATTATAATCAAAATAATGCATCAATTTTGTCAATTAAATTTAAAATGAACTTCTAGTAGGGTAAAAACAAACTTACCCACCCAATAAAAGCCCCAATTCCTCCTAAAAGTATGTTGTTTTTGTAAAAATATGCAAGAATTAAAAACTATATAGATTTTTGAGAACTTAAGTCTGCAAAAGGATAATGTTCTACTGAACAAAGCATTTATATCCTCTTGGCAAACTCATTTTGTGGCTCCTGATCTATTGTTTAGTGCCATGTGTGACATAAAATGCTAAACTTTGCCCCTGAATTATGTTATGTCTACTAGTAAAGACACATCCTAATCTAATCTTCAGTGCAGCATAGCCTCTTACTGATTTTCTTCTCCAGTGCAATCTCACCTCTTCTGTGATCCTCTGATGGATCTCTGGACGACGCCTCCTCGGTGCATGGGAGCATCGGTCGGACGCGTGAGGATACGTGAGATACTTGCGCATGAGTAAATCATATCTGCTGCGGTGACGTGTCGATATGATTGACAGCGCTCGTTGTCCAGTCACAGGAGGAAAAGAAACACCAAAACAATACTGATTTGCTGCCAGTCCAAGTGGGAGTGAGCGGGGCGCACCGGTCTGCGCCCTGCAGGCAAAGTCTAAGCGGCCAATCCCAAAGACGCCTCAGGTCACATGCTGAGCAAAAGTTTAAGGACTTGCATAGACACCCATTAGGCCGGCGCCCCTCTGTACGTAAACTATGTATTCACAACACAGTTACTACGTAAAAATATGTGTAACCCCTTTATTGAATGGTGACAGGTGCTGCTGACAGACTATTACTATGTGGTAAAAATAAATGTTTTTATCCGTTATTTTTTATAATTTAAAGACAAATTATGTTGTGTTTAAGTGGACTTTCTCTGTTGAATTTTGGAGGGGGCGGTGCCCCAGCGCCCCCTATTGACAAGCCGCCACTGTTCAGTTCTGGCTGGGAGTTGGGCTCCTGGTGGCCCGAGATGGGTTTTAGGCTTTCCCAGACTCCCCTGGTGTTTTTCTCCTGCAGCTGTTCTTCTCCTGCAGCTGTTCCTCCATCTTCTTCCTATATCTGTCCTTCTCCTCCCTGATTTTTCTCCTCAGCTCCTTCTGGACAGTCTTCAGCTCCTCTCTGTCTTGACCTAAAGGTGGCTCAAGCAATGAAAAACTTTTCATTTTGTAGGGAATGACTATTCCACATTCAAAAGTATAATTCATTTTGAGTGACATGACTTAAGTAATTGAAAATGTTGTAAAAACACTGAGATTTGTATGAAAGCAACTGATGGATGTCAAAAAGCATTTGAAATTAAATGGAAGAAATGAGAAACTGCTACTATGATGTGCACACATGACTGAATGTTGTGGAGGTTTAACTAACTGTTGTGAAAATGTTAAGACTGATGTGAGAAACGCACCAAAGCAACTGCGAAAAACTGTAAAGCAGCAGTAATATTAATCCAAAAACATCCTATATAATAATAAAACACTGAGATGGAGCATTTTAATGCACAATGATTTTACTTTTGATACTTCAAGTCCATTTAGCTGATACATACTTTTACTTAAGTTTTTGAATGCAGGTCTTTTACTTGTAGTCGACTATTTTCACAGTGGTATAGTACACTCTAACATGTAATAGCTATTCTTACTTAAATTGCATTTGTGCACTTTACTTAAATCTTAATAACCTGTTGATTGAACTCAATCAATATGAATAAGGAACCCACTTAACTTGAGAAAATTATACAACTTAATTCCTGTGTGTAAGTTGGACTCGAAGCTTTTTATCATGGTGATTGGACATTGAGTTCAGGATTGCACATGCACAGTAAAGTCAGGCGGGAGACTACTCTGCAGACTGATTTCGATGTTGGAGAATGCAGAATTTCTCTTAGTCTCAAGGTGAGTTATTTTTACACATCTGCATTAAGCTGCAACATGGCAACATTAAGCCAAAATGGAAGTGAAACGCCAATTTTTTAAAACTACTAAGCATCCTTTGCCGTGCTTACTTGTGTGTGAGGTGTCGGTGGCTTAGTTGTATAGTGTGCTATGTCAGTAATCAAGAGGTTGCAAGTTCAAATCCAGCTCTGGGCAACAAATGGTGATAAATTCTTGGGCAGGACACTTAACCCCAAGTTGCTCCCACTAGTGTGTAACTGTGCATAAAAAGAGTGAGAATGTGTGAGTTGATACTGGTGGATAACTAACATAGGAAGAAGATATAACTTTCTTAATCCAAGTTAAAATAACTTAATAAAATTAAGTAACTACAACAGGGTTCCGGTTACACAAAACAAGTAAATATAAAGTCAATGTGATCTAAGACTATTAATCATATTTACTTAACGTTTTTAAGGATCTCGGTTTCCAAAATTTCTTCAAGTAATGCCAACTCATTAGATTTTAGAGTGTACTTTTACTGAAATAAAGAATCTGAACACTTTATCCACCACTGTCTAGTCATCCCTTAATTGTATGTTGATGGCATTCCTCAGTGTTAAATATATATCAATGGCTTCCAGAGGGCTTTTACTGGGGAACTGTAAGCCCAGTTCCTCCACAAGCACCATACAAAGATCAAATACATCTTCATCGCAAGGAACACAACTGCGAAACACTCTTGGTCCAGTGGCATGGCACAGTCCTCATTGTCCCATAACCCTGGCGTGGAGTAAATCACATGTGGGATTCCATGCGGCACATTTGGATTGGACATGGGCAGCATTCCAGACATCCTTTATGTTATTCAGCTCTTCCTAAAAATAAAAACAAGATGTTCACTATAATGACCCAAATGAAACAACATACTGAAAAATAAAATTCATCACTGAGTTAATCATAATCATGACTCATTTTAGTTGCCTGATACGTGTTGCAATAGTAAGTGATGGACTACAACTTGTACATTTACTCAGCACAATACTTGTGTACGAATCTGAGGTGCTTGTGCTGTACTTGAGTATTTCTATTTATGCTACTTTATACTTTCACTCCACCTCATCTGAGAGGAAAATATTGTACTCTTTACTCCACTACATTAGTCTGACAGCTTTAGTTATAAACATGTAAACAGGAATATTGGTTGAATATTCATTTTCATTAGCCATGTAAACAAGCTGGTAACACTTTCTATGAAGACTACATCTATAGGGCATTATGAGCACATTCATAGTGATTTATAATGCCCATCATAATCAGTCATAATGCATTGTGACTACACTCATAAACACACATAATGCTTTATTCCACACTATATCAACAGTTATAACACTTAATACCAACAATGAAACATTATGATGAGATATGCTGCATTACAGATGTATCCATATGAACTTCACTTTACTTAAAGCATACATTGATAACTTATGATCCATCATGGAGTATTATAGCATCCTACAGGTCCTTATAACAGTTTATTGTTGAGGTATATGTATAGAGGGGTATAAGTTTTCATAATGTATTTCAAGCTCCATTAGTCAGCCTATTGTTTATAACCAGTCAAGAGCACTCATAAGACCTTTGGATTTATAAGTCATTATAAACTAGATTTATGGTTATTTATAACTGTTGATATAGCGTGGAATAAAGCATTATGTGTGTTTATGAGTTTAGTCATAATGCATTATGACTGATTATGATGGGCACTATAAATCACTATATGAATGTGCTCATAATGCATCATAGATGTAGTCTTCATAGAAAGTGTTACCAAAAAAGGGAGGTAGGAATATTGGGCCAGACCCTTAAAAGGATTGCACTGCTTTTGCGACCGCTAAACCTGTGCAAATGAGAGAAAAAAAAAGCATGCAATCCACAAAGCATACGCAAAGGGTGAGATGCACGCAAATTGAACACAAACTGCACTGCCACTCCTAGCTACGCCGGTCCAATTTGCAAGCATGTAAATTAGGGAATATCCATAAATTCAGCCCAAAATTGCACCCTTCCTATGCAAATAAGCCTCATTGCAAATACCACCTAATCCACAAAGACCAGCGCTAATTGCCACAGGCAGTGAAGCGGCGCTGTTTTACGCGTGTTTTAAATCCGTGCAATTTCTCTTTCTCCCTCTCTCACTCTCTCTCTCGCGCTCAAAGTGATTGCAAATTGCACTCAGTTGGTGGTAACTGTGGAGCATAGCCTATATAACGGCTCTCATACCAGGAGCATATTATTTAGAATTATTACCAGTAACTTGTTTTAGTTAGGCATAACGTTATTTCCAGCGACATGCTGTTTTTAGTTAACCCGCGACATAAAGTAGGCCTATTCGGTTTTAAAACATTATTTTAAGCTTTCTGTTCTGTTTTCTGTTGTGCAAAGTTATTCTTACTTTGATTTGCTTGCTTGACTAAATAAGGGGCTAAATCAGAAACGGAGAGCTCTGCTCTGAGTTGTAAAAAGGTCAGTACACAATATTCAGGACCATGGACAGCTCTGCGCCGACTTGCTTATTTTAAAATTAATTGACTGAATACTACAAGTCAGCCTTAGCCCATTTATACACTGAAGATCATCAGAAGAAATCTTTCCATTTACACACAATAAATCAACATTTAAAGCCTTAAGCATTTCTGGAAACACATGAGTCTGAAAACAAAAACAAAAAGTGAATATGATATGTCTGTCTCTGCACCTCGTCAGTGAGGACTTTGAGTTCTAGGTCTGTAAATTTTTGTTTTCTTTTTCTGTCTGACTCTGCCATTGTCTTGTCAACTATGATCTTGGAACAAAGCCACCTCTATACCCTGCAGCTTACTGCAATCAGCTGCGCAAACTGCGCTGAACTGGGCAGATTGCATGAGCTAATTCTGTGCAAATAATTGCGCTATTAGCAGGAGCAATCCATTCTTTGTGGATGTGGCCCATTGTCTTTTTCAGAATAAGGGCAAAAACCAGAATATTTTCTGCATGTAAACATAGTCAGTGGTACTTTTACATAACATACTTTAGAGCATTTTGCAGATAATAGCCTACATGCGCACCTTTACTTTGCATGCAGAACTTTTACTTGCAAGGTGTATTTTCACTGTGTGGTATAGCCTACATTTAATGAAATAAATGATCTGAAGACTGAAGAAGCTTTTTCAAAAAAGTAACACATCAGTTACTCTCCCTGTTAACTAATTACATTTATGAGGGAGCAATTCCGTTGGTAATTCAATTACTTTTTGGGAAAGTAACTAGTAACTATAACTAATTAGTTTTTGAAAGTAATTTGCCCAACGTTGGTTATAATTAACCTGTTCCATTATATTTTCCCCACAAGTTGAGAGCGAATCAAGCAACTTTAAAGTAATTAAAAGTTCCTGGATCGAGCACAAAGGTTATTCACAGAAGCGGGACTCATTAGCAGGAGGGGAGTTGTGATCAGAGAGGCAGAAAATAGGACTGAAACAACTGCAGGGTTTTAGATTTTGATACCATGATGGTAAATTTGATACAAGAGCAAAGTAGTAGATGTCGTGGTTACCCAATGTGGGTGTGAGGTAGTTTCTGGTTTTAGACGTCAGATATTGCAGGTAAAGTCCTGCACAGGAAAGAGGCCAGTGTTTTAGCAGCGTGCTGTTGGTTTGGTCTCTGTATGACATTCCTAGTTGCCTTGACAACCGTCGCTGTATTGTACTTACGTGGCCCTAGAGAGCACATTTTGGAATGTTATGGATTAATGTTTTGGTTTTCTGAAATTTTGCACCCCATCTGGCTTGAGTGTCAATTTTGGCATGGCTGTGAGCATGTTAAGAGTGTCAAATTATAGTGCAAAGTGGGGACGATCCGGGGAGCTCTTATTTTTAAATCCAAATTGACGGCTTCCTGTTTGAGATAGGTCAGGGGTGTCAGTGCATGATTTGTGGGTCTCGATGAGATGATCGTTTCGCCATGGGTTTGATCTCTCTACGACATTCCTACTGGCCTCGAGGGCCATTTTAGTGTGCCTAGGGGGTGCTAGAGAGCTCATTTTGGTATGTTGGGGGTTAAGTTTTTCATTATATAAAATTTTTCGCTGAATCTGAGGTGCGTGCCAATTTTGGTAAGTTTTTGAGCCTGTTTAGGGGGTCACATTAAGGTTCAAAGAGTGTGTGGGCGTAATAAGAAGACAAAAACGTCACTAAAACAATAGCCCTTGCCCGAGCTTCATTTAGAGAGGTCCTTTCCCTTTGGAACTTGCAAAGCAAAAACAATAGGATCAAGGATCCTTGCCCTTAGGGCGAGGACCCTGATAATGAAAACAAGAAATTTTCAAGAAAAAACACAAAATTTTCGAGTTTATGAAGTCACAAATTTACAACTTTATAAAGTTGTGAGTTTACTTTATTTAATCCTGACAAAATTCAACAGTGCTTCCAAAATACTATAAAAAAATTATATTCCCAACCACAGACAAGCAGCACCAACCAGACTGATGCCTTTCTGAACCAGGTAAATTTCCCGAAGATCACTGATGAACAAAATGGAAAATTAATATCTAATATAACACAACAAGAAATTCAACCAGCAATCAGGAGAATGAAAGGGGGAAGGTCTCCAGGGACAGATGGCTTTTCCTCAGAATGGTTCCAAACAATGCAAGAGCAACTAACTCCAACATTGTTAAAAACGTTCAACTGGGTCTTGGAAAATAAAAACATCCCTCCCTCATGGAGGGAGGCAATGATTTCGATCATTCCTAAGGAGGAAAAATACAAACTGGAATGTGAGAATTATTGTCCTGTAAGCCTTAAAAATGATTATAAATTATTTACCTCCATATTATCTAAACAAATAGAACAGATATTACCTGTATTAATACATAAGGACCAGACTGGCTTCGTCAGACAAAGACAGACCCAAGATAACACCAGGAAATCACTGCACATTATGAGACAAGTCACATGGCAAAGACTGGATACAATGATATTAAGTTTGGATGCAGAGAAAGCATTTGGTTCAGTGAGATGGTCATTTTTATACAAAGTACTTCCAAAATTCGGCTTCCATACAACTGTAATTGACACGTTTGCAGCACTATACAACAAACCAACAGCTAGAATTAAAATCAGTGGAGATTTAACCAATTCATTCATTCTGGAAAGAGGTATTAGACAAAGGTGTTGTGTGTCGCCGCTCCTCTTCGCCTTGTTTATAGAACCTATAAGTATACTGATTAGGCAGAGGTCAGATATAATGGGGTTAACAATGAAACCAGGAGGGCAGAAACTGGCCCTACTTGCTGACGATCTATTGCTAAGTATAACACAACCTACACACCCTCAAAACTGATGAAATTGTTAGAGGAATTTGGATTAATTTCTGCATATAAAATTAATATAAACAAAACTCAGGTATTAACATTTAACTATGACCCTCCATCTTCTATTAAGACCATGTACAATTGGAATTGGGATGCCAAGTCCACTGAATATTTGGGTGTCTCTTTACCTAGGGACTTTTCGAGATTGTATGACATCAATTATGGCCCATTAAATTAAAAGATAAAGACTGATATACAGGTGGAATGTTATTCCTTTTTAAGTTTAAGCTCCCGGATAGAGTAAATCAGGATGAATATTCTTCCATGGATGCTGTACCTTTTTCAGTGTTTGCAAGTTAAAATACTATCTTAGCAATTCTTAGAAGGGGACAGAGTAATAGCGAGGTATTTGTGGCAAGGAAAAAGGGCCAGAATAAAATTTAAGACGCTGCAATTAAGAAAAGAAAAGGGTGGAATGGGCCTTCCCTGCTTACAGGATTACTTCCATGCAGCCCAACTCAGACCTTTTTCTGCCTGTGTTCACCAACATACACTGCAGCATGGAAAGAAACAGAAGGCATGACAATAAAAGGAATCCCAATAAAGCTCTACTAATACCGCTTTCACACTAAAATCCCTGGGTCAACGCTGGTATTTCAACGCTGGTTAACCCGCGAGCGACTCCTTTACCACTGCCAGCAGACCCGGGTCTACTCAGCAGCAGATGAGCTGCGTGGCTGGTTTTTTTCCTCTGGCGCATCAAGCTGATGTCATCACGTTGATGACGTCATCGGCGCGACAAACACGACCACGTAAACAATGGAAAAGAGCATGGACGCCGTGGACACGGTTTTCTGTACTTTGTACTTTTGTCCCTCTTTACAAATGCACAAACTTGGCGCTGATGATACAAAGGCGGATGGAATCTGTTGCTGAGATGGCAAAGAGTCACGTAAGTTACAGACAGAGGGGACGGGCGCGATGTTATGCCGTGAGCACGTAACGCCGACGTCATCCGTAACTTAGCAGCTTGACCCAGGTGTGATGTTCATACTGAAGCCGGTCGGAGACGAGCCGATAAAAACCCATGTCGCTTGCAGGGTAAGTTGACCCAGGTCGAAATGCCGAGTAGACCCTTTCAAACTGGAGCCGATTGTTGGAGGATTTACACGGGTTTTTGGCCAGTGTGAAAGGGGTATATGTGACAATAAATTACAAGAGGAACAGGAGATCCCAGAGGACTCTCAAAGGAGCATTTTGGAGGTTTGAAGCTCTACAGAAAGATCATGGTCTGGGAAGAGATGATTTTTTTAGGTACTTGCAAGTGAGACATTATTTTAACAAGAGGTTTTAGTAAAAGGTGATATAGGGTTCATGGAGATATTTTTATCATTGACTAAGCCCAGATCATGCAACAAAATTATTTCCAAATTATATAAATCCATGCAATTATCTAAACAAGTGAATACAGAACAGATAAAGAAGAACTGGGAGAAGGAATTAAGGGTAATGATCGCACAGGAGAGCTGGGAGAAAATATGCCAGCTACAATGGTTCTCATCTGGGGTCCAACACAGTTTTGTTTTAAGAATATTGCAAGATACTTTATCACACCCATTCAGAAACGACACTAAGCGGGGACGCTTGTTGGAGACTTTGTGGATCTAATGGAGCCAACCACTTCCATATTTTTTGGGACTGCCAGATAATAAGACCGTACTGGGGAGAGATCCGCAAACATATTAAAAATCTATTTAATGTAAACATTTCATTTAATTGTGAAACTATGTACTTAGGCAATCTATTGGTTGAAACATGGAACATCAAAGACAAAAACTGCTGGCTATATTATTGGTGGCTAGTAAGAAATCTGTTACAAGGAAATGGTTAAAAGTAGAACCACCCACCATTGATGAATGAATTGGAATTGTCTGTGACATTTATATTATGGAAAAGATATCTTTTTCCCAATCAGATCTGATTTCATTTGACTGTGCTTTTGCCTTGGGTGAACCTGCCCTGTTTTTTTTATGTGAGGTTTTGATTGTCTTAGATGGTGCGCTTCCCTGTTTTGCTCTGTTTCATTATGGTTCTTAACTGTCAAAAAAAAAAATGAGAGAATATTAAAAAAAGTATTTATCTAATATGATATGACAGGCTTCTATCAAAAGTAGGTCGAAAAGGGTTGTAGATCATCGTATTCTGCCAAGACACTGCCTCAGCTTTAGTGTGCATTTAAACAGACGCCTGTCTTACAACAAACCTGTTGTCAGTTACAGTCTGTTCTTAACACAGAGAGTTTCACTATGTGTTGCTCTGTCCTATTTGTTCCTTATATGACCTATGATATAGAAACCTTTGTGTACTTCAGTCTGCAACAACTACTCGGCTGCCCCTCCTCTACTGTTCCCTTTTTTACCCATGCATCAAAACATGACTCAGAGCTGCAGCTACAGACTGCTGTGATTCTCAGTGTGGTTCGCTCCTTTTGGAAGAATAAAATACACAAAGACAATTTTATTTCTCAAAGACTTATTTCTTTACACAGAAAAGAATGTTCTTTGACCGTGGCTCATGCAGAGGTTGTGTTACCCGTATGTAAAGTGTAAACTCTACTACAGAGAGCGCTCATCACGGATACAGCGGTGTTACAGTTACAGTTTTAAGAATCACTGTTTTGGATGGAGACTTTTTAATGAGTCTTTCAGTCTTTAAAGGCATTGTCAGCGATCTTAATCCGATGCACTGTTTGTCAAAATCACCATATTTCTCCTCCAGAGCCGCATGCGGCTCTTTTGCCCCTCGCCAGTGGCTCTCTGCACATAGAGAACAGAGGAGCAAAAAAAAAAGAAACGCGCTCTTTGTCTTGCATTAAACTCTAATTAATTGATACTATGTCTGCATGTTTTAGCACTATCTGCAAACAATGTGCGTTTTTTTTCATAAAATGATTATTTCTTGGTTTTTAAATCGTCAACTTTGCGTCATGTGTGCGCCTCCTGACCTCTGTGTGACCTGCAGCAGCTCGGAGGGAGAGCAGGAAGCTGCTGCTTCTTTAGCTGTGAGCTCATCCCTGATGCTGTATTAAACCTTATGCAGATGTTTTGATGAAGTTTCTTACTTTTAAAACATCAGCTGCTGCTGTGAAGGGATTCAGACTTTTAAAACGGAGGAGTGTTGGCAATAAAGCTCCGTTAAAGACGAGAGAAACGAGGGAGACGATAAATTCAGTGCAACCTTCGACCTCGTTTTTGAAGAGGGGGATTTTTACACAAAGACATCAGGTGGATGTTTTTTATTACCATGTCTGCTGTATGTGATAACTGTCAGTCTCTCCCCCCTCACTCGCTCTCATTCAGAAACTTCAAACTCAGGTGTTTGAGTCACTGTGTTATATGTTCATCTGACATATTTTTATAAGACATCAAGATTGACATGAAACTAAAAATTGATGAAGTATGTGGGATAAGCTTCTAAAACACTGATGAGATTTCAAAGATCACAAGACTACCTCATGATTATTATAAAACTGTGCATAAAAAAAATTATCAGAATGCAGGAAAGACATGATTTAAGTTTAAAAATGTCAGGAGAAGACCCTCTGACCCCCATCTAACCTGATGATTTCAAATAGATGTTTATGGTTTCTCCACTGCAGGTAAAACCTGTTCCTGTGGGGAGAAAAAATAAAAGTATAACAATAATGCCAAGTTAAAGCAACAAAAGTGCATGACCCATTATAGAGCAGTCATGTTGAGTGATAAAGCAGTTTACTTATAAATCTTATGTCATTATAATGATGGAGAGTCAACAGGTGCTGCTGTAGTCATTTTAAGGTTCAAATGTGTTTGTGGCTCCAGACAGATTTTTTTGGTTGGCGGGGCAGGCAAAATGGCTCTTTTGATTGGAAAGGTTGCAGACCCCTGGCCTAGGCTCTGAATTTCAGCGGGTAAATCCTGTGTGTCGAACTGAGCCACCAAAACAGCGGTACACCACCTCACGCCCAGGGGGTGGTTCATACTCGTGCGCAGGTCAGACAGAGGGGAGGAGGAGTAGTAGGTCGTGTAGCGTGCGCTGTTAGAGTAAGAGAGAGACACTGTAGTTACCCTCAAGCGTTGACTGGTCCGGTCTCCGCTATGTTGGTCAGCTACGCAGTTTCTACGTCCGTTTCAATGACAATGTGCATCTGTGAACTTTGGGGGTGGAGCCCAGGGGTGGAGTATGAAGGGAGAGGTGGGTCTGTTTTCGTTTAAACGTAAAATATCAGCAACCTCTCTACTCGTTTTCTCCCACATCCCTAACTAAACCTTTAAATCAGAATTGTAAAACTGCTTATTACCCGTACCATAAAAATGCAAATTGCCTGCAAATTTAAAAATGGCTCGCAAACGAATGGCTCACATGTTGGCCCTGTGTGGTTCTCATTGTTCAATTAAGAGCTGTTCAAAAGACTTGACTTGTTCACGAACGTCACATCTCTAGTGCAAACCATTGTGGAAGTAGGTCAGCAAAACAAAGCCTCTGTTTACGAGTAGAAGATGCTACAATGATAGTAGAAGATAACGTGTCAAAAAAAACCAACACAACATGCACACAGTACAATTTAGAGTTGCTGAGGAGTTTGTCTGATGACTGTAGGCAAAGGCGGGCTAGCTATACCTGTTGCCTCCCAGTGTTTGAGCTAAGCTAACCAGCGGTGGGCAGGCTTTGGCTTTCCTGTTTCTTGTTACTGGACGCACAGACAAAAGAAAGAATGGTGTCTATCTGTTTGTCACGGACTCGGGACTGAGGCAAGAAGGGAAAAGAAAAGTTGGCGTATCACTTTAAGTTAAGAAGGGTCTTCTGATGGAATATTACGTTTAAACATTCTCAGAGTAGGGGTATTCAATTAAAAATCACTGAGGTCCAGTTATTAAAATTTCCTCCAAGTAAAAGAAGTCCGAACTGAAGTCACGTTTGTGTCTTATAGCCTTCCTAGATAGAGGGTCAGTAATGTAGAGGCTAAAAATAATGCAGATGCAAGTTTATTTATAGAGTTTATGAAAAAAGCTGTTGTTCCACTCTTGTGCCTCTGTGTGTGCATCACCATTTCTTTCAAAGAGCTGCCAATGACAGTGGAAGAACAAGTTTATTAATGAAGCCCCCCGAGTTAAACAGCAAGTTAAACGGTTGCTTACAAAAAGACTCAAAAATCACACTTTTTATCACAGGAGAAAAGAAATCTTGCAGCATTTTTTTCTAGTATTTTCCAGCCTTACAAAGCTCTGTTTATCACTCATCACTGCCAGATTTCCGGGAGACATTCTTTCACATACTTACACTGTTCCCCACCCTTTGGTTATCTAATTTCCTCTGACGGTTGGGGTGCAGGATAAAGGTCTCTGCTAGATTGCATAAGAACCTGAGTGACATCCCATTCTTATTCCAGAGGGCTTAATATGATGTCGGCCCTGTGTAGCTATAACAGCGTATGCTGTTCTGGGAAGACTTTCCACAAGGTTTAGGAGGGTTTATGGGAACATTTAAACATTCTTCCAGAAGCACATTTGTGAGGCCACACACTGATGTTGGACGATGGGGTCTCCGCTCACAATCTCCACTCTAATTCATCCCAAAGGTGATCTATGAGGTTGAGGTCAGGACTCTGTGCAGGCCAGTCAAGTTCTTCCACACCAAACTCCCTCGTCCATGTCTTTATGGACCTTGCTTTGTGCACTGGTGCACAGTCATGTTGGAACAGGAAGGGGCCAGCTCCAAACTGTTCCCACAAAGTTGGGAGCATGGAATTGTCCAAAATGTCTTGATATGCTGAAGCATTCAGAGTTCCTTTCACTGGAACTAAGGGGCCAAGCCCAGCTCCTGAAAAACAACCCCACACCATAATCCCCCCTCCACCAAACTTTACACTTGCCACAATGCAGTCAGACAAGTACCATTCCCCTGGCAACCGCCAAATCCAGATTTGTCCATCAGATTCTCAGACTGAGAAGCGCAATTGGTCACTCCAGAGAACACGTCCCCACTGCTCTAGAGTCCAGCAGTGTGCTTTACGCCACTGCATCTGACACATTGCATTGCACTTGGTGATGTATGGCTTGGATGCAGCTGCTTGGCCATGGAAACCCATTCCATGAAGCTCTCCACACACTGTTCTTGAGGTAATCTGAAGGACACATGAAGTTCAGAGGTCTGTAGATATTGACTCAGCAGAACGTTGTTGACCTCCATGCACTATGACCGATTGACCCATTCTTTCACAAATTTTTGTAGAAGCAGTCTGCATGCTGATGTGCTGGGTTTATACACCTGTTGCCATGGAAGTGATTGGAAAACCTGAATTCAATTATTTGAATGGCTGAGTGAATACTTTTGGCAATATAATTTACAGTGGTATGCAAAAGTTTGGGCACCCCTCTGAGGCTGCATAATAATTTACTCTGTCTTCACAGAAAATGATTACAGGGGCATGCAGTTCATCTTCTAATTAAAGCTGGGTATTGGGGTACTTTCCACACCAAGATTTTTAGTGGGGAAATATTTAGTTGTTTGAAATTAGATCAGATGTGAAAAGCAGGCTGTGCAAAAAGTTGGGCACCCTTGTCATTTTGTTGATTTGAACACCTTTGAGCACTGATTAATTTGCACACAGAATTGATTTGGTGGGCTCAATAAGCCTTGAACTTCATAGACGGGTGCATCTAATCATGAAAAAAGGTATTTAAGGTGGCCAACTGCAAGTTGTTCTTCTTTTTGACTCTCCTCTGAAGAGTGGCAACATGTGGGCCTCAAAACAGCTCTTAAATGACCTGAAAACAAAGATTGTTCAACATTGTTGTTTAGGGGAAGACTATAAAAAAAGCTATTTCAAAGATTTTGCTGTCACTTTCCACTGTGCTCTTTATGGAAGACCACAGGTACAGTTCTTGTGAAGGTCAGAAGTGGCAGACCAAGAAAAATATTGAAGAGGAAAAGGCAAAGGATGGTGAAGGATAGTGAGAACAGTCAAATCCAACCCACAAACCACTTCCAAAGACCTACAACATCATCTCGCTGCAGACGGTGTCACTGTGCATTCAGCATACTTTGCACAAAGATGTACAGGAGAGTGATGCTGAAGAAGCCTTTTCTGCATACATGGACGAAATTTTGATTTCAAAGGTGCGGGCGACACGTGGCTTGAGTATTGATGTGTGTGAGTGTGTGTGTGTTGGGGGCGGGGGTTGCTGACCCAGGGTAGCATCTCCGTCAAAGTCTGCCTCTGCTCCTCTACCTCCTCCAGCCTCTCTACTATCTGTAACCTGATTAAAAAAATGGGGTACAACAATCAATGATTTCGATGGTACAGTTATAATCTCAGGAAACATCTCCATATGGTTGTAAAATTACATGTGTAATCAGAGACTTTATTTTATTATATTTTTTTACTGTTGCACTAATAATAAAATAATCAAAAGTGTATCTCTTTGGCATTAAATGGAAGCTTTTAAAAATCTTAATCTTTGCATTGTTGAGACTCCACAGTTGTTGAGGTTAATAATAGTAATAACAATAATAAGAAGAATGAGAAGAAGAAGGAGGAGGAGGAGAAAGTAAGAGGAGAAGAAATGAGGAGGAGGAGAAGAAGCAGGAGGAGAAAGAAGAGGGAGGAGGACAATAAGAAAGAAGAAGGAGAGGAAGAAAAAGGAGTAGGAGAAGAAGAAGAAAATTTACAAGATTATTGAGAGCTTTGTAATTGATGAGGAGGATCTTGAGGTGGATTGGGAGGCAGTGAAGGTGTTGCAGAACTGGTGTAATGCATTCCTGACACTCTGACTTCTAAAGAAGTCTCTTATGTCGACTTTTTTTCTTTTTTTTCGACATCCTTGCTGCGCCGAATTACCAAATACAGAAACACACAAATTCAAACGTCAATGTAGGCTAAAGGAAACCTCTGATATATTACAACGTGACGTGACCGAGGCAGAACAAGCGTCGCCCTCCTAAAAATTTACAGTGGTTAATGGCGATGTGCACGGCCTCCGATTAGCAAAACATCAGCACGGCGGGTGATGGAATGACTGACAGCAGGGTTAATCACACAAAAAGCAGCAGAGCCAACCAAGGAGCTTGTGGGCGGTCCGAACTGAGGGTGACAGTCCTCGCCTTGAGAGGCCGTTTGGTCCTAGTGCTGGACGTGTATCGGTCTATAGCCTAACGCAACATTTTTTCAGACGGTTAAAACTGCAGGGGACTGAAACGGGCTTTTGAAAAAGTGGGGGGGGGGGGAACATGTCCCCTGTGCCCCCAGGTCCCCAGGTATGCAAAAGCACATACCTGAGCCAGCTTCATTTTGGAATAGGGTGCTGTGGACTGATGAAACAAAGATTGACTTATTTGGTCAAAAGGGGGGCTATATCCTAATGGCAAAAAAACACAACATTCCAAGAAAAACACTTGGTGAAGGGTCTATCATGCTGTGGGGCTGTGTCGCCAAAGTTGAAATTACACCAGGGCTGGATAATTCAACAAGACAACAACCCAAAACACTGCGCGATATCTTCACAGGCATCCATGCAGAGGAACAAGTACAATGTCCTGAAATGGCCACCCCAGTCCCCAGACCTGAATATCATTGAAAGTCTGTGGGATGATTTGAAGCGGGCTGTCCATGCTTGGCAATCATCAAACCGGATGTAATGGAAATTGTCAGGAATGCCTAAACTTTTGCAAACCACTGTATATTCATATTGAGGTGCTCTGAAGGGGCAGAGGTAAACAAGGAGATGGAGCTGATTTTTGAGCTCAAAGCAGTCGTGGTGGCAATGTGTCTAAATATTAAGCTGGTAGAGAACTATAATTTTCAATCTGTTGCTAAATTGAGTGAAGAGTTGTGCATTTATAAGTTTATATGATTTGCTTATATTGTCTGTTCTACCCAATTATCTAATATTTTGTATCTATTTTTATTTGAAAAAAACTTGGACGAAAACCTTAGGGAATGGGTGTTTGGCGGGTTATTTCTTTACTTCTTGTCAATAAATCTTTTCCCATTGGAGAGCCCGTTTATTTCCCTTTTTAATGGAGCCACATTTGTACGAAGATGCATTAATGGATGAGCAGCAGGGCTGAAGATGTGAGTTGCACCCATGAAAAAATTACAAAAATCCTTCCTGCCAAAGAGCTTTTTTGTTGCTATTTACTCTTGTTTTAAGCTTTTGGCGCCCACAGGTGTTGCACATGTGAGCATGAGCTGCTGCTACAGTGGTCAGTTGATGTCTGATGACTGCATCTCCAGTCTCATAGAGCTGCCAAGACTGCCCTTCACCATCAGGCCTGTTTGTGCTGTCGACAACAGTCCACTGGAACCTGAACATGTGGAGGAACATTATGTTCAGTGATGAGTCCAGATTCTGCCGACAGCAGTTGGATTACAGGGTCAAAGTGTGAAGACGCATTGACAATTGCTACACCAATAGAGTAACGTCTTTGGGCTTTGGGTGAGGGGGCAGTATGATGGTGTGTGTGGGTGTGTATGTGTGTGTCTGTGGGGGAGGCCTCTTCCTCTCTGGAAAAACAAGGCCCATCATCATCGGAGGCATCTCAATGCAGAGTGACATTAGGATGAGATTCCTGCAGACAGTGGCAATCCCATATGTCCACAGTCTGGGACTGAACTCTATCCTTTAAGATTACAACGCACACCCCCTCAGAGTGGGTTTATCAGAGACCACCTCCAGTATTTTGGAGTGGAGGGGATGGGATAGCCTGCCAGCAGTCCTGACCTCAATCCCACTGAGCCTGTGAGGGTTCAGCTATGGTGGGCTGTTCGTGCCAGAGTGACTAACTAACCATGTTGGCTGACTTTAGACAAATATTGGTTGAGGAACAGGAGCAGAGTGACCAGGCTGGTACCCAGCATGAGGAGGCTGTGTTTGATTCTTCTGTTTGAGGCTCCTGTTTGTTAAATGAAGAAATTTTTCGATTGCTGAAATGTTTTGTTTCTTTAGACTTCAATCATCCAGTCACCAAACAGCACCAAACAAGAGTCAACGGCATTACATTGTCATTGGCGAAAAGGAAAATGCATGTTCCTTCCAAATGTGGCACCATTTAAAAGGCAAGTGAAAAGCTTTCCATGGTACAGGATTTATAATCATAAACCTACCAAACACCAGTTTGCTTACTTTTTGTTGTCAGTTTAATTTAAAAAAAGTTATATGCATGGGTTTTAGTACAGTTTGGATGACAACTTTTTAAGATTAGTAATAACACTTAGCAGGAAACTACTTGGTGCTTGGGGCCTCAGCACACAAACACACCCTGTAAAGCTGAAAGTGAAGGAAATGTTGCTTATATAAACCTGTTTGCATTTTGACCCTTGGATGAGTTCATCACGATCATGTCTCACACCCTGGTTAAAGTGCACTGTAAGAAAAAGATGACTTCACACACAGAATTTTTCTATAAAATGAGACCAGATCAACTTAAATGTCCTTAAAGTTGTTTGGAGTTTGGTGCCACAGCATTCTTCATTTTCTAAGAAATAAACCTGCCTCATTTTAAAAGCTTTCTCACAACAGTTATACATTTTCTCTTGGTTACTGTTTCTCTAACTTCTATAGGCATCCTGTCACGTGTTCGTTCTACCAAGCTCACTCTGCAGGTCACATCACTTCTGGGAAATCAGCCTGACTCTCCAAAGCACTGCCTCTTGTAGATGAATAAACATTTGGGGACGTTCCTTTCTCAGAGACCATATAAGGCGTAAAGCCACAGCATATCTACAGAGGACTGCATCTGTTTCTCATGTGAGTAAACCCACTTCATTTATTTCTAAAATGCTGCAAACAAATCTGCTTCTTGTCTTTGTTGATGAATCAGTATCTGCTTCTTTGACCACTTTCTGATGCATTAACTCCTGAGGGTGCAGGTGAGCATATTTTGACCTGGTTAAGGACATATAAGAAGTTCTGTCATTTAATCATACAAAGAAAAACAGGAAGAGTCATGAGTTTAGATCTCATTTATCCTCATTGACTCAGACGACACAGAACAGGGTGGGGTCAGCAGAATGTGGTGTCTGTTGGGAGAAGGCATTTCCTCTGCTTCCACCTGTAGTGCACATATAGTGGAAGATCTGACTGCTCCTAAACACAATCTTAGCGCTTGCGCCTGGATTACATCTATTCCTGCCAGCACTGACTTTGCTGCTGAACCATAAACAATGCTCCCGTATTCTATCCTGGATCTGATTAGGGCTACATATATGTGCTTCAGCGATGTAAAATCTGCACCCCATCACAGTCCCATAAGACACCTCATTACCTTTAAGACTTTTCTACACTTGTTGATCATTTGACTAACATGTTCTCTCCAGGTTAATCTTTGATCAAAATGTACCCCTAGGAATTGAAAACTTTTAATTTTTTCTATTTCTTCACCATACATTTTTAAACTTCGATTTGTTAGTTTCTTTCTTGTAAAAAACACAGCTTTTGTCCTCTCCACTGAAAGCTTAAATCCCCATTTTGTTCCCCATCTCTCGACTTGATTGATTCCCTCCTGCATTTTCTTAACAATATGCCCAAAATTGTTCCCCCTTTTCCACAAGGCACCATCATCTGCGAATAAAGATCTCCCCATTCCATATGGAACGCTTTCAAAAATATCAATCATTACTGAAAATAGAGTTGGGCTGACTACACTCCCCTGCGGTGTACCATTTTCAACTTCATACTGGTTGGATAGTTCTGCCCCTACCCTCACCTGAATACTTCTTTTATTTAAGAAGTCCATTACCCAGTTAAATACTCTTCCTCCAGTCCCCTTTAAATGGAGCTTTATCAGAAGGCCCTCTTTCCATAACATGTCATACGCTTTCTCAGCATCAAAAAACACTGCTCCTACCATCTCTTTATTCACTTGTGCTTTCCGTATTTCCTCCTCCAAGCACACCAGTGGATCCACTGTTTGTCTCCCTTTCCTAAATCCACTTTGATAAGGGGCCAGCATGTTTCTGCTTTCTAACAGAAAGATTAACCTCTCATTCACCATCCTTTCTATTATTTTACAGACATGTGATGTAAGAGCTATGGGTCTATAATTCCCTGGCTTGCTTGCATCTTTCCCAGGTTTTCTGATTGGAATGATGATTGCTTCCTTCCAGCTCTTTGGCATTCTCCCTTCCTCCCATATCGTATTATATAGTGTCAATAACTTCCCAAGGCTTCTGTCATTTAGACGCTTGATCATACAGTAGCATATTTCATCTTTCCCTGGTGCAGTTTGACCAGTTTTACTAAGAGCCCTCTTCAGTTCATCCATGGTAAAAGGAACATCTCCCGCTCCATCAAAATTGACTTTTCTACAGAGTGCCTCTCTATTTTCTGCTTTTGTTCTTTCTCTGCCTCTTTGACCTTCTTTTGATAAGTTATTTGTGCTATGTACCTTCGTGAAAGTGCTCGCCATCAGCTCTGCCTTTTCTGTATTTTTAACTGCTGTGATGCTTCCCTCTGTCAGAACCGGATAATTCCACTCTCTTCTGTCCCCTCCCATTTTTCCATTTCTTTTGGCCTATCTTATCGTCCTTCTCACTGCTGCCTGAGCTTGTTGATATTGGATCAAATGCTGGAAATTATGAGTTCTTTTCACTAGTCTAAACGCTTTATTTCTATTTCTCACTGCCTCCTTACATTTATTGTCCCACCATGGCATTGCCTTCTTCTTTCCCTTTCCTTTACTTTTGGAATAGCTTTTGTTGCAGCTGCAATAATGCTCTGTTTTATTTTACAATCAAACATCTCCACGCTCAGCTCTTCACTGACCTGGTTTATTAGTTTGTCTCCTTCTTCCATAAATATCTCCCAGTCTGCTTTTGCAAATATCCACTTTCCCCCAACACTCTCTACTTCCGGTGGAGAAGCAATATTAATTTTGCACAACACTGGATAGTGATCACTCCCTATCGTTCCCCTTTGATACACTGACCAATCACACATTGCTGCAATACTGTTTGATACTAGAGTCAGGTCTATTGCTGATTCCTTTCCTGTATTTACATCAATTCTTGTGCAGCTGCCATTATTTAGACACACCAAGTTTTCTTCATTAAGCAGTTCTTCGATTATCTGTCCATTATGATCTGTTTTATCACTTCCCCATAATGTACTATGTCCATTAAAATCACCACACCAGATTACTACACCCTCACTCTGCCCATCATTCTCTTCTAGTTTATTCAGCTCCAATCTTTTACAAGGGTTATAATAATTTACAACTACTAGTTCTTTCCTTCCAATCTATATTTTCACCATTGTATACTCCTCTTCCCTCCCTATCTCAAGAATCCTATAAGGGATGTTATCCTTTACAAAAGTAATACACCCACCCCCTATTCCTTGTGGTCTATCCCTCCCTACTGCCACATATCCATATAGCACAAAGTTAAGTGATGGTTTTAGCCAGGACTCTTGGATGCAAATAACATCTGGTTTCTCTGTCTTTTCTTCTATAAATTGTTTAAACTCCTGTCCATTTGATATCAGACTTCTTGCGTTCCACTGAAGGATAAGTATTATTAATAGTATTAACCCACACATACTGCTTCTTGACTTGATTGCACCCTGAGCTCATCTCTCACTTCTTCCCATGTCAGTCCAATCATGTCCAAATGATGCTCTGCTGCTTTCACAATAATCTGAATCCTTTCAGTCTTAGATTTGATTTCATGATTTGCATTTATCACTCCAGCTATAAAAGTAACCAATTTCTTTTTCTCTTTCCATGCTTTCTTCTCATTTTGTTTCTCTTTTGCCGACTGTTGTTCTTTGCTTGCCTCTCCTTACTTTCTTTGCTTGTCTTGTTTTGCCAGCTTAACTGCTTGAGCATACGACACATTTCCTTTCGTCTTTATCTGCTGCACCTCCACTTCTTGTTTAAGAACTTCACATCCCCAATAAGTTACACTGTGGTTTCCTCCACAGTTGCAACACTTTGGTTTCACCCCCTCGCCACACTGCCCATACTCATGCTCCCCCCGACATCTAGCACACCTCCTCTTTCCTTTACACACTTTAGCAACATGCCCAAACTCCTGACAGTTAAAACATCTCATTGGTTGTGCGATAAATTCTCTGATTCTGTATTTAATAAATCCATAGTAAATCTCTTGTGGCAGCTCCTTTGCTTCTAACTCTATCATTACAGTCTCTGATTCTTTTTTCTCAATACCTTTCGTCATTCTTGTTACACTCTTAATCTCTCTGTGTCTCACTCTGAGGTTCTCCATCAGCTCTGTCATGCTGACTGTGAGGGGTATCACCCCCTTTCGTCCTTTTTCTCTCTGTTCCCCAACTCTAACAACTCTGGCTACTTTGGTTTTCCCAAAACTGGTCACTTTTTTAGCTTTCTCCACTTGCTGCTCTGTGTTGCATCCTATCAGTTAATTTCCATCATCCAGAGCCCTTGCATATTTCACCTCTCCAATTTCAGCTCTAATGATCTTGGTTGGCTTTAATGGATCCACCTTCTTTACACCCCCCTTCTCCCTCAAAACGCACAACAACATTGTACCTTTTATCTTTCAAGACCCTTTCTTCCTCACTCTCTGTTTCAGCTGAGTTGCCACTAGGCTTGTCATTTTTCTTTCTCTTTCCCTTCCTCCCCCTTTCTGCACTTTCCCAAGTTTCTTCTCTCCTTTCTTCTTCTCCACTAAACTCCATGCTGTCACGATCTGTTTCTTTTCCCCTCATCCTATCAGACATTGCAAGGAATTCGCAAGAGTACTGTTCCAGACCTATACAGGCCGTCGGTCAATACTCCAACAAAATTCCTCCCAATATTCAGTCCTAGAGTCAACCAGTCCTCCGACCTGCAAAGTCAATCTCTGTGTCAAAAACAAAATTCAGTTCACATTCAGCTTCATCCGTCCAATACGTTGAAAGAAAACCACAACTAGAATTCACATGGTCTCAACGCCTGCACCCAGTCACAGCATCAGCCTCCCTCTCACAGCATCATCACACCTCACCTCACAGCGTCATCACACCTCACCACAGGATGCTGTGGTTGAATTTTCTGTTTGAGGCTCCTGTTTGTTAAATGAAGAAATTTTTCAATTGCTGAAATGTTTTGTTTCTTTAGACTTCAATCATCCAATCACCAAACAGCACCAAACAAGAGTCAATGGCAGAAAAAGCTATTTGTCATTGGCGAAGAGGAAAATGCATTTTTCTTTCCCAATGTGGCACCATTTAAAAGGCAAGTGAAAAGCTTTCCATGGTACAGGATTTATAATCAAAAACCTACCAAACACCAGTTTGCTTACTTTTTGTTCTCAGTTTAATTTAAAAAAAAGTTATATGCATGGGTTTTAGTACAGTTTGGATGACAACTTTTTAAGACTAGTAATAACACTTAGCAGGAAACTACTTGGTGCTTGGGGCCTCAGCACACAAACACACCCTGTAAAGCTGAAAGTGAAGGAAATGTTGCTTATATAAACCTGTTTGCATTTTGACCCTTGGATGAGTTCATCACGATCATGTTTCACACCCTGGTTAAAGTGCGCTGTAAGAAAAAGATGACTTCACACACAGAATTTTTCTATAAAATGAGACCAGATCAACTTAAATGTCCTTAAAGTTGTTTGGAGTTTGGTGCCACAGCATTCTACATTTTCTAAGAAATAAACCTGCCTCATTTTAAAAGCTTTCTCACAACAGTTATACATTTTCTCTTGGTTACTGTTTCTCTAACTTCTATAGGCATCCTGTCACGTGTTCATTCTACCGAGCTCACTCTGCAGGTCACAGCACTTCTGGGAAATGTTGCGAGTATTTGTCTGGCTATGAATTAACATCAATTAATGAAATTAATATTCATTTAATATCTCAATTGCTCTCGTTAATTAAAGGGGCACCATCCTTTTTATACAAAAAAGGCAAAATTTAATTCAACAATTGATTTATCAATTATTTTAAATTTAAAATCAAATAAATCAATTAAACCAGAATTTATCAATTTCGTCAGTCTCAACTCTAAAGACAGAATTCTCATGCAGTGATGTCAATCTTCCAAATAGAATACCAACAGACAGAACTTTGAATTTAAGGGTGATTTATTAAAGTATATGATGAATATATAAGACAAAATAAAATAAAACAAAACACTTAAGAAGGAAGGAATGTCAGAGTAATACTAATCAATGATGCTGTGAATAAGGAAAGAAGTTATGAACCCTCAAGAAACATTCAAGTATATTGAGTGGTTATGGAAGATTAATTTAATGAATTATTCTACTTTACAAAGATCAAATCAGTGGTAACTAATGGGGAATTTAACCAAGACACTCAAGCCCATCTGTAGGAGTTCAGAACCGCAGTCTTACTATGGCGTTGCTTCTGGTGTCGGATCTCAAACTGGTCCGGGAGTTACTGGAGAGCCTTGTAGGACTGTTCTGGTTTGGAGTCGTCCCAAAGGGAGGCTGAGAAGTCCACCCTCAATCCAGCACCAGGGATCCAGAAAGGGATTTGCCGACATGAGCTGGTCCCGTAGCTTTCATGGGAGAGAGGTGCCATCTTAGATTGGACTAGCAGGTTCTGTTAAAGGTGAAGCTGGAGCTGGAGCTTTGAGGTCTCGATTAGATGAAAAACGATTCGGAATTAATTTCAAAAACTAATTATTCGTTGGCCCGACGAAAATTATTCCGAAATAATAACAAAAGTCCATTTACTATGACACAAATCTTTGTAGTCTTATAGCTTACTGGCTTAGAGAAGACCGGCGGGCGTGTTACTTGACTTAGACAAAAACTTAGAAAAAGATATAAGACTAGGGGAACTAGGAGAACATATTGATGAAGAAGAGCTCAAAGAAGAAGAGTCAAAAAAGAAGAGAGTGAGAGGACTGTGTTTGTCTGGTTTTGACTGGTGAGGAGGGTCTTACAGGAGGAGGGCCTTAGATAAGTAACAAAGACTTTATCAACTTACATTTGGCCAAAATATTAAGTTGTACTTTGATAACCACCCAATATAAACAGTCCAACTGAGTAGAAAATCTTACGATAATCGATTTGATACCAAACAGTCCATATTTAAAAGATAAGAAAGAATAAAACATGAAATTCTTCTTAAAAATACAACCAAACAAAATATATGTGGTTAAAACTTAGATATATAAGTCTGCATGTCTTTGAGATGTTATGCTACCAAAACTTAATGTATAGAAAATGTATAATAAACATTTCATCAATAGAAACAGGCAATAATGCAGATATAACAGATACATTCCTGGATAAAGTTCTCTCTTCAGTCTTCCACTGAGGGGCGCTCTTGGTTTGTCGCGTCAGAGGAGGCTTTAAAGAGGTTAATGCATTATATTCATAACTTGGGCATTTGTAAGGTTAGAGAAACAGAAATCACATCATCAGAATGCATTTTTCATGACAGAATCAAATATCACATTGTTAGATGTGTCCATTGTTTCATTAAGGAGTTTATAAGGTTGTGGTTTTCTGTTGGCTGAAAAACATCTGTTCTCTAATCTTGGGCAGCAATGAGGCGTCCACTACCCAGGAGGTCAAAAGTCATCTTAGGTGTCACAGAAGAATCCTCTGCGAGTAGAACAGAATTATTTAAGTCTCTGGGAATGTAGTCTGTTTTGAACACCTTATCAGGTCTCGGCCAATCGTTGTTTAGGCCAGGAAGTTCCGGGCAATAAATGCATCTTTAGTGTCAACAAAGTTGTCTGTTGGTCGTCGATGGCAGGAAATAAAGAGAGACTTTATGGCTCCACATGTCTCTAGTAAGTTACAACCAGGCCTTAGAGAGAGGAGAAAGGAAGGAAGGCATTCTTGTACTTTGGGGGTGCTTGAATCTTGAAACAGAAATCAGCCTGATTCTCCAAAGCACTGCCTCTTGTAGATGAATAAACATTTGGGGACGTTCCTTTCTCAGAGACTATATAAGGTGTAAAGCCACAGCATATCTACAGAGGACTGCATCTGTTTCTCATGTGAGTAAACCCACTTCATTTATTTCTAAAATGCTGCAAACAAATCTGCTTCTTGTCTTTGTTGATGAATCAGTATCTGCTTCTTTGACCACTTTCTGATGCATTAACTCCTGAGGGTTCAGGTGAGCATATTTTGACCTGGTTAAGGACATATAAGAAGTTCTGTCATTTAATCATACAAAAAAAAACAGGAAGAGTCATGAGTTTAGATCTCATTTATCCTCATTGACTCAGGCGACACAGAACAGGGTGGGGTCAGCAGAATGGGGTGTTTTGAGATGCATGTTGGTGGTTTGGGATTAACAGTTTAGGGGATTCAGGGCGTCCAACAGTTTGGTGTACAGTGATATTCCTCTTTGATTCCCACATACTTCACATCTTTTCAGGAGGATTCTTGAACACGTGTTTCCATCTCGTTCACTTTTTTAAGTCTTCTAAAAATGACATTTGATTTCTGTCATGATTTGTTAATGTTGTAGTCAAATATTAAACTTTTTTCTAGTTTTAAGATTTTAAATTTTTAATGTCTGCTGAATTACTTAATTATAGTAACAGGAGGAGATGCAAATGTAATCATTTAGCACCCGCAATGTGATTTATCAAAAGCCGCAACTGATTGCACGCGGTGTTTTTGCGTCTAAATTCAGCACGTTTGTAAGGCAGGTGCAACAAAAGCACAGCGTTACGCACAGAGGGCTGTGGTCATTGTGGTGAGAAACAGGGATTGCAGATTAATATTTTCCGTCATTGACCAAATTTTTTGATGAATGACGGAAGGATTTGGAGGAGGTCAGTTAATCTATGTAAAAACAAGATCTCCATAGCCAGAATCACTCTGTTTGTCACCCAGAGCTGACTGCATCACACTCTCCAGGCACTGACAGTAGGTTTAGAGGCTGTCAGTGTGTGGAAAGTGTGACGCTGTCAATGAGTAAAAGGCAGGAGTACACGCTCAGTCTGTAATACTGTTCTTCACATGAGAGGTTATTGATGATGAAGCTGTGTATCTGAGTGAATGCTGTCATTTAGATTATGTTAAATTAGAATCAGAAAAGGAAAATAAAAAATGACAGATAGAAATATGGAATGAGGGAAGAGTGACGACCTTGTCCATCAAAATGACAGACAGCAGAAAAAAGGTTAGCACAAGTGTGTTTATTTGCCTCTAACTCCATGGCTTCAAACATCATTTTTCATTTGCAGCCTCTCTGCTCTCCCAAACTCTCCATTGTTACAGCTGGTAGCACACGCAAAATCCTCCTTTAAAGAGGGCGGTCCGCACCACTTTTGCGCCTGTTATGAACTGCGCATGCAGTCATAGTAGATCACCCACAACACACCCGCTAATAGCACATGCAGTTTTTTAGTTTGCACACGCAATTTGGCACCCATTATTTTGGATCTTAGTAGATCAGGCCCTTAATGTATAACATAGAGGTTAAACAACGTGCACAAGAAACATTCCTAACTGACTTATTATGAGTGCTTGCCTCTGCTGAATGGGAAGGCTTTAAAACACAACTTTTAAACAACCGTTTATCCCCGTGATGCCTGAATTTATATACAGTTATATTAAAAAATAATTAATTTGCGTTTCTGCTTTCAAGCAGATACTAAATTAAGGGGAAATTGTTAATTTGAGTCTAGCACACAGAATAGATAAAAATTTAGGTATGATGCAAATTAGCAACAACAGGGATTAAGGGAACAGATATTAAGATAGAAATAATACATTTTCCGTCTCAGATATGTGATTCATTACATTTTTTGCAATAAACAACAAACAGTTCAGCTGTCTTTGCAGTCTCATTTATGAACATTGCACTTTGAACAATGCACTTTGAACAGTGTGTGTGTGGGTCACGTGATGACGCCGAGCAAGATGGCTGCCTAAGTTGAGGCTCGGCATCCACCGCTTATAATTTTATGTCTATTACCAGCGTTTGTGAGTTTGTTGGTTATCCTTGGTTCCTGCCTGGCATAGATTTCTGGTGCAATTGGACGATATGCCAAACTCTCGGAAAACAGTCAATATTTCGCCTCAGCAGCAGAAGAGAGCTGACGCTAATGCTAACCTCAGAGCTAATCAAGCCTCGCCTTCTGAGGACACCAGCGGTGCTGGAGATGAACAGACGTCTAATGCCATGATTCTGCAGCTGCTCCAAAAGGTGTCGGATGATCAAAGCAAGTTGGTCGCCGACCAAAACAGACATTTCATCGACATCCGGAAGGAGATATCTGAAATGAGAAGAGCAGTGTCGGAAGTCGAAGCGAAGCTAGCCGATATGCTAACGCGGCTAACTGATGCTGAGGCCTGTATTGACATGTTGGAGGAGGCTGAATGGCAGCGCTGTGACTCTCCATTAGCTTTAGCCTCTGAGGTTGAAAAGCTGAACACCAGATTGACAGAATACGAAGACAGAGACAGACGAGTGAACCTTCGCGTCTACGGTTTTCCTGAGCACGTAGAGAATAAAGATGCTATATCCTTCTTGAGGAAAGTTTTGCCAGAAGTTCTGGAGACTGACTTTAAGGAAGGCCTGGATCTCGAGAGAGCACACCGGTCTCCCCTGCCGATTAAGCCTGGAGGACCACCGAGGCCGTTTATTGTTCGCTTCCTGAGGTTTCAACAGAAAGAGCTGGTAAGAGAACGCGCCAGGGAAATCGGCAACGTGTGCTGGAATAACCACAAGATAAGTTTTTACCAGGACTTCTCCAGAGCTACACAAACACGACGACATGCATTCTTGGAGTGCAAACGACTGCTACATACGGCCAAGATTCAGTTTGGACTCGGATACCCGGCCGTGTTGTCCTTTACGACACCCGATGGGACCAAACATCGCTTTGAGGACCCGAAGAAAGCTCTGCAGTGCATTAAAAACTTATGACTGATGCCAATATGCTCATTTATGGTTTGGCCCTGTCACTATAAGGTGATTATCCCCGTTTTTACTCCTGTTTCAAGAGATTTTTTGGTACAGAGGAGTTAAGTTCTTAATATGGTTACCTTTCAGGTTTTTACTCCTCATTTATATTATGTTTACATTCAGTATGTCCCCAAAGTCATTATTTTTATTACCAAACTCTTATATATCTATACAGGAGTGTATACGTGTCTCTTGAGCACAGTAAGTTTTATTGCATAGATAATTTATCTTCAGGATAAGCTTTTGCACTTTAACCTGTTTTTGTTACTATTTTTTGCCACCTGTGTGTTCTCTTTTAGCACATGTGTTTGGGTATATATATATGTAAGTATATGAACGTATATAAATATTATTTTGGTATGCTCTGATGGAAAGGAAAGTTAATGTTTTAGGATTAATCCGAAAACACTCACTATTATAGGATCCAACTATCTTAATGAAGATGTTTACAATTTGTATGTTGCTGGTAGCTATATACATCTTTAAGTTTTTGGTGGTGCCGCCTCGGTTGGGTGGCCTGACAGCCTAAGTTATTTACTTTAGTTAGTGTCATTTTACAGGATTGATGGGTAGCTTTAGGTCTACCCACATCTCCTCATTGTTTTCAATGTTATGTATAGTTCCTATGTTTGTTCTGTTGGGGTTTATGTTTCTCTTTTGGAATCCAGGCCACTACCTAGTTTATAAGGAGGTTGTTTTCTGTGTAATTTTCTTTTTAAGAATTAACTCATGACAGGTCTTAACTTGATTTCAATTAATGTGAGGGGTCTTAATATTCCTCATAAAAGGACCACTATACTAGACTTTCTAAAAAAAAAAAAATGTAGACGTAGCAATGATTCAGGAAACTCATTCATTACTAAAAGATACGAATTGTTTCTCCAATAGGTTTTACCATTGTATTGCCTCATCATCTGCCATGACAAAATCCAAAGGTGTCATGGTTATATGTTAACGTAATTTGAAGTGTGATTTAACTGGATCTTGGGCTGATGCGGAGGGACGGGTGGCCATCGCAAAAACTAGGATAGCGGGTAAAAATATTGCTTTTGTCTCAGCTTATGCCCCCAACACATATGATGTTGCTTTTTATAATGCTCTAACAACGTCTCTACTTCAGCTTTCAGGCTTTAGTTTTGTGGTGGGGGCAGATTTCAATGCAGTCTGGGACGGTGGTTTGGATCGCTCAGGTGGACATGACAGCAGAGACCAGTTTTTGGCCTCGATGGCTTTGCGTCAGTGGGCGTCTGATACCGGTGTTATTGATATATGGCGTTTGATAAACCCATCACGGAGGGATTTTTCCTTTTTCTCTGCGAGACATAAGTCATTTGCAAGGCTAGACTTTATTTTTGCTTCTAAAGAGCTGTTTTGTAATATAAACAACTCTTTTTACATACCAATCACATGGACTGATCATAAACCTATCTTTTGTTCAGCTACTATCCGCAACATCCCAAATAAGGCACCTAGGTGGCGCTTTAACACTTCTTTATTACTGGATGAATCTTTTAAAACCCAATTTAAGGCTAACCTGGAGGAATTTTTAAGGTTCAATGTAGGATCAGTTTCAGACCCCAGAATTTTGTGGGAGGCTGTAAAAGGCTTGATAAGAAGCAATTCTACCCTGTACGCCTCTACACAGAAGAAACAGCGAGCTGCTAGGTTACTTGCTCTGGAATCTAAATATGCAATGCTGGATGCCTCCTTACAACAAAATTTCTCTGAACAAACTGCTCTCCAGAAAGACATTATAAAAAAAGAGATCAATGCACTTTTGAGACGTCCCTCTGAATTTTTAATGCACAAAACTAGACAAACTTATTATTTTAGTTCCTCCAAACCTAGTCACCTGCTTGCCATGAAACTTAGGACCGATGAACATTTTACAGATATTTTTTGCGTTAGAGATGCTGATGGTGTGATGCAATCGGACCCTAAGAGTGTAAACGCCACTTTTGCCAATTTTTACCAATCGCTGTATAAAACAGAAGCTGTCTGTAATGAATCAAGCTGTAAGAAATTTCTAGATGATGTGCAACTAAATCGCTTGTCTCTGAGTGAATCTAAAGCTTTGGACAGTCTTATAACTACTCAGGAATGTGAAGCTGCCACAAGAAGCATGCCAAAGGGCAAATCGCCAGGGCCAGATGGGATTCCTCCGGAGTTTTATCTGACTTTTTGGTCTTTAATAAGCCCCTTGTTAATTGATATGTTCCAGTACTCAGTTAAAGTTGGCTCTTTTTCTAGGGATGTAAATTCAGCTTTGATTTCACTGCTCCTTAAAAAAGGGAAAGATCCAACAGAGTATTCAAATTATAGGCCCATTTCTCTTTTAAATGCTGATTTAAAGATCTTTGCAAAGGTTTTAGCCCGTAGATTACAAGGTCTTATGCCCAGTCTGGTACATTGCGATCAAACAGGTTTTATAAAGTCAAGACTTGCTTCGGACAATGTTAGGAGATTGTTGCATGTCACTGACCAAGTCCAAGATTTAGACTCTCCATTGGCAATTCTTTCCTTGGACGCTATGAAGGCTTTTGATCGCTTAGAATGGCCCTTCTTGTGGTCGGTTCTTGAGGCTATGGGGTTTGGTCTTCAG
Organism: Cetoscarus ocellatus; assembly: GCA_037902135.1. Classification (NCBI taxonomy): domain Eukaryota; kingdom Metazoa; phylum Chordata; class Actinopteri; order Labriformes; family Labridae; genus Cetoscarus; species Cetoscarus ocellatus. Next base: position 472,512 of record JBAMNC010000367.1, read on the forward strand.
TTTATAAACATGGTGAAGGCATTATACAAAAATCCTTCAGCTGTGGTACTTACTGGCAAGAATAGCCCCCTGTCTGTTTCAAGGGGTTCGAGACAAGGCTGTCCATTGAGCCCCTTGCTATTTGCGCTTTCTTTGGAGCCTCTTGCGCAGGCAATTCGTAGCTCGCCCCTCATCTCACCCATCTCTCTTAAAGGAACATGTCATCATATATCTCTATACGCGGATGATGTTTTACTATATATTAGTAACCCATCTCAATGCATTCCTAATATTCTGTCCTTGTTAGAACAATATGGAAAGGTTTCTGGTTTTAAGATAAACTGGCAGAAGTCGGCTTTGCTTCCGTTGAATCAAGCGATGAGTCATGCCCCCGTCCCTCCTTCCATCCCGGTTGTTACACACTTCACTTACCTAGGTATTGAAATCTTTGCTTCAATACAATCAATTATTAAACACAACTTTAATGGTATGCGTAACAAGGTCATTTCAGATTGTGACAGGTGGTCCAAGTTACAGACTTCACTCCGGGGCCGGATAGCCACGGTGAAGATGAACATTTTGCCAAGGGTAAATTTTATCAGCCTAATGTTACCTCTCTCTCCCCCACCACAGTACTGGTGCAAATTACAGTTGGCTATAACTAAGTTTATATGGAACGGCAAGCGCCCTCGTATTAAACTATCAACAATACAACGTCAGAGACAAGCAGGTGGCCTATCTCTATCCAATTTTGAATACTATAACTGGGCATTTACTCTTAGACCTCTAATAACCTGGTTCCAGTCAGATACTCAGGTGTCATGGCGGCCATTGGAGGAGAAACTCATTGGTCGTCAGTCGCTCACAGGCTTTTTATTTTCAGGTATTTCTATTAACAAATGCTGCTGTGAGTTCGGCCCCATCATCTCGTATTTGCTGTCAGTGTGGAGAAAGGCAGAAAAACTTAGTTGCGGCCTTTCTGCATGGTATTCACAAACTCCGTTATTCAATAATGAAAGGTTGTTGATTAATGACAAACCCATTTGTTTTCTTAGCTGGGAGCAACCCATCGCTCTACCCACTGAGCTAACTACCCGCTGAGCTAACCAGCCACAAAATATATATATATATATATATATATATATTTTGTTCTTGTTTTGTGGTTAAAATGTTAAAACCAAAATAAAAAGTTGATCACAAAAAAACAGTGTGTGTGTGGGGGAGTGGGTGTGTGTGTGTGTGTGCGTGTGCATGTGTGTGTGTGTGTGTGTGTGCTTATAACACGACAGCAGTTGAGCAGTCTTTGCATTCTCATTCATGAACATTGCACTTTGAACATTGCAATTTGAACAGTGAGTGTGTGGCTTTCAGTAGCCATATCAACAGAACCATTATGGCCTGATGTTGCTAATTCGCGACAAACACAGAACTTCAAATAACTTAAAAAATATCCATCACAGGTAGTCTATACCAATATTTTAGCTGTAGAAGCAGACAATAAGCCGATGCGTATTTTTTATCTTAGAGCTACTTATCTTAAAAAAGGACAATTCCTCTCTTTAAGCTGTGTATATGTGGTCGCAATAAAACTGGAAGTGTCCACTTGCTTCGGCCGGATGTAGTTCCGATTTTGAATGGTCCCCCAAGAAACAAACGCTTGAAAAAGGTTCCTAGGTGCGTATTGAATACCCATGAACCAGAATTGGAGGAACACATACACTATCTTGGTTGCATTCTGAATGAAAGGGGTTTGAAGTGAATTTGCGACATTAGGCATAAAGGGGTTAATACATGTTTTATTAGTTCTGAATACACTAACAAAAACAAGACACCACTGCATTAGTCAGGTTACAGAACCTAAAAAGGGTTTCCAAATGTAATAAAAGATGTTTTCATTTCCCTTTAATTTAGCACTGTTACATTTTATTGTCTTTTTCCAGTACCTGACTATTAGGGGACATACAGTGGTTGTGGGTTCCTGCATCTTTTTTACATTTCACACAGAGGGGAGAGATCTTTTAATTTGTTCAGAAAGTATGGTGTTCGTTGCACTCGGTGTAAAATTCTTCATTGACTCTCTCTGAGTCTATTACATGTAAAAATTTCTTAGCAGATATAAAAGCATCCAGCCATGACTCAGAATTAAGTTCAAACTCCAAATCCATTTCCCATAATTCCCTTATCCTGTCAAGATTTGTTAATCTTGCCAATGTCTTTGCATATACACACACACACACACACACACACACACACACATATACTGTGTATATATATATATATATATATATATATATATATATATATATATATATATATACACACACACACACACACATATATATATATATATATATATATATATGAATATACACACACACACACACACACACACACACACACATATATATATATATATATATATATATATATATATATATATATATATATATATATATATATATATATATATATATATGCACATATATATATATATAGGTTTGTGCATTATGGACAGACACAAAGACAGTTCCTGTCTCTGAGGGACAGAGGGGCAAATGACCCAATGTCTGCTGCCACCTAGTGGTCAAAAGCTGAACTAGAAAACAGCCATGATCCTGCTGTAACCCAAACTGTCTGACCCATAGGGGTCTTGAGGGACTGGACCCTTTCCCAGCTGAGATCTGGGGAGAGAAGTGGTGCACTGTGAGCCGAACAACCACTTTCACACTCACACATATGGGCAATTTAAAGTCACCTAATGAGCTTGTTTTAACTTTCACATAGAATAACTTTTTTCTAAAAAAAAACTTCTTAAAATTTTGTGTCTCCTGTTTCACAAAATTAGAAAGTTACTTTCACCAAGGAGGTCATGTTTCTGTCAGAGTTGGTCAGTTTGTTTGTCTGTGAGCAAGACAGCTGGAAAAGTTCCTCACAGGATCTTATGAAAACTCAAGAAATGTTGGTCATGCCACAAAGAAAAAGTGAGTAAATTTTGGTAGTAATCTGAGAACAGTAAAAGAAATAAAGGATTTATGAATATTGTGAGATAGAGCACTTTAACATAATTTAGATTATAACTCATCTGACAATGTCATTTATGCCTTGGTGGAGGTTTTTGCTGTCAGAGCACTTCTTGTTCTTTATACTCTTTCCAAACCATATAATAAATAGTACACAGATTTAAATGATACACCATGATACACCTATAAAAAGCCTTTTCACTGGAAGCAGTGTGTTAGAAAAATATTTCACATAACTTAGAATCCTGCTGCTGGGTAATTAAATAAGATGTAGAAGTCTAATGAGAGTATAGAAAAATAAGAGCAGTCATGTTGTGCTTGTGTTTCTTCCTTTATAGAATAAATGTTCCTAATTACATGTTAGATATCTTCAAGCCTGGATCCCAGAGGGGAACTCTTGCTTCAACCAAAAGTGCACTCCAGGGCTGCTCTTTTATTACAAAATCAATATTGGGATTATTTTGTATTTTTAAAATTTAGAGCTTTTACATTTAATGTTAATACATTCAGTTTTCACCATGATTTAATTTGTCCTCTCCAGTGGAAGTGAGTGTTCATCCAGACCTGAGATCAGAAGAACCAGCTGATTTTGTGGTATGTATTTCATGTCCACTTTTGCCTGTTCTTTTGTCAGATTTTGTACTTCGTCCTGAATCACAGTACAGCTTGTTATGATCACTGATTTGTCAACTACTGCCTTAGCACTGCTAAGATTTACGTGTTGTCTTAATGAAAACTATTACAAACCACAAACATCTTTATTCTACAGTTGCAGGACATTTTTTTAATGTTGCCAAGTTGAACATTTTGCTAAATTTTGGATCACCTCCTATGACTACACACAACAGTCACTTTATTATGTGCACTTGTTCTACTGCAAATGGGTAAATTTTTGCTAGTCGAGCATTTATATAGTGCACCCTGAAAAGAACTTTACACTGTATTAGACCATGCCCGGCACATGTGGAGGAGGAGTGAACTAGATTAAGGATACGGTCCCATTGGGCATCTTAAATCAATGTTCCAATATCCCGTTCCCAAATCTGTTTCAGGTGGGCCGCTGGGTTAGGGTTAAGAGGAGTCGTATATTCTAGAAATAGTACATTTTTGAGCAGGGTCCAAGAGGAGGAGGAGGACAACAATCGGAGATCCTGGAGGGGGATTAGGGAAGTGGGGGTAATTAGATTGGATAAAATGCCTGATTTGGAGAAAGCAGAAAAAGTGAGGATTAGGGAGGTCAGTAGTTGAAAGTTCTGTGAAATCAGTGAAACACCCAGCTATCTTTAGGGTTGAAAGATAATTATCCGTTCAAGAGCAAATATCCAGTGAACTGTAGTTTTTTTGGGTGAAAATGTCTCCTGGTCTGATGAGTCTGGATTTCTGCGACTACATTCAGATAGTAGGCTCAGAGTTTAGTGTGAATATCATGAAAGCATGGCTTCATCCTGCCTTGGAGCAATGGTGATGGTGTAGGGTACCTGAGCATGGTTTAAACCCCACAGCCTACCATGTCAATCCCTTTATGACCACAGTGGACCATCTTCTGATGGAGTCTTCCAGCAGCTCCATGTTTCAAATCATCCCAGACTGGTTTTTTCTCTGTACTCCAGTGGCCTCCAGATCTCAATCCAATAGAGCACCTCTGGGAGGTGGAGCAGGAGATTCTCATCATGGATGCGCCGCTGACAAATCTGCTTCAACTGTGTGATGCTATCATTAAAATATGGACCAACATATCTGAGGGCTGCTTCAGCACCTTGTTAAATCTATGGCACAAAGAATTAAAGAGCTCTGAAGGTGAAGGGGGTCCAGCCTGGTACTCGAGGTGTACCTTTTAAACTAGCCTCTAATTTGATGCAGTTAACAGGACAATGAATACCAGTATTGTTGATAAACGGGAAAAGTAATAACATTAATTCATGTTGACAACAGACTGAAAAAACATTGCATCTTTCAGTTTAAAAACAGTTTAATTTATATCAACATGGTTTGTTTTTCCCTGGTCTAGATCAATGATGGACCCTGAATCCAGCAGACCCATCGAGGTGGCAGCACTTGGCCGACCATTTGCTTTGGGGATGCTGTACGACTGTCGCGAGGATTCACTTATTCCTGGTAAGAATTCACTGGTAGATTTCTGCAGTGCCATTGAAGCATACACCAGAGGGCAGAGATATACTTGTTTAGCACATGATGGCTGTCATGCATCCTCTTTTTTGAAACAGTGTGTCGGTTGTGGACGTTGTCTTAAGTCACGCTAGCTGCAGTCTACACATCACAGGGAGAGTCAGTGAAGAGGCAGCAGAGATGTGGCAGATTTCACACAGACGCAGGAACATCTATAGCAAAAGTACCTATAGACAAACTTATAGATCAAACCAAAAACCATCATCAGAATGTATGTTATTTAAAGGATATGCAAACATTTTCTTTTTTGTGTGTCTTGCCTCACTCCTGATTCCATGACAAGCAGAAAGACTCCATTCTTTTGACGGTGCCTGCAGTAACAAGGAAGAGATGGGCAGAGCTTGCTCCCTGCTGATTAACTTAGCTCAAGCACTGAGATTCAATGGGTAGTGTTTGTGATGGTATGAACCCAGAATTTTAATGTTGGACCCAAAAGCTGATGACCGAAGGCAGAGTACAAGGTGTAAAAAGAGCTTTTATTGCACAAGGAGACCAGGTGAGGGGAGAAAGGGGGAATCCAGGATCTGTCAGGGATCCTCTGTGAGGAAGGTGAGTGATTACACTAGTTGGCGTGGTGAGGGCTCATGGACTCACTAGAAGGAGAAAGAGCAGAAGCACAAGGTAAGTAACAGGGCGACATCCACAAAAAACACACAGAGAAACACGAAGGCAAAAACTCTCAACGGCAGATCAAAACTTAGCACAAAGAGCAAAAATACTAGATAGGAGTGATGGCCAACAAACCACTCTAGGTGGTGGTGCTGGAGAGGAGTCAGAGAGCCAGATTTGTAGGTGCAGGTGATGAGGTGATTGCAGTCAGGTGCTGAACTGCATAAGATCAGTGCAGGGGAAAACCACACCCACTTCCAGTGAGGCAGAGAGGCAGAGGATCAAAAATGCCTCCACAGAGGCAAAAACAGTCCAAAAAAGGTAGAAGGGGGGATCCCCACAGTACCCAACCCCCCCATCCAGAATGAGCTTACGGGATATCCAAGATTGCTCCTCTGGACCGTACCCCTCCCAGTCGAACAGATACTGGAATCCACGCCCCCTAGGTCTGACATCCAGAATTCTTGAGACGGTGAAGGCTGGATGGTCATCGATGGGGGATGGGGTGGAGGGTGCTCGGCCAGAGGGCTGAGCTCACTGGTGGCTTTCAGGAGGGACACATGGAAGGTGGGATGGATTTGAGGGAAGCTGGTAACCTGAGTCTCACAGCAGGGGGATTAATGACTCTTTCAACAGGGAAAAGACCAATGTAACGGGGAGCAAGCTTACTTGATTCCACCTGCAGGGGGAGGTCACGGGCACACCTTCTGTCCCTGCCAATACTCAGGGGCTGGAGAGCGATGTTGGTCCGTCAGACGCTTGTTTCGCTCAGCTGAGCGTGTGAGAGCCGCCCTAACATTCCTCTAGACCTCCTTAATACACCGAAGATGATCTCCAACAGAAGGCACAGCCACCTCAGACTCCTGTTCAGGGAAAAGGGGTGGTTGAAACCCATAGCAGGCCATGAACGGGGACATACCTGTAGCTGACAGGTGAGGGAGTTGTGGGCATATTCAATCCACGGGAGGTGTTCACTCCAGGAAGCAGGAGTCCTGAATGGCCCGCTCAGTCTGTCCATTAGTTTGTGGGTGGAAACCCGATGACAGGCTGGTTGCTGTGCCCACAGTCTTACAGACTTCCTTCCAGACCTGTGAGGAGACTTGAGGAAGGGGAGGGTCCTGTTTGCTCCGGGGTGGTATGTGATTGTCGATGAGTGCCCCCACTGGAGGACTTGTGAATGGGTTGACTCCGGCACAAAGAGATGGTTTGGAGGACCTGAACCCAGATTGGGTTGATCCTTCTGGGCCCCCTTAACCACTCTCTCAAACTCCCACACAGCCGTTCCGAGGATACAAGAGGAGGTGACAATGGGAGAGGGCTCACTGGAGTCAGAGGGAGGAGAGAAAATACGAGAGAGGGCATCAGGTTTTGTGTTCTTGGGTCCTGGGTGGTAAGACAAGGTGTAATTAAGACGACTGAGGAAAAGGGACAGTCTTGCCTGACGGAGGTTTAGCCGTTTGGCTGAGCGAAAGCATGAGAGGTTCTTGTGATCTGTCCATATGAAAAAGGGGTCTTCAGATCCTTCGAGCCAGTGCCTCCACTCTAGCAGAGCCCAAACCACCGCCAACAGCTCCCTGTTGCCCACGTCATAATTCCTTTCGGCAGGGGAAAGACAGCGAGAAAAGAAAGCACATGGATGCAGCTTTTGGGTCTTGGGATTGCGCTGGGACAGTATAGCTCCTACCCCAGTATCTGAGTTGTCCACCCCCACCACGAACTGCAGAGAAGGGTTAGGGTGTTGAAGAACAGGTGCCTTAGTGAACAGCTCCTTGAGTCTAAGAAAGGCGCTGTTAGCCTCCTTAGTTCACAAAAAAGGGGAGTTAATGGAAGTGAGGCTGTTGAGGGGAGAAGCAACCTTACTGTAGTCCTGGATGAAGTGTCTGTAGAAGTTGGCGAAGCCCAGGAAGCGCTGAAGCTCCTTCCAAGACGTAGGGGTGGGCCACTCAGCCACGGCTTGAATCTTCCCAGGGTCGGGGGTAAGTTGACCAGCCTCAATGATGTATCTGAGGAAACTTACAGAGGGGGAATGAAACTCACACTTTTCGGGTTTGACGAACAATTGACTCTCCAAAAGGCGCTGAAGCACCAGGTGGACATGTTGTTCGTGCTCTTGGAGGGAACGGTAAAAGATCAATATGTCGTCCAGGTAGATGAAGACAAACCTGTTCAGCATGTTCTGGATTTGGATGAGGTGGTAAGCATTGCGGAAGTCCAATTTGGTGAAGACCTGACCCACAGTGTTAACCTGCCTCTGCCAACAGTCAGATAAAGTCTTCAGCAACCCTAAACGGTCCTGTGTCCTTGTTGTGACTTGTTTTTTTTTTGTTTTTCACAAAAACACCAAGTGGTAGTTCTTGTTTGCAATCAGTTCCCCAAGTTTATCATCATATTTTTATTTTATTTTTATTTTTCTTATTTATTTATTCTTTATTTTCATCATCGTCATTTTTATATTCATTTCTACTTATTTATTTTTATTTATTATGATTATTATTATTATTGTTTTTTTATTATTTCATTTTTATTTTTTATTGTTATTTTATTTATATTTATTTATTTTATTTATATTTTTGTTTACATCCATCTTTTTTCATATATCTTTTTATCTACTTATTTTGAAACTGCTATTGGAATCCTAATTTCCCTCGGAGAGTTTCCCAAAGGGATTAATAAAGTTCTATGTAATCTAATCTAATCTAATCTGATCAAATGCAGATAAGGGCTTCAGGTAATATGGTCCTGTTGTTTGGGATAGATTACAAAAGGATTTGGGTTTGTTTTCAATTTTTGAGTAGATTAAAGACAGTGGAGAATTATGCACCAAATTGGGGGTGCTTTGAGTCCTGATGTTCTAAGAAGTGACTGCTGTTTGACATGTGCACATAACTGTTTTATGTGTGGTGTGATTTTAACATTTTAAAATCAAAAACTACCTTTCTTAGCAAAGACACTGTGGACAAAGATCCAAAACAACAAAACATCCAGATTTATGTTTGTATTAGGTAGAACAAATAGGTCCTCGTCAAAATGAAGCCATGTGTGTTTCTTCAGCAATGGAGTTTTCTTATTTTTGTCTCAGGCAGTTTTCCTTCTTTTCTTTTGTAGGCCTGACACTCTGGGACCGCAGTGACCTCGAAAAACACATCGGTGAAAGACCACAGACCTACAACAAGTATGACATTGTTGCCTCTGAGTCAATTCAGGATAAATCCTCAGCACTGGATGTCGAAGCATCACTAAAGGCTAGTTTCTTGGGCGGACTTATTCAGGTTGATGGATCAGCCAAATACCTTAACAACAGTAGGACCTCCAAAAACCAAGCTCGTGTGACACTGAAGTACAAAGCCACCACAAAAGTCAAAGAACTGTCAATGGATCATCTTGGAAGAGGAAATGTGAAGCACCCATATATTTTTGACAAAGGACTGGCAACACATGTAGTCACTGCGGTTCTTTATGGGGCACAGGCCTTCTTCGTCTTCGAACGTGAGGTCTCTCAACAAGAGGATCACCAAGACATTGAGGGAAACCTGAAGGTGATGATCAAAAAGATACCTTGCCTTGCTATAGAGGGTGAAGGTTCCCTGGAAATGGAAGACAAGGATAAATCAAATGTTGACAAGTTTTCCTGCAGTTTCTTTGGAGACTTTACCCTCCAGAAAATGCCCACATCCTATCAGGATGCCATACAAGTCTACCAAAGTCTACCCCAGCTGCTGGGGACAAATGGAGAAAATGCAGTACCAATGAAAGCCTGGCTTCTGCCATTAACCACTTTAGATTCTTCTGCAGCCAAACTTGTTCGTCAGATAAGTGTCAGTCTAGTACAGGAGTCACAGGGTGTTCTGGAGGGCTTCAACGAACTGGAAATGAGGTGCAGCGATGCTCTGAAAACCACAACAGCACAGCAGTTCCCACAGATTGGCAGAAAGATCAAGACTTTTAAAGAGATGTGCTCTGAGTTCAAACTGGACTTCCAACAAAAGTTGGCGAAGAAACTCCCATTAATCCGAGGAGGAGGAGAGGAGGAGGCTGTGCTTGCAAAGATCCTGAAGAAGAGACATTCTTCTCCTTTCAGCAACAAAAACCTGAATGAATGGATGAATTGCAAAGAAAGGGAGATCTGGTTTTTAAAGTCTATCACCTCCATGATGAAAAACACCAAGGCTGTGTCAGCCCAAAGTGTAAATGAAGAAAGTTTCAGTGCAGAATACTCATTGTGTTATGTTTTTACCTCCCTAGGAGATGATGAACCTTTTCTCTCAGATTTATCAAACTACTTAGGACAAACACCAGAACAAGAAAACTCTCAAGATCCACGCACTCACGATGTGAACAAGGAACAGTGGTACACTTCGAAAGAGGTGGCCAAATCAATAAGGACAAAAGCAAAGCTCTTCAGTGACTTTGTAGAGGCCAACCTGGAGAACGATAACATCAAGTTCTTGACAGTTGGAATAACAAATGAGACTCAAAAAGGTTCAAGCATCTACCTTTATGAATACGGCTACCCTGTCTCTGAGAACTTTGAACCACCTTCACGACCCAAAGCAGTCATAGTGGGTGACGTCAGCCACAACAGCGTGACGCTGAAGATTGATCCACCACAGTTTGGATCAGAGAACATCACCTCCTACTCTGTTGAGTTCTGTGTCAGAGGAGAGGAGCAATGGAAACAGCAGGAAACATCAAAATCTGAAGAGGTCACAGTGGGTGACCTGAGCCCAAACACAGAGTACATGTTCAGATGCAGAGCAGTGACCTCTGTAGGTGTTGGACCTGCAAATCAAGTCAGCAGTCCCATCAAGACCTTATCATGGAACCCTCCAGGAAATCTTAGTGCTGAACCAAATTCAAGTGAGATTTCAGTGAGCTGGGAGAAACCTGCAGAGATTGGAGGAAATGTCAGTGACCTGAGCTACATCGTGGAGTATGCTAAAACAGACGAAAAAGTAGACAAAGAGGAGGATCTCCAGTGGAGTCAGATAATGACAAAAACTGAGCGAGCTGTCATTTCAGGGCTCCAGCAGGGGACAGAATATGCTATCAGGGTCAGATGTGATTTTGGTGCAGCTGGCAGAGGTAAGGAGAGCATCACTGTGAAAGTCAGCACAACAAAAAACATTCCTGTTAAAGAATCACTCAAAGAAAGGAGCAAAAGGTTAAACTCAGCATCACCCTCAGTTTACAAAGTGCCCCTGGAAAAATTAAGAATGAGCATTTCTGGATGTCAGAGGTTTAGCTTTGGTGTAGATAGCCTGAAACAAAACCGCACAATAATGCTTCTGGGAGCAACCGGAGCAGGAAAGTCCACTCTGATCAATGGGATGATCAACTACATTGTGGGGGTGAACTGGGAGGATGATTTCAGATTTAAATTAATTGAAGAGGAAGAGTCCAAATCCCAAGCTGAAAGCCAGACTGCTGAGGTCACTGTGTACAAAATCAATCACCAAAAGGGATTTAAGGTTCCTTTCTCCCTGACCATTGTGGACACTCCAGGTTTTGGAGATACAAGAGGCATAAACAGAGACAGACAGATTGCAGAATTTCTGAGAAATCTCTTCTCATCTAAGGCAGGTGTTGGTGAAATTGATGCTGTCTGTTTTGTTGCTCAGGCCTCTTTACCTCGACTCACAACAACACAGAGGTATGTGTTTGATTCGGTGCTCTCAATCTTTGGCAAAGACATTGAAGAAAACATCAGGATTCTGGCGACATTCGCAGACGGCCAACTGCCACCAGTTCTTTCAGCAATCAAGGCTGCAGGTGTCCCATGTTCGAAAACAAAAGACGGGCAGCCACTTTACTTCAAATTCAATAATTCGGCAGTTTTCGCAGAAAACAAAACATCTGCACCAGACGGCAAGAGTGGCAGCAAGGCAAGGAACTTTGATGAGATGTTTTGGGACATGGGAACAGAAAGTATGAAGATGTTTTTTGATGCACTGGTGCTGATGAAAACCAAAAGCTTGGTACTGACACAGGAGGTCCTCAGTGAAAGAAAGCAGCTCGGGAATTCAATTGAAAAGCTGCAGGAGCAGGTTAAAGTTGGGTTAGCCAAGCTTGAAGAGATAAGAGAAACAGCAGATAAACTGAAAAAGCACGAGGCAGAGATCAGCAGGAACAAGGACTTTGAGTTTGAAGTCACCGTCAAAAAGCCTTTTCAGGAGGATATTTCTGGTACTGGAACGTACATCACCAACTGTCAGCAGTGCAATTACACCTGCCATGATGACTGTGCCTATGCAGATGATTCAGACAAAATCAATTGTTCTGCAATGGGACCAGATGGGTACTGCACTGTGTGCGAAAACAAATGTATCTGGAATATGCATTTTCATATGAAGTACAGATGGGTGTATAAGGAAGTCAAAGAAACTAAAACTGTCTTAGAGCTGAAAAAGAAGTACGACATCGCAAAAGAAGCCAAGTATCCTGTTGAGGCACTGATCAGGAAGCTGAAGGCTGACTATGATGCTGTGCAGGCTGAGGTGGAGAAGCTGATAGCTAACTCTACAAAGTGTCTTAACAGACTTAGACAGATTGCACTGAAGCCGGACCCTCTCTCCACTCCAGAGTACATCGACATGCTCATTCAGGCAGAGGAGACTGATGGAAAACCAGGCTGGAAGAAGAGAGTCGAGTCTCTGACAGACATGAAACAAAGTGCCGTTTACATGGCTAAAGTGGGCAGGGGAGAGAAACTTCTTCAACCAAGATTCAAAAAAGAACCCACATTCATTGAGAAATTCTGGAAAAATCTTTTTGGCTAGTAGACCACATCCGAGTCGGTTCGACCATATAAAGGGGTAAATTAGGAAACATGGAAACATGGGAAGCAAGATGTTTGAAATTGATTGAGTGTACTTGTAACCCGTGTTATTTTATTCAGTTGTTGAATTTGTGATCCCCCCACTGAGTCTGAGTGGCCCTCGTGAACCTCCAAGAATTTGATTAATTTTTTTAGGTTACTTTGTTTTCGGTTTAGATTAATTATTTCATTTCTATTTTGAGACTATTAGAGATATGTCAGGAGTCACATCCCTTGTTGCTGGCATTAAAGTATCTCATCTGTGAGCTGCGTTATAATTTTTGAAGTTCCTTGTTACTTTCTGTTCTGTTTAGATCAATTTATGTTGTTTGCTGTGGCTGCGGTATAGGCAGCATGTGATTTTACAAATTGTTAATGTTTTGTAAGAGAACTGATCTGATGATTTTTGACCTCTTTCAAGTCAATTTTTAAAAATATGTTTATATCGAATAAGAATGAAAAGGAGATGGCAAGCTGACCCCCACTGACTTTTGATTTCCCTTCCGCCATCCAAATAGGTCAGAGAGACCTTTTCCCAAATCCCTCTCCCTGGTGAACTGATCCAGTTTTGTTTTTTGTTTTTTTTTAACTCTTTTACTCTTTTTTTTTTCACCAAGAAGAAAAGGACTAAATTGTTTACCCATATTTTCTTTAAAGGACTTATTCATGGTTTTTGTTTGTATTTGATTGTGTTTAAATTGTATTCTTTGTGTTGAAAATATAATTGAATTATAATCTTATCTTTGAACTTTTTTCTGCCTCTGTTCATGATTTCACACATTCATTTGAGCTCCAAGGGACAAACCAAAGTTAAATAATAGAATCATATTTTACTTAGACCGACAGTTTAACTGAAATTTTAACTTAAACTAAAAGTGTTGACGTTACAGCTCTCCAACTTCTCCATAACATCAGCCAATGATCTACATTTCCTCAGGGGGACATCATTAAATAATAACAGTTATAAACTTGAAACTTTTCAGTTAAATTAAAATGTTAGACTGCCTCATTCCCTCTAGTTGCTGCTGTCAGTCTGTGCTTTTTGGACTGCACTCATGAGCTGACTGTGATGATGTGCCCACCGTCTGTACTGCAGAACAGACCTGCAGTCATTTTTGTCCCCAGTAGGAGGAGCTGTGGTTTAACATTTTCTGTCCACGGAGCACCAACAATCAAGCCTATCTCTCAAGGCGCACCACATTCAAACCTCTAAAGCCTGGCAAGATTATCAGTCTGTAAATGGTCATTTTTTCCCCACAAATGCCAAATAATTGAAGCTAGATAAAACCTGCCCAGCAGTTATAATTATCTCCAAATATTTATGATAATATTCAGTGAAGACCTGATTCTGACCTTTTAAATTTCCTATTTTCAGCAACACATTTTACACATTTCTGTTTGTGGGATCCAACCCTTGGATCAGCTTTGAAATCACTTTCAAAATGTGCAATAATATAAAATATTAAAATATACGAAGGACAATTTTTAATACATTCATACAAGTAGTATAACAAAATATCTTCTTTTTTTTCCATGTTCATATATTAGCAGAGAGTTACATAAATTCTGTATATTAAAACACTGATTATTATTAATAGATGCAGATAATTAGATTAGTAATATAAAATGTAGTTGAGAACATGAGCACCTATGTAAATTAAGTATTGGTATCAAGGCCAACCCCTGGTTTGTTTTGTTTTCTCTGCCACTTAAAATTAGATGCTCTTTATTTGATTATTTGAACAAGGAATAGTTTAGGTGAGTGGGGACTTATTAGTGTGTGTGTGGTGAATTAAATAAGCAAAGAAAAGAGGTCTTCCATCTTTAAAGAAAGACTTTTAGGTCACAGTTCAAAGTCAAACTCTGCTTTGGAACCAATAAGCAGAATTCACTCAGAGTCCTGATAGCAGTTTACTATCAAATCCAGGTTTTATTCACACTCGCTGAACTGAAATGCACCTCAGGGCCGCCCATGGCCATATTGGGGCCCTAAGCAGGATTTTATTTCGAGCCCACCCCCGCCCCACATGTGCGTTGGCTGCACTTACTTGACATCACTGACAGACAACAATGGTAACAGCCACACTTTAAATGGGAACAATCAGGCCTGTACTCCACAGAGCGGAATGTGGCTGCATCAGACAGCGGAGAATGCGTCCCCTTGCGCAAAATGGGGCCCCCCATGGATCGCGGGGCCCTACGCACAGCGCGTGTTTTGCGTTTAGGGAGGGGCGGCACTTATCTCACCACATCCCCCCAAATAACTGTGAAAGTCAGAACACAGAAAATATAACACACACTCTCTTTCCTTTGGCAGTGAACTCAATATTCCATGTAAATGCACCTATGAACCGTACCTGGCGAGTTATTGCTTGACCTTTTTGTCCTTTCTCAGTCCATAAAAACTACATTTTAACAGTCTTCAATCAAAAGTCAAACTTCATCAGTGTCCTTTAACTCTATGGTTCTCAACTGGTCTGGCTTCAGGACCCACCATCACCCCTTTATGTCGAGCTTTGACCCAAATTGAGGAAAATTTTCAACTTCTCAAATTTACTAAATAAAAAATGCTGCACTCGAAATCTGAGATAAAACAGAATATCACAGTAAGACCAAAAATTTAATTAGAAATCAGAATGACGTGTATGTGGTGATGCAAGTGAGAGAAATATTCCCTTTTACTCTTAATTAGCTGCATTTTAATTGAAACCAAAAAGTGCATCTTAGGACACAAAGGTTCAAGACTATAAATGTAACTGTAGCTGTGGTAACCCTGCATCAGTGGGTACATACTGAACAGCCCTGTATTCATTATATTAAATTAGTAGCACTAAATAAGCCGAGGTTGCCACAGCAGCACAATTCAGTAACTTCAACCATTCATGCTCAAACATGAAATAAAAATCTCTTGCTACTGAGAAATTGTTTCAAAAAAATCTTAAAATCATGTAGCTCGTGCATGTGTCCATGTGCAATATGAAAAAAAAAAACTGTATGTGAGTGTATGTGTTTGCGTCTGCCTGCAACAAGCAAACCAGAGACGACAGGATAACAACCAGCAACTCCTCTCCTCCATGGATTACAACAACATAAAATAACAAATTACAGCTGGGTTACACTTTCATGCTTTTAGTTAGAATGAATGTATGTGTACGTGCATTTTGAGAGTGTGTTTGTGTGTGTGTGGATGTGGTTGGATACCGTAGATGATGTGAGATTTGTTCATGAGAAACATAAAGGGAGGAATTCTTACATATGCCTGCAATGTATGACTTCTTTCTCATGAAACTGTGGATAGACCTCCTCACTCCCCACCAATGCACACGTACACACACACAGGCCCTTTTGTTCTAAACCCTACTGAGATATAGACAACACAAAAAGCCCTTTAAACCTTTTAAAATATTATTGGCTCGAAACCGAAGGAACAGTGCACCAATTCTAAATGTCTGGTATATTGGACTGTAGTAGCTATATATATATATATATATATATATATATATATATATATATATATATATATATATATATATATATATAGTTACATATATATAAAAGTTATTTAATCCTCTCAGGCTGCTAGTTTTTGAAATGGTGACTTTGCTCATATGAATTCTTGTGTAATGAATTAAGGATAATATTTTTGTTTGTTTACATTAAGAAATTAAGGGTGAATATTTTGAGGAAGTCCAGTTCATATATTGTAAATGACTTGTGCTGTATATCAGTTTGATGCAAGGAGGATGTCGGGGGCATTTGTTTAATGTTGCACTCAGACTCCATTTAAAGCAAAGTAAGGGTTTGTAATCCATCAGCAGCGTTACTGCCAAGTTGCTTTCAGGTTCTCCTTTTTCATTTTTTGAAATAATTTTAAAACCTTTCCCTCATTTTGCATAATGGAAAGATCTCCATACTGTTGTTACTTCTTTTTGTCATAATTCTCTGTTTTGTAAAACTATCAGATATAAATTAAACTTCCATCCTTCTATCAATATAGTGGAATATTGATAACCTGATAGGAAATAATTAATAGAAAATAAAGACATTTGTTTTGTATTATAGGTCACTCTTCTCCTCTTTGTTGGCAGCAGACATTCAGACACTCTTTGTCACATTTATTTATTTATTTTTTTGTCACAGAGACAGTTAGGTTTATCCATGCTGCAGGGACCATGATTTATATAATGGAAAATATATTTTGTGCATACAGTGTTGAGGGTTCTTAATACTAAACATTAAATATTAAACTCTTTTATAAAGTGCTTTACTGCCTATCTGTCCGGATTTATTTTGATTTCATATTCTCACCCCTGTTTCTCTACATGTATCACAAATTAAGATTCTTGCCAATATACACAATTAAATGATAAATAATTCAGGAATTTTACATAACTGTTTAATATTTAAATGACTAAAGTTAGGAGTTACCTTTTATTTGAACCTCACCTATAGTAAGCAATAGTTAAACATTCTTTTGAATAAATGAACTTAAAAGCTATCAGAAAGCAAGCAAGATCAATGCTTTTATTAAGCTAAACTTATCACGGTTTAAACCTCAAAAACTAACAAAAAACAAGGTGAAGGACCCAAAAGCAGATTAACACAAAAAGGCTTTATTGACTAAAAAAAGGACCCAAAAACCAAAAAGGTAACACTTTACAAAAAGTCCAAAACACAAAACAAAATCTCAGACAAAGTATCAAATTAAAGCTGGTGAACAAGGACAGAAAACTAGAGGAACTAAACTCAAAGTGCAAATCAAAGTCACTACAAAAAGGGTTCAACTGAAAATCAGACAACACCTACAAACACTGGAGAAACTCTAAGGCGCGTAGTAAACATGGAAGATGAATGGTCAGAGGACTAAAGTATAATCCGTTTTCCTGTCCAAACCAATAAACGAAAACAGGAATAACGGCTCAATTTTTCGTTTTTTCGTTTTCAACCGAAAACGAAAGAACGTTTTTTTTCTTTCTGAATTGGAAACCCAAAAACGAAACCAACACAATCAAATTACGGCCGAATTTTGTTTTTTGGATTTTCTTTTTTCGTTTTTTCGTTTCAGGTCTCAAAACGAATAAACAGAAGCACGTGATCCCTGACCGTCATGGGTGAATTGGACTCCCTACCAAAATAAAAGCCTTACTGATAAATGGGTAATAAAAGATAAATTACATTAAATACCGCTTTTATTTATGCACAGTATTTACTATATACACTACTAGGCTTTTGATAATGTTAGAAAATTATTATTACTATTAATAATAATAATAACAATAATAATAATAATAATAATAACAATATTAATAATGATAATAATAACAGGTCTACTGCCTGGCCTGGTTACATCTAATGCGTGGACACAAGATCCTTAATGCTTGGATAGGAGTTCACCTTCGTGATCAGTGTGACGTGGCACTCCGGTTGATGCTATGTCTGTTGATCATAAAATACGTGGGTCATTTTAACTTTGTGACATGTCAGCTGCATGGCGTGTGCTGATGAAAAACTCGGTCATCCGGGAAGAGCTTGGAGTAGAACTGATGCTACTCCATGCTGCTTTCCGTGTTGAGAAGAGCCAGATGAGGCAGCTCGAACAGAACCGTTTCCCTTTTTCGCCCAGTAGATGGCAGTGTGAGCCAATTCAGAAGAATATCCAGTACTCAATTGAGGGATTGTCTGCCAGCTGGCCTGAGAACGCCTAAGCGGTAGGAGATGGATGGATTGATGGACGGACGGACGGACGGACGGATGGATCGTTTTCTTTTCCCAACCATGGCACGTAGCAGCCTGCGTGTATTCTAGTTAATTTAATCTCTAATGGTTGCTTTGTGGGAAACATAGAGTGAGTGACATCATTTTCGTTGATATCGTTTACCCCTCTTCCATAGTCCCAGCATAAAGAGGATTCCAAAAGTCACCAGCAGAGGTCCCCATCATCCACCGTGAAGAAGACCATGAACAAAAATTACCTGTAATAGGTTAATAACATATAAAGATGCATTACAGATATGAGATATGATATTACAGATATAAGTCCAAGTTAAAGACTCGACTGGTGCAGCGGACACTGCTGCAACTGCTCACCTGGAGACCGAGTGTATTAGAGAGTTCTTCTTACTACCAGCCATCCCTTTGCCAATTAGCAGCCTTAATCTATGTTACATAACTATGTTTATAACTGCCCTTGTGTTGTTTGATATTAAATGCAAATTCACCTATAATGAACTACTGTAATATCGGAATATCCAGGTGTTAAGATATAGGGCTCTAATTTCATAGACCAGGTGCAGGCGGGGTGCACCTGCCCTGCGCCGCGCCTGCGCCACGCCAACGGGGTGTGTCCAGGGCATTTTGCAAGTTGAGATACACCCATGCCTCCATCTCTCCCACTGGCGCAAATGGCAGAGAGGGAGAAGAGCAGGCTTGAGTGGGTTTAACACAGCCGAGTGTGATCTTCACCAATCAAATGAACGCCTCTCCTCGCCTTTAAATGCGCCGCGGGCGAGGCGCAGTGACAATTTCACCTCAGTGGCGAAGAAGGTCAGAGCCGCTGTCACTTTTACAGCAACTGGGAGAGCACAGGGGCCACCTGGCTGCGCATCGGAGGACAAGACGCGCGTCACCGTGTGGACCACCTCACGGGACAGATGTAATCTGTTCCTGTGTCATTATAGGAGTACAAAATTAAGTGATAATTACATTTAAACACAGCAGCAGGTTAATCCATTCATCATGCTTGTGACCCATCCGCATTCCTGGTCTGTCATCACCAAAAAGCAGCGCCTTAGGTGAAAATATATCTCCTCCTCATCCTCCTTGCAATAATGTAGGCTACTCCATCTTTTTAGATCACGTTACGAATAAAGATTGAAACAGAGAAATATGGGCAATCACAGGTAAATCCTTAAGACACCAAGTTATTTATTCAGCGAGCGTCTCTCTCTTTTTTCTTTTCTATTTAATTTCATGAGATGAGAGAAGCCGGATACTCTGTATCGGATGATGTGGCTGTTTGTGGTTGGCTTGAGATGTGAACTCGTTAGTTATGATAAATGTCTCTGATCTGACATCAGATGTGACGGGACAATTAATATAGATACAAATGTATGGGCTGGTTCAAACGGTTACATTAAATAGTGGTTGCTGTGATTGTTTATTGCATTGAAATGTGCCTGACACTCTGGACACCTGCCTGTGAGGTTCTGGTGACGTGTGCACACTGTGCGTCTGTCAGCCAAATTACCACTACACCGAGTGCGCCTCGCCTGCGCCGAGAATAGACCAGGTTGCAGCTGGCGGGCTCTCAGCGCACCTTCCGCGCGGTTTTTTGGTACGAAATTGTCACTGCGCCAAGCTGAATATGTCGACACCTCCCCCTGGTGCGCCGTCACACCCATCTCGGCGCAGCCGGTCTACTAAATTGCCAAATTAGCTGCACACGGCGGTGCGCCGGACGAAATTACCACTGTGGGGGGTGCGCCAGGCTGTGCCACCCTGAGTTGCGCCAGGAAATTAGAGCCCATAGTTTTTAATGTTTTAGGTGAAGACTGTGGCAGCAGAGTTTTCTTCATCACCTTCACATCATTGCTACTGAAGAAATAACACTACTGGTGACTTTGACGCAGTTGATGGCAAGGTGGAGCTTTTGGATGAAGAGTACGCCTGGACTGCAGAAGAAGGGATGTTTGTGTTTTTTTGTATCCAGACAGTGATATGTAAGCAGACTGCTTCTCTTGCCCCAATTTGGAGAAATGTCTGCCCAGGTTAGAAAAAGATTATGGTCAGCTCCTACAAAGACTTTTATTTTTACAGTAAATCTTTAAAAGGAAAGAATGTTTATTGCAATGCCCCTCACAAAGGGAAACATATACTGTGTACATATTTATCATTATTAGCGTTATTATTATTAACGTTTCATGGGAGCTAAGGTGTTTTTATATAGTAATGATTATAACGCTAATAATGATAAATATGTACACAGTATATGTTTCCCTCCCTTCTCGCGAGATCTCGGTGTCACTCAGGCCAATCACGGACTTTCTTTGAATGACGTCACATCCGGTCATGTTACTCAGCATAGCCAATGGCATTTGTTTATCTTGCCGTGGTGATTCAGTCTGAATATGTGCAGTGGAGGAAGCTGGTTGAGAGTCGGGTTGCTGGTTGGTAGAGGATTAATTTCGCTGTTTTACATCAAAATTCGGCTTGACACTCAATGTACTTTATATTACCTTGTAGGAGCTCTCTGTCATGTCCCAAATTAAGTCGGAAGAGCTTGTGTGTCAGCCGTATTCTGTGGAATTGGTGAGTGATGAAATGTTTGTGCTAGGTGTTAGCTTAGCTTAGCTTAGCCTCCATTCATATTTATGGACAGTGTTAGCTTAGCTTAGCTTAGCTTATCCTCCATTCATTTCAGTGGACACGGTTAGCATGCTCACATGCCAAACTTTATTCCTGTTTCTTTATAATGTCAACTCATAAATCAAACAGCATGACAACTAAATGAATGTGTATGATTGTATGGAAGGCCATTGAGGTCATAATTTACTTTATCGCTTTTAAAGTATCTTTTCTGTGAAAATGCTATTCGATCAGTGCAATGGCACATGAGCACTTTGGCTAATCACTTGACTTGAATGAATTTAACAATTAATGAATTTATGGTTGATTTGTTAAATAATATAGCAAGTATTTTGGTGTTTATATTAAATGTAAATACTACTATATATTTTTATACTTATGAATTATTGTATGAAAATGAATTATAGTGCAGCTGGTGCTATTACTTCTTGTGTGCACACTGGAGCTAAGGTTATTATGTGACGATTGATTGATTGAACTTTGGCCTTGTTCTGCAGGCCAGGTATGGATCAGATGGCGAGCTAGGGAAGGAGCAGGCCTAGAGCCTTGAAAGCCCACTGGAAACTAGAACTGCAGAGCAGTACTCCCCCTGCTGAGCCCGTAGGGGCCTCTGTGCAGCCCACCAAACTCTCACCCCCCAACACAGCTTGTTTTGCCCACCAAATTACACACACAAACACATCCCTTCACGGACTCTTATATGCACTTTACTCCCTTCTGGAATAACGATCTAACTCGGACGTGGGTTTGAATGGACTGTGGTTGGGTGGGGTCTATGTTGTCGTGCTGAACCAAAACAGTGTGCTGGACTCTCGATCTTTCTGATCTTAGCAATTCTGGTATTTTGGATTGTGTATTGTCATGCCAGAAAAAAAACAATGAACTGAGCGCTTGTTGTTTCTTTTCTTTGAATGGCCAATTGTTTTGCATCTCTGTCCATTGTATATATATATTCGTGTCTTTACTATTTTTTTTTCTCTTCAATGATATATGGTACCAACTAAACGCAAACTCTGTCTCGTGCCTCCTCCTCCCTCCTCGAGCTGAACTCTAGTCTTCTGATAACTAGCCTATAAGCCTATTCAACTATCACAGTATTACACTTCATTACCTTTGTTATTACAATATCATAACGTAGTTGCTACATGAGCAACATGGGAGACAAGAGGTCACAAAGGGCTCTAATTTCCTGGCGCAACTCAGGGTGGCGCAGTCTGGCGCACCCTGCGCCATGGTAATTTTGTCTGGTGCACTGCCGTGTGCAGCCAATTTGGCAATTTGGTAGGCCAGCTTCGCCGAGATGGGTGTGACGGCGCACCAGGGGGAGGTGTCGACAGATTCAGCTTGGCGCAGTGACAATTTCGTGCCAAAAAAATGCGCGGAAGGTGCGCTGAAAGCTTGCCAGCTACAACCTGGTCTATTCTCGGCACACCCGGTCTAGTGGTAATTTGGCTGACAGGCGCACAGTGCGCACAAGTCACCAAAACCTCACAGGCAGGTATCCAGAGTGTCAGGCACATTTCAATGCAATAAACAATCACAACAACCACTATTTAATGTAACCGTCTGAACCAGCACATACATTTGTATCTATATTAATTGTCCCGTCACATCTGATGTCAGATCAGAGACATTTGTCATCATGGAAAATCAAGCTGAAGGCAGCTGGAAGAGTGACGCAAACTAACGAGTTCACATCTCTCAGCCAACCACAAACAGCCACATCATCTGATACGGAGTATCAGGCTTCTCTCATCTCATGAAATTCAAAAGAAAAGAAAAAAGAGAGAGATGCTCGCTGAATAAATAACTCGGTGTCTTGAGGATTTACCTGTGATTGCCCATATTTCTGTTTTAATCTGTATTCTTGCCGTGATCTAAAAAGATGGAGTACATTATTGCAAGGAGGATGAGGAGGAGATATATTTTCACCAAAGGTTCTGCTATTTGGCGATGACAGACCAGGAATGCAAGTGGATCACAAGCATGATGAATGGATTATCCTGCTGCTGTGTTTAAATGTAATTATCACTTAATTTTGTACTCCTATTTATGAGACAGGAACAGATGACATCTGTCCCGCGAGGTGGTCCACAGGTGACATGCCTCGTGGCCTCTAATGCGCAGCCCGGTGGCCCCTGCTCTCCAAGTTGCTGTAAAAGTGACAGCGGCTCTGACCTTCATCACCACCGATGTGAAATTGTCAGTGCGCCCCACCTGCGGCACATTTAACGGCAAGGAGAGGCATTCATTTGATTGGTGAAGATTATGCTCGGCTGTGTTAAACCCACTCACGCCTCCTCTCCTCCCTCTCTGCTAACTGCGCCAGTGGGAAGGAGAGAGGCCTGCCTGCGCCTACCTGTGCCTACCTGCGCCGTGCACGAAACTTGCAAAATGCCCTGGACACACCCCGTTGGCGCGGCATGGCGCAGGGCAGGTGCACCCTGCCTGTGCCTGTTCTACGAATTAGAGCCCAAAGACAATAATCATAAGGAAAAAACATACTATATAAAGCAAAACGAGCCACATAATCACAAAACTATGGTATTTAACACTAAAAAAACAGACTTGGTCTGGCTGCAGTAATGATACTCTGGGAGGATTTTAGCTTGAATAAAGCCTTAATATGATTGGATTTGACTTCACATAAAGTCAAAGTGCTAAACGTAACCTGTTTTAAATTTCACCTTTACCTGACAGCAGGTTTTAACAACATTTGAAAAAAAAAAAAGATTTTCAGGAGCTCTTTTTCGCACAGCTTTTTGACTCCTCAAATCAGAAAGATGGAGAATGCAGCAGAGTTTAGCCTTTTGTCTGAAATAACACATACTGTCTGGTTCAAATCACAGGAATAGAAGAAATAATGACAATTCAGTACAACCCAGGCTTTTGTCAATGGCCTCTGGCCTTTAGTGAAGATTCATATTTCTTTCATGATCATTTATTGGGATGATAAACATTGTATTTTGTGAAGATTCTTTTTTATTGGGATAGAATGGACTAATTTATTTTATATGGTAATTTATAGATTCAATTAATTTTCTTCCATAAGTACAGGCATTAAATCCACTGACAGAAAAACTGCACCACATGCATATCTTTCTATGTCTCAAATGTATGTTTAACTTTTGACATTAAGTTGTGAGATGTATTAAACTTTAATAAACAGAACAGAGTTAATTACATAAAAAACTAGGCTTTGTTAACTGGTCTTTCATAAGACCAAGACTGGTATATTAATGATGCATTTTTGTGACTAACTATTGTGACTGCAAGCAAACATTAACATTAAACATTTTTCCGTAATATTTACTGACATATTTAAGTGTTTTTTCACTTTAAGTTTTTGAATTTCTCAGAGCATGAAATCTTCTGAGCCTAGCTGCATTTACAGACTTTAAGCACTAGATGGTGGCACTCAGCTGTTTAATGGACCATGTCTGACTTCATCAATGAAAGAGAGGTGCAGTTATTCTGCAGGTAGAGAGAAGAGAAAAGGACATTCTGGATGACCAAACATCTTTATTACTTTTATTAGAGATGATAAAAGGGAGAAATATGTGACATGGTACACTTTGTCTTCAATAATCATACCATAGAGCTCAGCTCAGAGAATATAACTTCTAGATGACTTTTTAGTTTTAAGATAATAATCCTTTGTTGATCCCAAGAGGAGAAATTCAAGTGTTACAGCAACACAGGGCAATGAAGCATGCAGGAAGTCACAGTGTAAAATTAAATAAGAATTGATAAAATGAAACATCCTTATACCTTACCTTTTAGACCAGTTAAACCTATTTTAGCGGCAGTTCAGCTGGACATCTATAGTCACTATCTTTACAACCATATAGACTTGAGGTCTCTCTTGAAAATGAGACACCACATCTTAAAGCTGCACTTCGTAAGATTCCGGCTTTCAGGTCTCTAGGGGCCTCTATGGTTGTTGAGTGTAACTGCACTGTCGTACACCAACATGCATTTGTTGACATACAGAGGGAGGACAAGCGAGCCGACAGGACGTCCCGAGAGACAAATAAACCATGTGGACTGATAAGGTACAGTCTGGTCATGTCTCTTTTCAAATAAATCATCGTGCACTTACAGGTCCAACAATAACAGGGCCAAATCAGCATCGGTCAGACATCCCTCCTCATCTTCCAGCTCACGCCAGCGAGTGAACGCTGGGCCAATGTTTATCCCTGTTTATCCCGGGCATTTAGCTTGTTACTCTTCAGCTTTCTTTTTTTCTCCTCCGATAAAACTTTTTTCTTCAGGTTTTTTTGCTGCTTCTGCCATGATAACAACTCTACATTTGGCTTTCTTCTTCTTCTTGTTTAACGGCGGGTGGCATCCAACGTCAGAGGTGCATTTCTGCCACCTACTATGCAGGAGTGTGAGCCAGAGGTCCCTATTTCCATTAGGAAAATAAGTACATATTTACTTTAAACTAAATTCTGTTCATTAAAACTGTTTTAAAAATTCATAAACTGCTTTATATTCTCCTTTTCCCAATGTTTAGCTTTCACCTCGAGGGGGAAGTGACGTATGCCGTAAAGCAGTCAAAGCAGTAGAAATTTGTAGTTTTTTAGTGTGGAAGTGTTCCTACCATCCACATCGAAGTCACTTAGTGCCAATGAAGGTGATACAGACCCCCTCAGACCTTGACAGAGGTGTGAGCTGTTTTTGCAATTTGGGCAGTTTGAACAGAAGTGAGGAAATTACTACTACAAATTATTACATTCGGAAAAGTGAGTGGCACCAGTGAGGAGTGAGGGGAAAATCCTGTTTTTCACTTTTTCAAATGTTGCAAAATGTGTGTCATTTATACAATAGGCAGTAAATTGCCTGCATTCCAAAAATAAGTGATGCAGTGAATGTAAAAATCAGGACAGATACCAACACCAGTGTTTAAAATAACAATTCAGCTAAAGGCCAGTACAGATGCGGATGTCCTCTTGATTATGTCTTAAGTCATGTCATTCTCTCAAACTAACAACAGCTGCCCTGAGAGGGGACTCTCTGATCATGATTGGTTGATCAGTGGACCAATCAGAGATCAACCAAAGGGTCTATTGTCTATTGTTTTCAAACAGTTTGCATGTAGAGTATGAGCATGCATACTTAGCTCTAACCACAATCTAAACCACAGGCAGCTCCTGCTGCTGGTCACAGGAGAGGAGGGTGAGTCCCAGTGCCACTGATCTTGTTGATGAGGACAGATTTATGATCTGGGCATCCATGGGTTTGTCTCTATCATAAATTCATATTTTAGTCCCTTTGTCTCTGCCTGGATGGATACATCTCTGGATGTACGTGTGTGTATATACAAATATATTTATTATTTGTGTTTGTAAATATGCATATATGTGTATCTATAAAATGAAGGGTATGACTTTAGCCTGCTCTATTGTAAAGTGCCTTGAAATAACACTTGTTATGATCTAGCACTATACAAATAAAGATTGATTGATTGGTTGATTGGTTAATTGGTTGTTTGGTTGGTTGGTTGACTGATCTCCGCAACCCTCCTCCTCTAGCCCAGGCACCTCCAGTCATCTCATCAGTGTCCATGTCCAACTCCTCAGACTTTGTCCCCTCACCTCAGTCCATCACATCAGGGTCCGAGCAAGCTGCTCAGACGTCTGCTCCTTATCTTATCCTGTATTCCTCATCACCACCAGTGTCTAGAATCCAAGGGGGTTAGAATCCAAGGGGGTTACCCTCAAAACCCCTGAAGTAATCACGATGGAGTCTAATTGCCAAAGAGTTGCTAAGCACAAAAGACACCACACATTTTCAGTCATACCAGCTTGTAAAATAAATAACTGTTCACTCAAACTTGGTCTCTCCTGATTGAAATAAAGCCGTATGCTCAATGGATCATATCCATTTTTTTTTTTTAATGCAGAGAGGAGAGTGATCATTTTGTTAAATTTAAGGAAAAAACTGTTTCTGTTTCCTTCTTTGCAGAAATCCTCCCTTTAAAGCATACCCACACCCTCTAATAAGCCATTTTCCCACTTCATTTGTTTCAGACATTCTTTGCTCTATATTAAGATCTCTCCTCTTTCTATCCGTGGTTCCCTTTGTGATTGTTTTTAAAGAGTTTTCTCTGTCTGTGTCGGCAGTCCTTGTTCTGTTTCTCTCTCTGTGTACACGTCTCCTCTTTGATGCTCTGCTGTATCCAGATGCTGTGATGTATCTAGGCCAGGCAGCAGACACTTTGTACCTTCTTTACCTTTAAAAATGGAAATTTAATGTAGAAACCGAGCCAGTCTGCTCTGGGGGGGATACTTATTGAACATATTTGATAAGATGACATTTTTGGAAACCCCTTGCTGTTCAGAGTTTTGAGTAAATCACACCTCACTACTTTGCTCTAACATTGACGGGGGACCCTCTGAACTGTAGTGGATATGTTCTGATTTTCTTCTAACCATGACAGAATGCAGAGTGCTCTAATTTTGTTCACGTCCCTCTTCAGCATGTACAGTCAGTGGCAAGTGCAGGAATACATTTTCCAGCACATATAGGAACCTTTCCAGTGCATATAGGACACCTTCATCTGTGACTGTTCCCACGCACTCATACGTGATCACAGTGACTTAAGAGGGAAAAGGGAGATCTTGAGTTTTTTAATTCAGGTTTTATTCGGGTACATTTCAAAGATTTTGCAATGCAGGGTCACAGACGACAAATGTCTGAAAAAAAAATTACATTAACTGTTTTAAGAGAGAGGTCATATTTCACTTTTTCCACATCATGCACCTCTCCGTCGGCTCTGTATGGCAAACATGGTCCACAGTACACCAGGGGTGTCAAACTCAATTCCACAAGGGGCCAAAATTTAAGATACAGTCTAGGATGAGGGCCAAACAGGATCAACATTCATCAAACAGTCTGAAATGGACTATGTTTTAATCAGAAACATACATTTAAACAACATATATATGTTTGTGCAAGCTTAAGAGTCACTGCAAAAGCACCGATCAATGTTTTCATCTACTTAACACTGACCAGAGTGATTCTAAAGCAAAGGGAAGAGATGTTGGTGTACAGGTCTTGCGTTGCAGCTGTTGCAGTGCATTGTGGGATTTGTAGTGAGTGGTGGGAATGCTATTTAATGGAGGGCCATAAATAGTAGACATACAAAATTATCTTGCTGACTGAACTTGATAACATCCCAGGATGGATTTGGCTCTCAGGCCTTGAGTTTGACAAGCCTGGTATAGACCATAGAAAGCATAGAGGAGTTGAAAATTGTTTGATTGATAGATTGAATCTTTATTTCGAGCATAAACACAAATACATACATCAGTACTATATATAACCTTGTAGTACAATATTACAGTATTGTAAAGACTCTAAATATTCACTTTTACTACATTATGTATAGCTTATAATTATGTACCCTATTAGCACACTATCGCAAATATATTGAATATTATATATAATAGTGCATACAACTCCATATCATAATACTGTAGATACCATTTATATTAACTTATGTTATGTTTAATAATATACATCATACACCATATACTATTATAATAGAATACCCAATATAATATAATACCATATGAAACTTAATATAATACCATATGAAACGTAATATAATATACCAATATAATACCATAATACCAATATAAAAACATAAAGAGATGTATAGAGATGTTTTTTGTTTTTCTTCATTTTGGGTAGCTGTTGGTCTTCATTATTTATTATTTAAAAAAATTTCTCAAAGACAAGTTGAAGGACTCTGAGGAAAAGCCAGTCCCTGGGTCCAGCTCTACTAAAAAGGTCTTGCAGGGAAAGGAAAAGAAAAAGAGTTTCTTGAGGCCCATGTTAAACGTCTTTAATCTTAAAAAGAGGAAAAATATTTTTCTCAAAGACAAGTCGAAGGACTATGAGGAAGAGTCAGTCCCTGGGTCCAGCTCTCCTGATAAGGAGTTAAAGGGACAGGAAAAGAAAAAGAGTTTCTGGAGGCCCATGTTAAACGCTTTAATCTTAACAAGAGGAAAATTTGTTTTCTCAAAGACAAGTTGAAGGACTCTGAGGAGGAGCCAGTCCCTGGGTCAAGCTCTCCTGATGAGGACTTGAAGGGACAGGAAAGAAAGCTACCAAATCCAGGGACACTCGAAGACCTGAAGGAGAAAGCCCTGCGAGCAATTTGAGAGAGTTTGAGGACATCCTAGAAAATAATACAGGGAAGTATAAGGACAAGAAGACTGTGAAGATTCAGCAGTCTTCAGATTCTTGTGGCTCTGGTGAGGACAACTTACAGGGACAGAAAAAGAGAGAGAGAGACTCACCCAGCAGACCTCTGCGCCCTGAGTGTAAATGGGAGGACGATAAGATTGAAGAGCTCATGAACAAGCCTGCAGAAATGGAGGGACAGAGGAAGAAAGAAGTGAAAAAAGCAAAGTTAAAGGATAAGTTCGTTTTTTTGACACCTGGACCTTATTTTTAGGATTAAATACGCTCGTAGACTCACCCAGACAATTTTGGCGGAGCTCGGAGCTGTTTTCGAGCAATTTAGATCCATCCAATGGCGTTTTTCTCTCATGCCATAGTAGCAGACGGGGCCAGAAATCAAAGCCCCTAAATTAGACATTAGCTGCTGTGAAACTCACTCCTCCTCTGTTGCCATTGCTGCACAATGTCCACAACAACACCACCAGTTAGCCCCCATTCGTGGACGTGTAGTGGTTGCTTGTTCTCTGGCCAGCTGTTCGGCTCTTTCCCTCTGCATCCTCCTTTCAAATAGCTCCTCGTCGGTATATTCTGGCTCAAAACGATACGGGCATCCATTATACTCAAAGTCATCGTCAGACACTTCTCCATTGGAAAAAAATATTCCGCCATGTTGCACAAAAGTAGCCGTGTAGCCTAGCAACAACAGCGGCTCTACTCAGCTGCACTTTTGCGGTGCTTGTCTGTGACATCACCAAAAGTTACCCATCCTTGTAAAGCCCCGGATGACCAAAACAACGAAGTTGAGCTGACATGGTGATAACACTGGCCATTCATTTATAAAATGTAGCTGAAATGAGTGAGTTTCACAGCAGATAATGTCTAATTTAGGGGCTTCGATTTCTGGCCCCGTCTGCTACTACGGCATGAGAGAAAAACGCCGTTGGATAGATCTAAATTGCTCGAAAACGGCTCCGAGCTCCGCCAAAATTGTCTGGGTGAGTCTACGAGCATATTTAATCCTAAAAATAAGGTCCAGGTGTCAAAAAAACGAACTTATCCTTTAAAAGAGACACTCTTGGAGACAAATGCTGAGCTTTAGGCTAAGAAGGGGATTATTGAACAGCTTACAGATCCGATTTTTCTTCTACTTCTATTTTTTGTATTTTTTTTGTATTTTTTTTAAAGTTTCTGCACACATTAGGGCTGGGCATTGTTAAGAACCTCACGATTCGATTTGATTTCGATTTTTATGTGGCGATTTGATTAAGTATCGATTCAGTAAGAAGTAGAAACACACAAGTAATTAGTAGTACCTGTTAACAGTTTTTGACTTTTTTTTATTTTGATGCCAATGTGAACATATGTGGTATGTCACCTCATATGTTTGAGCAAACATCTGAAAATAAAAATCTGCACAGTAATAACTTATTTATACATATGGAGCACAAAAATAAAAACTTGACAGTTAGCTCTATATTTATAAATGTCCACCTGGTCTTTTTTGTCAATAAATGTGTCAGGAGTTGTCCTTTGAATACATTTTTCACCCTTTTTTAATGAGAAATAAAAGTAAACAATTCTTGCAAGTATTTGTCATTATTATGTTATAAACGCTTAAAACAGTGTGTAATTACAAGACAAGTTTAAAAATGGCTTTTAATTTTTTACAGGATTCTCTTCATAAACAATTGTAAATGAACATGTAGAAATTTTCTGAGATGACCAAAAATAAACTTAACTCATTTTACATAAACTCAAACATTTTTGTTGCCTACAGCATTTAGTGTCCATGTTACAGCCTGTTATATTAGACCATGTCCAGGCGCTTTTTCTTTTTTTTCACTGATGGTAGTCCCTGAAGCAGTTCCTGTCAAGGTGAAGACAGATATTTCGCCATTTCTTCCTCCAATATTTCTAAAATTACTATTTATGGAATACATAAAAAACAAACTATGATCAAGAATACGATAAATGCCAAAAAAAAAAAGGTGATAAAACGCACGGAAAATACACCAGAAATATGGCAAAATACAGAGAAAATATGGCAGAAGAACAAAAAGAAAATGCTCCAGGAAGATACTAATGCTGTTGTGTTTAATATTTTACATTATTTACACAGAAAATACTGATAAACCGCTGTTAAATCACTCTCATGTTCAGCTCTCAGTCCTTTCTCTCTGCAAGCATGTCTTCTGTGACCGGAGGCAGTTGGATAAACACTGAAAAAGTGCACAGCACCCCCCACTGGCCAGGGGTAAATCGATTCAGAAGATTTGCTGAATCAATATGGAATTTTGAGGGGAATAATTGCAATGCATTGCTGAATCTATATTTCTGTCCAACCCTAGCACACATACAAAGACACAGAAACAGATATATCGAGCATAACACGAGCTGAGGGCTGTGGAGTGGTGCAGAGATTACTTATTTTGTGGGCAAACGCGGAAGTTGGCATCACACTGGTTCTCTCGATCACACACTTATTAAAAAGCTAATGGACTTTTTCACTGTGTTTGGAGCAGGCCTTCTTAGGGGGTTGCAAGTGGACTTTGGGGGGGGGGGGGTTAGTCATATCCTGATATTCATGATTCTAATCAAATACAATTTAAAACTAGAAAAGCACTCAGAGAGCGCAGACCTCCGTCAAACAGTTTCAGTCCACCCTGAACACACATGAATACATGTATTAGACAGATACATGTATGCACATGTCTGTATTCCCTGCTTTGGAAATCCCCCAGTCCACGGTTACCATGACAATGGAGCACTTTCTTGGCACTTTGATGTTGAATTCTGGAAATGCCCGGCGGCCGCCCGAGCCACCCTCACGATTTCCGTGGAAATTTTCTAGTTACCTTGGCAATGTTAAAGAATCCTAGAGAAGAAGTAGTCCTGGATCTGGATGGTGATCCGGATCAGTCCCAAAATCTAATCATTTCTTCCTTATCCCATTACAGACACTTCCAGAAAATTTCATCCAAATCCGTCCATAACTTTTCAAGTTATATTGAACATAGACAGACAGACAAACCAACGCGGGCAAAAACATAACCTCTGCCAATAAATTGGCAAAGGTAAAAAAGAATTTAGTCAAATCTAATATTTGTTTTGTTTTGTTTAAAAAAAAAAACTTTTAGCTGGGGTTAAACATCCTAAATAGGCATTAAACTGTTAGACTGTCAAATGTTCTTGCTTTTATTTGTTGTTTTTAAATGATGCAGGGAAAATGTCAACAAAAATGTCAAAAAATTTTACAAGAACGATTGAAGATGTGATGAAGATGCTTTGATTTGTTTAGAATCTTGCAGATTTATTCTTCAAGAAAAGATTTAAGGTGTGTAGAAAAGATGCATTTTGTTATAAAAGATTAAACATTAAAACCTTCTGTGCTTGTGTTCATCACAAACTTCATTTCAGGCATTAATCTAAAACTGGTATTCTAAATCCTGTATACTGTAGGGCTAAGAAACAGGTTTTGCTTAATGCAACTATGGGCTCTAATTTCCTGGCACAACTCAGGGTGGCGTAGCCTGGCGCACCCTGCGCAGTGGTAACTTTGTCTGGCGCACCGCTGTGCGCAGCCAGTTTGGCAGTTTGGTAGACCGGCTGCGATGGGTGTGACGGCGCACCAGGGGGGAGGTGTTGAAAGATTCAGCTTGGCGCTGTGAAAATTTGGTGCCAAAAACACACGTGGACGGTGCGCTGAAAGCCTGCTGAAAGCCCGCTAGCTCCAACCTTGTCTATTCTCGGCGCAGACGAGGCACACCCAGTGCAGTGGTAATTTGGCTGACAGGTGCACAGTGTGCACACATCACCAAAACCTCACAGGCAGGTGTCCAGAGTGTCAGGCACATTTCAATGCAATAAACAATCACAACAACCACTATTTAATGTAACCGTCTGAACCAGCACATACATTTGTATCTATATTAATTGTCCCATCACATCTGATGTCAGATCAGAGACGTTTGTCATAACTAACGAGTTCACATCTCTCAGCCAACCACAAACAGCCACATCATCCGATACGGAGCATCCGGCTTCTCTCATCTCATGAAATTCAAAAGAAAAGATAAAAGAGAGAGACGCTCGCTGAATAAATGTAAGTCACTCAGTGTCTTAAGGATTTACCTGTGATTGCCCATATTTCTCTGTTTTAATCTTTATTCTTAACGTGATCTAAAAAGATGGAGTACATTATTGCAAGGAGGATGAGGAGGAGATATCGGGGAGGAATATTTCACCAAAGGTTCTGCTATTTAGCGATGACAGACCAGGAATGCAGATGGATCACAAGCATGATATAAAGCAGGGGTGTCCAAACTACGGCCCACGGGCCAACTGCGGCCCGCCATACATTTTTAATTGGCCCGTATCAAAGTCCAAAATATAATGGACTATGCCCCGCACGTAATATTTGCACTTCACTGTATTGTACTTCTAAGTTTCAACACTAGGTGGAGCAACTGTCTCGACCAGGGTCACTTTTCTCTCATGCCATATTATTAACCGTAATTTTTAATTTTCCTTTTCTGATTCCAATTAAATGACAGCATTCACATAATTACACAGTGTCCGAAATACCTGTCAATAGTCGGTCAATTTCGTCAATTAGAAAATGACTAACACATAGACCTATGAACAGGATCAGCAGCGCGACTACAGTGCACATTGGGGGCTACAAGCTCCCTCACAGTGCAGGTCACAACCACTGCAGGTGACGAGGGTCTTATGTTTTGCAATGACAGTTTATTTGGCTCTTTGTCCCGTTTTCGGGTATTTGTGGCTGCTGTAAAATTGGCGGTAAAATCACTTCCACTAAATGTAGGCCTATCATTATATCTCATTCCACAGCCGTCCTAAACCATCCGTCAGACTGCAGTAAGTGTCTTTACCATCTGAATGAGACACCCAACACGATCACTGACACCAGCTTTGTGTCGAAATACTTAAAATGGTGCCTGATGGGTTTACCTTCAGGCAACAAGAGTCGCTCACTTAAGAAAGACGCCAAAATCTCCAATCTCACACAATGTGAGTGAGAACTTGTTTCAAGATTTTTACTTTTTAATTTTGAGTGATCAAAAATTTAGTCCAGCTGATTATTGAACAGTGCAGCACGCACGGTGGGAGCGTCTACTGCGCTCTAAAGCCACATCTGAACGGCATGTAGAATCTCTTTCGGCTTAATATAATGACTTTAAAAACACCAAATGATTTGATTCAACAAATTTCGTTAGGTTACAATGTTGTGAATTGTAAAATATCACTTCCATGAGCCTATTTCTTCATGACTCCTCAACATTACGTCTTTCTTCTGTTTTGCACGCACATGGCTAATTTGCATGCACGCACAGGATTGGCTGGCTTTACTTGACAAAACAATATTTGTGAATACATGTTTTAAATTCTAAATACCAGACAAGGTGAGCTTCAAGCCTATCTCAGCTGCTATTGGGCGAGACAAGGGGTACACCCTGTATTTGACTGATATTACCAACATTAGTGCGTTAGAGGTGAGGCAGTATACCTCACATCGAGTGAGTGGCTCAGTTCTTCGTATATTTTGCTGTATGTGGCCCTCAGGAGAAAAAGTTTGGACACCCCTGATCTAAAGCATGAGGGATGGAGGCGTGGGTGCGCCTCCCTGCGCCAGACTGCGCCGTGCATGAAACTTGCAAAATGCCCTGGACACACCCCGTTGGCGGGGCGCAGGCGTAGACTGCGCCTGGTCTACGAAATTAGAGCCCTTTGACTCAAAAATGCACTTTTGCTTTTTTTTTTGCTCATTCCTGCTGCACTCTGTTGAACCAAAGCATATTTAAATATCATTTCACTAAATCTTTACATATTATTTTAGATTATTTGTACAGGACTTTATCAGAACACTGACAGAAATGTTCTCTATGCATTTTTTACTTATTTGTATTTTGCAGGTGTCTTTATGGCTCACTCAGTGATGAATACAAAGAATAAGACAGGCATACTGACTGCAATGTGTGTGTTCACGCACTGGGGGTGAGGGGGGTGCAGGTAGCCTGACAAATCGCACCCTAATCAGCTCCCTGGGGACTCTGTGTGTGTTGTATGCATAACAGAGTGTGTATGTGTGCAGAGCTCTGAATGTGTGAATAATGTGTGCTGTGTGTGTGTGTGTGTGTGTGTGTTAGGGTCTCTGATGAATAAGGGGGCTTGAGCTGCTGTATCACAGACGCAGAGCAGCACAGCCCTTCAATAATTTACAATAAATGAAAGTGAAAAATTAATGAGAGCAGATCCTATCCTGTGTTTGTCCTCCTCCTCGTCTCCTGGTGTCCTCCTGTAGACGTCTTCCTCAGCTTGTGTCTTCTCCTCTCTTCCTTGTCTCCTGGTGTAACAGTTTCAAATACGTCCTCTCCTGCTCATCGGTTGGATACAGCTTTGTCTAAGTCATATACATTCATACTCATACTCACATTTTTCACACTCTGTCCCATGCTGCGCTGTGTAAGCAATAACCTCTGTGATGGAAAATAAAGACATTAAAGCCAAACTGTTAAAAAGCTGCCGTTCCTTGAGTTTCCACTTAAGGCTGACACCAGAAATCACAAACACTGCCTGTTCAAATACTATATCACAAATAAATAAAAATGCTAGAAACAGCCACAATTCGGCTTCAGAAGCCTCCATTGGTAACCACACAGCACACGTCATTCAACCTTTGTTTAATTTTTAGGGGCAGCACATCACAGTAACACATTAGAGTACTCAGGACACTTTTTGTTCTGAGGAGTGACATAGTGGGTCATATCACCTCAAAATGTTTTGGTAGAAAAAAAAAGTGTCTTTCCTTGTCCAGCCAAACACAGTTACATGTTTAAGCTGCACTATGCATTTTTATGTCTTATTTCATTGGCCAACATGACACACCACATGAACTGTTCTATATATTTCACTTGTCCATCTGGATAACAGCCCATAGAAAGTGTTTGGAAAAGGGCTGAACCTTTAAAAAGCACATCCAGCAGGTGATTGGATGGTCATACCATCAGTCAAATTCAGTACGGGTGAATCAGATAATGTAGTAGGTGAATAGAAAAAAACATTTCTATCGAGAAAAGCTATCAGTGTTGCTGTTTGTTTTTCATTTAATAAAGAAAAGCAGTCCAGATCTGATAAAGCTGCTACTGAAGCTGTTAGCATCTATGCTACCTCTGAACGATCAGTCACTTCTGCACATAGCTCCCTCCTCTCCCTGCTCTAAAGGACACTGATTAGGCCGTCTGGCTTTGGGCCGCTCACAATCATTGTAGATTGGTGCTTGGCAAGATGGATCATCCTATTTAAAGACACTGAATCAGTTGCTGCACAAGGTCAGTCATTGCCTCAGAAATTATAATAATCTGTCAGGCTCTTGTTATTTGAGCCATCTGGGAGACTGTCAGACTTCTGTGCCTTCTCTGGCTCGATATTCAGCCTTCAGGAAGTTTAGCAAGGGATGTTTGCTTTGTGACCAATATGGATCCAGTCTAGTGTCTCCATAAGCTTCACTCTCAATCAATCAAAGTACTATATCTACCTATCCTCTTGTCCAATGATCTTACCTGGACAGTGTTGAGGTTATTTCCTGGTGTGTGGATTTAAAAAATCCAAGAGGAGGTTGTCCATGTTACCTTTGATATCATGAATGTAAAGCTTATGCCTGAAAAGATGTCTTTAGAGAAAACAGTCTTACACAGTAACTGAACCAAGACACTGTTAATACATGCCCAAAGACTCAGTGATTAAGAACTGTGAGGACACAGAAAAACACTAAAGGACAAAGGAAGGCATTATTGGGTGTAAAACAACGTCCAAACACATTCTGAATACTTTTGGAGGTCTCTGACACTCTGCTGTTTAAACATACAATCTGAATGCAAAAGATCACAGTGCAAAAATGTCTGATCATATTTCAGAGTTCCTACCAACAATGTTGAATATTGTTGGATTACATCAAATGACTAGCACTTCTTTCAATAGTGTTTGTAGGGTTGTATGAAATAGCTGCGTTCATATCATGTGCTTTTATTCATGGAAATATGAACCTGAAAATGCAGAAATGGAATTATGTCCCACCCTTAATAGCAGCTAAAGACCAGAATATTTTTACCTAGAAAGCAAACACAAAGTCAGATGACTTTCTCTCCCACCATTGTTGATGACAAAGCCAACATCAGAGTCCCATTTCTCTGTGATTTGATTGGTTATCGAGGAAGACATTGATGAAAATGCAGCTGTTTCTAAAGGAGATTTTTTCTTTTAGCTGACTCTGGGTTTTTTTTTCTGAGTAGGATGGTTACACTGAAAAAAAAAAAATCTTGGTATTGTACTGAAAATGAGTGCCTGTGGGGATGCTGGTTTGGCACAGTGGGTAGCAACCATGCAAATGTCAGTCATGAAGGTTTTTGTCTTGTGCAGCCGACCTGGGTATGATTCCCACCTGAGATCCCTTTGCCATGCATCTTCCCCTGCTGTCTATACCTCTTTCTAAAGCAGGGTACACACATAAAGGTTATTGGGCTGTTGTTGTCCCAACTTCCCCCTTCCCGACCAAGGACGGCAAATGCCCGATTATCTTATGTCTTATACAATTATCCTATAAGATTGTCCTGTGGTCTGAGGTGTGTTAAGAGTGAATTTGTCCCAATAATCGGCTCCGAAATACGTCGGGGCAGAAAATCGCAAACATTAAACTTGTTCAATATTTATGACCAAAAATCTTCATGTGTGTGGAGAAAGCCGACAACTCCTGAGTCAGGACTCTGTGAATTGTGACGTGGAACAGAATGTAGCCAATCAGGAAGCGAGCTGACTGAGGAACAAGGAAGCAGGCACAAATAAAAAAAAAAGCATGGCTGACCTAAAACCTAAGTTTGGTGGACCTCAGAAACCTCTTCTTCCTTATTTTTGTTAGATCACGTTTGATCAGATTTCTGTCTTGGAGGAATAGTTTCTAGATCAGTCATGGGACAGAATGGTTATGTGTATGATGTGCTGTTTTGAGATTATTGGAGCATACCACACACAGTACGACCAAAACTGTTTGATGACTGATTTTTTATCTTCATGTGTGGGGTCCCTAACAGATAAAAAATCCCTTCAGATTTAGAAAATTGTTATGTGTGTGCCCTGCTCAAGTCTGTCCTCAGTCTCTAGACTATTATAATAGGTCAGAAATGCCCCAAAAAATCTTAAAAAAAGAGAAAAGAAGCAC
This sequence comes from Cetoscarus ocellatus, assembly GCA_037902135.1. NCBI lineage: Eukaryota > Metazoa > Chordata > Actinopteri > Labriformes > Labridae > Cetoscarus > Cetoscarus ocellatus. The sequence goes on from JBAMNC010000367.1 coordinate 510,916, forward strand.
CTGTAGCACCAAGGATGGAAGCTGTGCCCATAAGCTAATTGGCAAACCCACTGAAGTTTGAGAAATCTAAAGACATTAATAGCACCCTGATCATCTCAAAAGCTGACAATAAGGAGGAAGAGGTCTATAATGGGGGGACGGGGGTTCTACTTTGCTCAGTGAACCTTTGGTTCATATGTTAAAGTGACTGCACTTTTCCTCCATCCTGTATAAAGAATACACAAAGAGGAGGTTCTCTAGTTGATACATGGTGATGGATCTAACTTCTAGATGGCTGCTTGCAGAAAGCCTCTTTCCACATTCAGTAAAAAACAGGAGGAAACCACAGAGTATTTTAATGGGGGCTGTTTGTGTCAGAGTTTCATAAGTGCCACATGCTTTTTGAGTTAGATCTTGATATGGAGAAATGTCAGGAGGACACAATAAGCAATCTTTAAAGCTATTAGCAACCATAATCTGTTCTTAGAAAGCCCCTGGCTGGGAATTGAACCATGAGCCTCTTCGCTATGGGGCTGTGCTTACCACAGCACATCACTGCCAACCAGTTTGCAGTCTTTGTATTTAAGCATTAAGATTTAATGTATTATAATAATCAGAAGCCATAAGGCTCAACAGTGTGCTTAGTACAATAAAAATCACCTTTGTTTTCTTCACAGAAGATTGGATAATCATTAAAGGTAGACTTAGCACTAGCTGTATTTGTAACACTGCTATCTGCTCCTGTAGAAAAAAGTTTGTATATGTTTTTTGTTTTAAGGTACATACACAACATACAGTGAATTTTCTTTGGTTGGCCATACACCAGGTGATTTTCAAATCTTAGGTGATTTTACAGCATTGGACACCACATTCATAAGAAAATCCAGAAGTTACATGATTGTGTGTGGGGACCAGATGGTTGTTACAGCCTAAACACACATTTACAGCCTAATTATGTAATGTGCCTGAATGCCAGGTGTCCATACTGGTCAGACGGTCAGTCCACTCTCTGTCTGTCAGCAGGCTGATCCAAAGTTAGGTTGGGAGGGCATGGACAGTATGGCTGCGACCACAGATCAGCATCAAGTGTCTCAGGAGCTCCTTGCTGTTGTCACATGGTTTAGTCCATTTCTGTCTACGGTCAAGTCAGTGACAAGCCTGGAATCACGTCCAGCGTCCCGCCATTCCTCAGATCTTTCAGATAGGGAGGTCGGTGTAAATGTCTGGCAGGACACTGTCTTCTGTGTGGCCAGCTCTAGGCAGAAGAACTTCACTACCACTATCCTGGAGTGTCACAACGATGTCTCTTATAGGTGGAGACTGTTGTTGCCTTGGAAATTTTCACTGCACCTTTAAGGTTTGGCTGTCAATGATGAATGCAGACACCAAAAACAATATATAAAACCAGCAAATATACCAAGACTCAAATATACAACAAAATTAAAATCAACAATACTAACAGGACGATTAAGGCCACTACACTTTGTATTGTGCTTGAGCATGTTTTATCCTCTAACAGCAGAAAGAAGTGGATGAAGCCATTTGATATATGTCACTTGATTATTAAAAGAGATTTTGGAGCGTTGATGATGTTTATCTGTGGATGATGCCATACAGTACACTCCAACTCAACCAAACTTCACCTGCTAACAGATGAAGAGGCCATAATAAGGCAGGACTTAAGGCTGTCTGACCAATAACATATTCATGCAGACTTGTAGCCAATGATTATTAGCAAAATAAGACTTTGACCCCTGAGATTTTTTTCAAGACCAAACCATAAAAACTTTAAACAGCAGTGGTTGTAGGCCTATTTCCTCTATTCTCTGTTGAGTCCAGAAACTGTTCCTCAAACATGTATACAATGCATTTGTGATTTGCTCCTCAAATAGCAGAATTGGACTGAGCAGCGCAGTTTTTGCTGCCTTTTCATTCTGCACTTTCTCTGAAGTCCTTTCGGGCCTCCCTTGGGAAGCCCGCTGGTTCAAGATTTTTCCAAAAGAGTGTTTGATTTAGCAAATGAGTTTAGGTCTCTGACAAAGTGGTTCAGAGAGTGACATTTAGTATTTTAGCCATCCTAAACTGTCAGCCAGATTCTGGCTGGGAAAATGTGAGTGCAGGTCAGATGACCACAAGGTACATGGAGAAAGAAGATCAGTGTCCATTAAGAATGTTTGAAAGGCTTTATTGACAATACATCATGGTCTTTTACTGTAGTATGTGCAGCTCATTCATTTCACAAAAAGAAAACATACACAAAGTCAAAGTATCCTGTTATTTTTCTCCCTTTTCTGATTCCCTTTCTATCATCAAAAGTCTGTAGTAAACCTTTAGCCAGTATGAAAATCATTGATAAAAGGACTTTCAGAGCTGTCAATGGAGGATAAATATGGAGATATTTACATCTAGAACTAGAGCTGCTGAAAAAATGAAGGGTCACTGTTTGGCTTCATATTTAAGAGTGTGGAGAGTCTGCTTTAGAAATCTGCACAATAATACAAGTAGTTCAATCCTAAATCTCCCGCTGCTCTTTCCTGATCCTCTGTCTGTGCTGAAGCTCAATACCATGATCATGCTCACATGTTTGCATACATCTGCAGATCCTGTTCCTGCACCACCATGTGTGTGTTCTTCTGAGACTCCCGTGTTTGCGTGTGCCTGTAAACATATTGAACGAGTGTCTGTTTCGGTGGCATTTTGTGTGTTCATCTCAGCGTGTTGTGACGTACGTGTGTGTGTTTAGTCTGTGAGACGCGTCAGTAACTGGGGCAGAACTGATTGTTGCTGATGGCTGTAGGCGAGCGCAGACCTACATTCTGCTCCGCCGTACAGAGGAGGAGGAGGAGGAGGAGGAGGGGGTGTGTAGGGTGTTAAAAAAAATTGGGGTCTCTCCTGAACTGCTCTCCCTCCTGTATCACTCCTCTTCAAATGTGATCTCCCTCTCCTCTCAGTTGAGCTGACCAGCGTTTGTCTCGCTCCCTTCCTACATCTCCTCAGACTGTCAGCCCTGACATTTGACAGACACGGAGACTTAGTCAGCACAAAAGGAGGAAACGACTTTTGGAGAAAATCAGGAAAGCATGACAAAGAGAAGAGAAAGGGGAGATGTGAGAAGCGATAAAATGAGTGACAGTGACTCTAAATAATAAAAAAAGATCACAACTGTGGAGGAAGCAGTGGCTCAGTCTGGAGGGGCTTGGGCTGCTGAAAGGTTGTTGGTTCATGGTCCCATGTGATCAATAAAGCTGCGTTTCCACCAAGCAGTCCGTTTCAGTCTGGGTCGGTATAGTTTGCAATTACGGGTGTTTTCGCTGTCAAATACGGAGCTAAGGTGTCCAAATAACCCACCTGTGCTGTCCCACTTTTTGGCATCCTTCTGAAGGCTTGCAGAGAGAACCAAACCCTAAAGGGTGGAGCTAAAGGCGCTGCAGTCTGTTGACAGGTTACCAAAATCATCTATTACCAGGCAACAGCAGCTAAAACTCACACACACACTTCCTATGTAAGTCATGGATTTAGAGTGATTGATTTACTGCTGTTGCTGTAAAGAATTGACCTATTGCTAAACAGTGTTTCTTCTGTCGACTAGTTATTTTCGTCATTGTTTTCGTCAACAGCCTTTTTTTCCCTGACGAAAACTAGACTATAACTAAAAAAACATGTGTACATTGACAAAAACTAAAACTAAATCAACTGGCATTATCATTAGCAAATAAAAACTAGACTAAAATGTTTGACAGAGACTAAATCCAATCAGACCTTATTTCGTCATGTAGAAAGTAAAGAAAAGTTAGGAATCACAGCTATGTTGATTGTGTGGAAAGGTTGGGTGAGTTAAGAGGGACATCCAATCACAACAGCCGTAGCTTCATGGTGGCGGGATCCAAGTGTAAAACATGACTTCAGAAATTCAAGGAAACACAAACAATGCCTTACACTTTACACTTCATATTTTAGTCGACTAAATTTACAGTAGATTTGATTAACTAAAATGTTGTGAAATTTTACCAACTAAAACTAGACTAAAATTAAAAAAATTAAGATGACTAAATTATGACTAAAACTAAACAATATTTTAGGCAAAAGACTATAACTAAATTAAAAAGTGCTGTCAATAATAACACCTTTTCTAGACCCCACCCTTCAATGCCACAGACCAATCACATGTCTAGGAGCCTCTTAATACACTCTGTAGTTTTATTGATATTTACACAGTTAAGACTGAGAGAAATGTCAAACGATGTTAATGGGAGACATGTAACACTAATACAAGGTATCCTGAAAGGCAAGAGGATGGAGTGTACTTTATTTTATGAGGTCCCTCCCTGAAAATGAGATGCTGCATCTCAAAGAGCTTACCTCTAATGACTTTATATTCAGCAGAGACAAATATGATGAAGGCAGGTCCATGATTGGCCCATGGATCCGTCACTAGCTTTTGTTCTTACTTTTGTCCACTTGTCTCCGCTCAACTCCCTTCCTTCACCCTCACACTCAACACAGCATCGTGTGGATGGCTGTTCATCATGAGAATGGGATCCACATTCAAGATTTCCTGCTGCTAAACAGAGGTTTTTTTTGCCACCACGATTGATTCATGTTGGTTTTTGCATATATGTATGTGTATATATATGTATATGTGTATTTTATATATATATATGTATCTATGCATATATGTGTATCCATAAATTGAAGAGTTAGAGATAACACTTGTTATGAATTGGCGCTATACAAATAAGGACTGATTTATTGATTGTATTCTAGTTAGTTCACTTCTTTAGCCCATTCATATAAACCTTTGGTTATTTATTTATGTATTTAGTACTCATGATTCTATGTATTCAAAACACAATCCTAGCGTATGCATATATTTTGTGTTAGCTATTGTGGCCTTAAAGGATAAGTTTGGTTTTTTGACACCTGGACCTTATTTTTAGGATTAAATACACTCGTAGACTCACCCAGACAATTTTGGCGGAGCTCGGAGCCGTTTTCGAGCAATTTAGATCTATCCAACGGCATTTTTTCTCATGCCAAGCAGTAGCAGACGGTGCCAGAAATGGTATTTTGGGGGGCATCAATACGTGTCTCCTCTGGTCTCAAGTCCCACTCTGAGCAGCAGAGGCACTCCTCCTCTGTTGTGTTTGCCGTGCAATGTCCACAACAACACCACCAGTTAGCCCCCATTGGTGGACGTGCAGTGGTTGCTTGTTCTCTGGCCAGCTGTTCGGCTCTTTCCCTCTGCAGCCTCCTTTCAAATAGGTCCTCCTCAGTATATTCTGGCTCAAAACGATACGGGCATCCATTATACTCAAAGTCATCGTCAGACACTTCTACATCGGATAAATATTCCGCCATGTTGCACAAAAATAGCCGTGTAGCCATGTAGCCTAGCAACAACAGCGGCTCTACTCATGTTCTTGTCTATGACGTCACCAAAAGTTACCCATCCTTGTAAAGCCCCAGATGACCATAACAACAAAGTTGAGCTGACATGGTGATAACACTGGCCATTCATTTATAAAATGTAGCTGAAATGAGTGAGTTTCGCAGCAGATAATGTCTAATTTAGGGGCTTCGATTTCTGGCCCCGTCTGCTACTATGGCATGAGGAAAAATGCCGTTAGATAGATCTAAATTGCTCGAAAACGGCTCCGAGCTCCGCCAAAATTGTCTGAGTGAGTCTACGAGCGTATTTAATCCTAAAAGTAAGGTCCAGGTGTCAATAAACCAAACTTATCCTTTAAATTTCTAGCCTTTCTATCATTTGTACATGGAGCAGCCAAAACTTAAATGTTCTTGTGATCAATTAAACATCTTCTGAGTGTCCTAGCCTAGGTTAGTTATTCTCCATCTACAAAAACCCAAAACCAGTGAAGTTGGCACGTTGTGTAAATCGTAAATAAAAACAGAATACAATGATTTGCAAATCCCTTTCAACCTATATTCAATTGAATACACAGCAAAGACAAGATACTTAATGTTCGAACTGGTAAACTGTGTTATTTTTTGCAAATATTAGCTCATTTTGAATTTGATGCCTGCAACATGTTTCAAAACAGCTGGCACAAGTGGCAAAAAAGACTGAGAAAGTTGAGGAATGCTCATCAAGCACTTATTTGGAACATCCCACAGGTGAACAGGCTAATTGAGAACAGGTGGGTGCCATGATTGGGTATAAAAGCAGCTTCCCTGAAATGGTCAGTCATTCACAAACAAGGATGGGGCGAGGGTCACCACTTTGTGAACAAATGCGTGAGCAAATTGTCGAACAGTTTAAGAACAACATTTCTCAATGAGCTATTGCGAGAAATTTAGGGATTTCATCATCTACGGTCCGTAATATCATCAAAAGGTTCAGAGAATCTGGAGAAATTACTGCATGTAAGCAGCAAGGCCGAAAAACCAACATTGAATGCCCGTGACCTTCGATCCCTCAGGCGGTACTGCATCAAAAACTGGCATCACTGTGTAAAGGATATCACCACATGGGCTCAGGAACACTTCAGAAAACCACTGTCAGTAACTACAGTTCGTCGCTACATCTGTAAGTGCAAGTTAAAACTCTACTATGCAAAGCGAAAGCCATTTATCAACAACACCCAGAAACGCCGCCGGCTTCGCTGGGCCCGAGCTCATCTAAGATGGACTGATGCAAAGTGGAAAAGTGTTCTGTGGTCTGACGAGTCCACATTTCAAATTGTTTTTGGAAAGTGTGGTCGTCGTGTCCTCTGGACCAAAGAGGGAAAGAACCAGCCGGACTGTTATAGGCGCAAAGTTCAAAAGCCAGCATCTGTGATGGTATGGGGGTGTATTAGTGCCCAAGGCATGGGTAACTTACACATCTGTGAAGCCACCATTAATGCTGAACATTACATACAGGTTTTGGAGCAACATATGTTGCCATCCAAGCAACGTCTTTTTCATGGACTCCCCTGCTTATTTCAGCAAGACAATGCCAAGCCACATTCTGCACGTGTTACAACAGCGTGGCTTCGTAGTAAAAGAGTGGGGGTACTAGACTGGCCTGCCTGTAGTCCAGACCTGTCCCCCATTGAAAATATGTGATGCATTATGAAGCATAAAATACAACAACGGAGACCCTGGACTGTTGAACAACTTAAGCTGTACATCAAGCAAGAATGGGAAAGAATTCCACCCGAAAAGCTTCAAAAATTGGTCTCCTCAGTTCCCAAAAGTTTACCAAGTGTTGTTAAAAGGAAAGGCGATGTAACACAGTGGTAAAAAGGCCCCTGTGCCAACTTTGAAAACAATAAAAAAATGACCTGTACTCTACATAAAAAAGCTTAAATCTACAGAAACACTGACAGGATTAGACCTCTGCGGCCACAACATAGTAAATATTTTGTACTCATTTTTTCTGCTGAAAACTTTGAATATGCACCACAATTCATTTGGAAGCCTGTGGGGCACCACTTTTGGAGAAACTTGTATGAAAATGTCATAATGATAACTCCATGCATGCAACAATTAGATCTTTGCATTTTTTAATGTTTCTAGATGTAGAGACACATTCTGGTATGTGCATGGAAGGGGAAACACAAGCTAGAGAGCTTGGAAACAAACTAAAGTGCACCGTCTCTCTGTGCATGTTTAAGTTCCTCTTTGACAAAAACAAAACTAAAAGTCCTCTCATCAGTTTTTCTTTTGTGGCTTGAAATATTTCCAGTAACTGAAAAATCAGATGCTGATCAGTTCACACATCACTGGACATTGCTGAGAGAAACTCCCATCTGCTGTCAGCACGCAGTATTCAGTTGCTCAAGTTCTGCTGCTTCTGCTCAAAAGAAACGCTGAGTCAGCTGATTTAACCCTCAGCTGACACCCGACCTCTGACCCCACCCAGGGACCTCGGGCTGAGCACTTTCAGCTTCTGTGTATGTGTGGCAATCACAGCACAGTGCAGGATACTGCTTTTAAAATTCACTGAGGTATGATACAAATATCAGAATATATAAAGTAAAGCTGTTTTTAATTACATTAATTTCTTTAATATTTTCAGATAAGGCTTCCCCAGAAATCATTCCTAGTTGCTCATGGTGTCTTCAAACAGGGTCAAGTTTCCTATATTCACAAATGGAGATCATTTAAACATCCATTTTTCACAACACTGTTAATAATCCTTTTTACCTGAGTGCCTTGAGTTTACAAGATTTAATGACCTCCTCAGATGTAACTCAGCATGTTGTCACTGTTGGGCATCAGCCTCCTGTCTAATCTTTATTTTCCATAAACAGTGCTATTGGTCACTCCCCATGATAGTGAGTGGGTTTATACACTTTTAACTAAAATAAAGTACAAGGAAATAATCAGACAATACAGTATTTATTCATTAAAGTGTTTTTTTTTCATTTCCTGAAAAGTAGCAGTTTGGGAGATAGGAGGTTTGTGCTTGACAACAACAATATGCACTTTAGTTTTCTGCCATGTACAAGACCAACTAAAGCTCTGAAGTCAGGTGTGTCCAAGTGCTTGTGTTGCACCTGTGGCCTGTGATCAGTTTTTGTTGGGCCTTGGCTGATTATAAAACTAAAATGAAATATGGCCTATATTGGTGAGAAGATTTACAACCAAGTGAGAAAATCTTAATGTCTTACTGGCAATATTTAGGCCTGCCTCACACTTTGAAAACCACTGATCAACAAATTTAGCCGTGCTTATCTCCTGCGAAGTAGTGGAGTGTTTTAACAAAACTTTAAGGTCAGTATTGATTACCTGGATCATTTAATAATATATCACATGAAGCAAAATCCACAGTGAAGTTTTGTTTGCAGCAGCACTGAATGAGCTAATTGTAATGCTATGAATTTCCAGTGTTGTGTTTGAAAACATAATGCTGTTTGATGATGACCAAATGAGCTGTTAAATGCACATATGTGTAGTTCTCCAAATATATGGCTGACAAGCACATGTCAACATTTTAATGGAATGTTGAACAAAGAGGAATGAGTAAGGCCAGTTACAAAGCTTTTGTGTCCGTCAGTATAGCTGCATGTGGTCCCAAATCAACAGTTTCAAATGGAAACTTTGGGATTTTTGTAGTGAGGCAGTATGAGGTCCATACATAAGCCTGAACAAAAGCCCTCGTGATGAAGATCAGCTCAGCATCTGCACAGCAAGAGCCTGGACAGTAGTTGGGGTTTTATATTGCTGCATGTGGAGCCATCAACTCTGTGTAATTTAAAGAGGAAAAAAAACAAGCCATTAACACAGCATAGGGTGATTTCACACCATATTTAACACATTTACAACTTACTTTTCCACATCCAAGCTGCGTTGTGTAGGCACTACTTTGGTACACAGTATAGCCAATGTGTCCTGCTAGCAGCATACACACAGGCTTCATGAGAGGAAACAACTGCTACCAAACAACATACATGGAGGATTTTTGCAGCAAATGACAGATGATTACTTTGGATACTTGGGAATACTTGAATGCACTGGAGTACACACAGGAAAACATTTGTAGATGGAGGGTCAACAGGTTTAAATGAAAGATGAGTAAAAGTGCTACTGGATTTTACCTGTTGTTCTAGGAGTGTATATCGTGAGCTCATGTTGTCAAACTGGATGTAACAAGAGTGTGATGATGAAATTTTTTTTGGGATGTTTAGGGTAGGGCTGAAAGATTTAGCGTTTTTGGATTGAAATCACAATTTCAGATAACGCAATCATGTGATTGTCAAAGCTGCAATTTTTTGCAGTGTTCCTGACTGATCCAGGATCTGCTGTGTCAACTATTTTACACATAGCTGCTTTTTTTTTTTTTTTTTATTTACATGCAATTTGCATTTACGGAAGTGCTGGTAAGCAGGTCAACAGTACAAAGCATCTGTTTAGGAGAAGAAGTTTGAGTATCCCTTAAATAATGAAAACAGATTATTTATTATCAATATTAGATGATGAATAATGTGTTATGTGCTTTTGATCATTGATTTCTTTACTGTTGTCTATACTGTAAACATAATGAATGTTGCACTGAAGCTTGATTTGAAGAAAATCGTGGATCGAATTGAAATTGCAATAATTGCCAGAAAAATTGCAATTAGATCGTTTCCTAAAATCGTTCAGCCCTACTTTCAGGTTCAGATGCCAGTGGCTCTGCAGTCTGCAGCTCTCATAATGCAGAGTCTCCCTGCTGCAATGACAACAGCGGTACTTTCACCATCCAGTGTATTGAGTTACATCACTGAAGTCACTTCTCTGCAAGTAGTCAAAACTTTGAATACCAGTCCTTTGCAGTAGACACAACTCACAACATGGCCCACGGAATTCTCCAGTTCATTTAAAGTGCATAGGTTGTACAGCTTAAATGTTTCTTTTCTTGTCCTATGGAAATATGACAGGGTGGGGAATCTCAGGAAGCAGGGTAAGATGCAGGAATATGCTGCAAACACCAAAGTTGGCAGACAATACAAGTGAGTGTGATGCTATGATCATAGTTTTTTTTCCTGCATACCAATAACCATGTTCTTCTATGAGGAACATCCATGGGAAGAACCTAAAGGCCCTTTTTCCAGTATTTGTCATTTGGACTGTTTGTGGGCTAAAAATAACACAACATCCAGCAGGATGCATTTATTATGCCAAGGTCAGACTACACTATTTTCTTTTCTTTGGTTATGATGGTCACTATGCCATATTAGGCGGCCACAGAGCCATAAAATTGTGCTTTGACTCGTCCAACAGGCGTGACAGACTACTATGGTTGAAACTGACTTCATATAATAACTGATGTGATGATGGAAGAAGGGCTGACACTGAATACAGCAAACAAACACTGTATTTACCTTTTTGTCTTTACAAAAGCTATGAAGAGTCATATATTAGTTTTGATGATAAATGTAAGCGGTTACTCACCAAAACACTGACATGTCTCTGATATTTCTCTCCAGTATTTCTCTTTTTACAGTCTGGTGGTAGTCCCTCTTCAACACATCACAAAGGCAGGATTTAGAGCTTGACAAACTCAAGGCAATGACTCCGGTCTGTTTCATACATGGTTCTTGCACATACAGAGCTCCTAGTGCTCCCACTTGTCCCTAATGTGAGGGCATGAATTGTAAGAGGCAGGAAAATAATCAAACGTGCTGGACTCTTGAGGCATCTGCAACAATCCCTGTTGTTCTCAGTCACTGTGACTCTCTCCTTAAAATAAGAGTGTCATGGACGACTGTTGGGTCAGACCATAGTTGTGCATATATGTAGTGAAGTCTGACTTCTGCTTTGGTTTGCTCTCTTTTATTGACCACTGTGGATGCCAAGTAGACCATTAAACTCAAATGTTCTTGGTATTTATGATTCAAGGTCAATGAGGTTTGGACTCAGCTTGGGACAAAAAATTAACCATACTGTCACCTCACACTTCAGGGTTAAAAGGAAAATAATTTCAATTTGCATCAAACTCCCTTAAAGCAATACCATTTTAGTAACTTCCATGGTCTCAGATGAAGTAAGGAAGAGGCTAGTTGAAGTTTTTAAAATAACAAGAAGATGCTGTAGCTGGTCTGGACATGATGCAGCTCCTTTTATAATCCATCAATGTACTAAAACAGAGCCGTGTTCATTTTAAGCAGCACTGCTCACATAGCCTCTGTTATCTGTGATTCACTGCAGCTCCTGATTCATCTCTTAACTCTGTCTGAGCATGATGAAATGCTCCTTTAAAGAACCACTGACTCACCATCTGAGCAGTTTCACCATGAGCCTTTGAATAAATTTCACTGAATGGAGAAATGCTCATCTTTCTTACCTTATTAAAGGTTTCAATTTATCTGCTCTCCAGTGATAGCTGCTTATTTTAGACCTGTTACTGTAGTGCTGTCCTAAAGCTACTCCTTATTAAGTCAATATGATGCCACAGATTTAATTATGTTGTTCCATGTAATGCCTCAAATTGACACTCAAGACAGTTTAACCTTCATTTAGTCCTCAAGTACAAAAAAGGCATAATTTTTATGACACAAAGAAGCAGAGGTTCTCCAATGGTGTGACCTGAAACACCAGCTGGACTGTTTAATATATGCTGTACCGAGCTTATTTCACTGGTCCATCTGGGCAAGAGCCAGTAGAAAGTGTTTGGTCAGGGCAAATTGTTTCACAAGCATATCTGGCAGGTGGACAATTGACACATCAGTCACATTTAATCAGTTAATGTAGTAGGAGGGCATTGCTGCTGTAGTGTAAAGTACAAAATGTGAGCCACTTCATAGAACAAACCCCCACCAAAACATGTCAAAGTGAAGCAAAATTTTCCCTTCTCTCTATAAATGCTTTCAGTGTTGTTTTTTGATTTCATTTAATGAAGAAATACAGTCTGGATCTGCTAAAATTGCTACTAAAGCTGTTAGCATCTATGCTAATCTCAAGAAAAAGCAGTCACTTCCTGCCATCGTCTCACTCGTAGCTCTCAACTCTTGCTGCTTTGAAGGACGCTGATTGGGCTGTGCTGTTTTGGGCTGAGCACAAACACCGTAGATTGGAGGTTGGAAAGATGGATCAGTCTGAATACAGACTTTGAATCAAGCTGCTGCGTGTGGCTAGCCACTGTTGTGCCTTGAGAATTTGTACAACTGGTGTCATTACTATAAACACACAGCAACTTATGAATGAGTTTTTAATTTCCTTTTTCAGTACATCATAAACTTTAACTTTTTTATATAAAAGGTTCAGTCACTTTTAATAATCCCCAAAGCTTTTACAGTAATTAAAGTAAAATCAAAACATTTTGGTTTATTGATCATGTTTTTGTATCTCATGTGTCTGTGACATGACATCATTTTACGTTACCACTGATGCTCTAACAAACACCAGATCTTGAAGTGGGACACAAACTCAAAGCCCATCTGCACAGTGCATCAAATCAAACCAAAATGCTGTACCTTTAAGCTTTTACTGAGAGAAAAATAACAGAGGCTCTGATAACTTTGTAAGTCCTGATAATAAAAAATATCAATCTTTTGTTAAAATTCTATTGTTGGTGGAAGAAAAGTTAGTTTTCTAACTCAAAAGCTAACAAATGGTTACGTTGTGCATGTACAAGGTCGGCCCAGGAAAATAACAATTAATATGGTGTCAGAATGCATGATCAAGAAAGAAAGTGTTTTACAAGAACTTTACACTATAATAAATGTTAAATATTTAATGAGTAACATGATTTTTTATCATATTTCATGAGCAGTACACCTATATTTAAATATATAAAGATTTTCTGCTGCTAAACATTCCACTGTAAGTGTTGCAAAATGTGGCAGAGTGCTGTACTCATCCATTCACTAAAATAAAATAAAATAAAATAAAAGAAGGGTGTGACATTGACCTATACTTTTGAAGAGTGTGTGAAGATAAAATTAGTTAGTTATGATTAGGCCTTATACAAATAAACGTTGATTGTCTGATTGATTGGTTGGTTGATGCATAGCTGATTTACACACCTTATTCAACAGGTAAAGTGGGTTTCTCAGGTCCTCCAGTTTCCATAACAGTTTTCTTCAGACCTGTTGACTCTCCATCTACAGAAGTTTTTATCGCGTGTACTCCAGTTAATACAAGTGTCAAAGGTCAACTGCAGTCATATTTGCTGCACAATCCCTCATTTATCTGGTCGGGTAGAGGTTGTTTCCACTCCAAAACCCTGAACTATCCCTTTAAATCTGTAGATTTCAGGGTTTACTATGCCAACAGCACAGCAGGTGGTGAAAGTAATGAGAAATTTCTCTTGTACAGAATGAAGCAAACAGCGTCATCTGCTTGTACAGTAGCTGTTTGTGAGATCATCATATATCTGCAGAGAGGACTGCAGTAAAACCTTGTCAAATTGATTTAACCTTTCTGAAATCTGTCACTGCTCCGTGCACAGCTGCTCAGACTCTCACACTGCTGTCCTCACTCTTTGAAGTGTGTTTACTTTTGACACTGATCGGATCATTTTCAGGGAAAAGCCTCATGGGAGAAAAGGAGAACCAAAGAGGGATTTGGGCTTTTTGTGGCTGAGCACGTGCTCCTCAGACAGAGTGAACCTGTGAGTGTGTGTATGTGAGTGTGTGTAGGTGAGAGTGTATATATATGTGTAGTGTATGTGTGTGCTGGCGTTAAAGTTTGAGCATGGACACTTTTAGCACATTATGTACAAACAGGATGGGCCGGGCCAGAGCAAGAGAAACACTGGCTGAGATATCTGTTACATCCTTCCTTCTGTCAAGGTCATCGAGGAGCAACGTCACACAAACATGTAGACTAACAGAGAGGGCACATATGGTATTCACACACACACACACACACACTCAAGATGTCCACATGGGTGTGTTCTCTCTTGTATCTGTGTGACGTCTCTCTAAGGATGCTGGATATTTGGCACAAGCTGAGAGGTGAGCGTGTGTGTGCGTATGTGTGTGTACCTGAGCTTGCTTTTATCTACAAGATCCTGTCATATTTGTTCTCACCTCTTCTTTTAAAGTGCTGTTTTAATTTGCAAGCTATTAAGTTATTTCCACATGTAGAGTTTGGGAACTCAGCTCAGTTTGAGGGTGAAGTTGCAACATTGTTCTGATATTCACTTGGTTTGGTTTTCTTTCACATTGCTTTTCTTCAGGTGGACCAAAGCACGTCAAATCCTGTGTAGTCCAGCCTCCCACCACTAGTTGGAGCTTTAGCTGTTGTCTTTGTTTCTGCCTATTTTTGCACTATGACACGTAAATGCATAACTAGCCTCAAATAATAAAATTTTTTTAGCTCCAAGCTAAAAAGTATTCTGTGCCATAAAATAAACCTAAAGTTGCATTGGGCAGCGGTGGCACTTGCATATTGACTGGAGTGATGTGTAAACATCTTCTGGACTGAAGGCATGCAGTGCTGCACAGCAAAAACTGGAGAGTTGAAATTTTGAAGCTAACCATTTCCAAGTTTTTTAACTGAAAAAAAAGGGTATTTCACCACAATCTGAGTTAAATATTAGCATTGTTTTGTCTTAGTTTGACTCTAGACAGTTTTGAACAACATAAATCTGCAACAGTGTTACAGTCGACCCCTTAGGGATTCATTTAACACTTAATTATTTGCTGTGTGGTTATGCTAAGTCACCACATTTTGCTTGATAGTACTGGTGAACACTATCTTAGCCCTCTTATTGTTGTAATATTCAAATCCAAGCCACCATTTGCGCCTTTCTGGCTAACTTGTGTTGCTTGGTCCTCGTTTAGTTTGGATTTCTTTCACACCCACTGTAAACTGAACTCTGGTTCAGTTTACAGTGGCCTGCAGAAGTTAAAAATGAGCATCAGAATGGGGCAAAAAAGGTATTTAAGTGACTTTAAGGTGCAAGATGGGCTGGTCTGAGTATTTCAGAAACTGTTAATTTACTAATGTTTTCACTTGCAACTATTTCTAGGGTTTATAGAGGATGGTCTGAAAAGGGAAGATATCCAGAGAGCTGCAGATCTCTGGGTCAAAATGCCTTGTTGATGCCTGATGTCAGGGGAGACTGGCCAGAGGTGTTTGAGATGACGAAGAGTAACAGTAATTTAAATAATCATTTGTTACAAGCTGTGCAGAAGACCATTTCTGAACACACAACATGTCAGATCTTAGCAGATATAATAGGCTACAGCAGCAGGAGACCACACCAGGTGCTATTCCTGTCAGCCAAGGACAGGAAACTGGAGCTATAATTGGATCAGGCCTACCAAAGCTGGACAATAACAGACTGGAGAAATGTTTGCTGGTCTGATGAGTCCTTCTTCCTGTGCAACACTCAGATGGTAGGGTTGAAATCTGGCGTACACCACATGCCACTATGGATCCATCCTGCCTGGTATCAGCAGTTAAGGCTGCTGGTGGTGGTGTGATGGTGTGGGGTTTATTTTCTTGGCACACTTTTGTCCCTTGGTACCAGCATAGCATTATTTAAACACCAAGGACTGCCTGAGTTTTGTTGTTGACCATGACCACAGTCAACAGCATGACCACAGTATCCCTGTCTTCTGATGGACACTTCCAGTGGGGCAACCTTCCTTGTCAAAAAGCTTAAATTACACATCAATGTGGACCAAATGTTGATGCCATGTAGAATAAAGGCAGTTCAGAGGACAAACACAGGTCAAATAGGTGCCATAAAGGTGACCTGATAAACTGTCTGTGAGTGTATGGTTTTAAGTAATGTATTAAGTGACATGACATACTCAAATTTATGAGGTTGTGGCTGTTCAAATGTTCAAAACCCATCCCCTCTTCTTAGGGACAGTGAGAAAAGTTGTTGGGACGGATACTTTTTAAGCTTTTTTAGCTTAACTGCGCTGACTGATGCTGTGCTCATCAGACAATGATAACCGTGTGCTTTGAATCTCAGCGCTCTTACAGAAACTTTGTGAGTGGAGTTCAGGACTTCAGAGGTTCCTTCAGGTCGAAGCTGCAGCCACTCCAGTGAAAATAAAATATGAAGCCATCAGTTACAGAAGTCTCCATATGATGATCGTGTGGCAATAACAGCAAACAGACTGAAACAGAGACAAGAAAAAGATCCCAGCTATTTCTCTCTGTCCATCTCATTTCCAAGAACCAGGAGCAGGAATATCCAAGGCCAGTGTGACCCCTGAGCTCTTAACCATAACTCTGGATGCTTACAGTATCATGTTACTTTAATGAGGATGCACGCTGTTATAAAATCCGCCCTGTTACTCCTCAGATATATGCAGAAACACAACTGTGCATTTTCTCTCTATCACTACCTATATTAGATTTGTTTTCACAGTAAAAATAGAACAAATGCTTATTCTCTCATGTGTTTTCATCCCTAGCATGAAAGTGACTGGGACAGATCCTGTTTGTGACATCCCCAAGAAATTATTCAACTCACATGAAAAAACTAGCCCTGGAATCTATGAAGACATTAATCCACACATATTCTGTTATGATCAAACATATTGTAGAGCACAATTCTTCAAAGTTAACCCTTTGACTTCCAAACTTAGAGATACAGTTACAACAAATTATTTGTTGGTAAAATCGTGTTCCTTCTTCTTCACTTAGCAACATTTCAGCGTTTATTTTTCAGATTACCCAATCGGGAAGCAGATATGCAGGTCAACCGGCTGGTTGCTTGTTGCTCGGTTATCCTGGGCATGAATGGATTTCTTTTTTTCTGCAACAAAATTTTTGTTTTTTTTGTATGAAAACATCACAGAGAGCAATATTTAGATATGTAGTGGTTGACCAGTTTTCTAAAGAATCATAGATACTTTTTATCGTCATTTTTTTTTCCTTCAACTAAATTATGATTGTTAGAGGATCTTGAAATATGTGAAAAGATTTTTTCTTACCCCGGTGTATGCTCTTACTGTTAGATTTCTGAGGAGCTATGCAGCAACAATTCACTTCCGATTTTTTCTAGTTTTCACACAATTCTATTTATGTACAGCAGCGTCACCAAGTGGATAAATATTGGTGTAACAAACACCATTCAGAGAGGGGAATGAGGGAAAACAGACAAAGATGGGCTTTCAGAGTTTTACAGTGGTATGGTGGCAAAAAGTCTGCTGCACAGTTACAATGTCAGTCAAAGGGTTAATAGCAAACTTAGCAAAAGCAATAAAAAAGCGGTAAAATCATATTTAAACTGTATTACATGAAACTAAATTAACTTTATCGTTCAGAGTTACATTTATTCTTCATAGCCACAATGGCTTTAACATATTCCATATAGTACAATAAACAGTACCATACAGGCTACTCTCTCTGCATATCATGTAAACTCTAGTCTCTAGAAATACTGCTTCGCATCGGGCATTGCGAATCAGGCAAACACTTCTCAAGTTTGTAGAATAATGTTACATCTTTATCAGCTTTTCTCTCATTTCGTCAAACATGCTCTTATAGAAGTCGAACCATTTTTTAAGGTTAATCTGCCATAAAGCAATGGTCTGTATGGTGTGGCATGGCACACTGATGCCTTAGGACAAGTCCAGGGCCTGTCCCTGAGGAGACAAAATGATTTTCATATTGAAAGTGGTCTCTTTTAATAACACAGCATCATTTCAAGAAATATGTCCGCCAACATGAAATCACTGGAAATGTTGTAGTACATATGCCAAGCCTGTTAGTGGCGCTGTAACACTGCTGCAAGCATACACTAAAACCAGTAAAGAGGACATAGACCGTACGCATACATCACTTAAATGTAGCGAACACTGCTGGATGCTGTTCTCTGTGTCCTCTTGTTGCTCACGGTGATTGTAGAGGAGCAAAAGATTTTGCTGTAAAGGCCAAAGCAAGCTCCGAAACTTCTGCAGCATGAACATGACACTGTATTCAGACATTGTTTCTGTTGTTGTCAGGGTTCACACACGTGGTTTGAGAGCGAGGTGGGGCTGTGACATCATTATTTCTGAGGCTATCTGTATTCTTGTACACACAGAAATGCTCGGCCGGCATCTTCAGATTTATCCCCTCTGGGACCAGTTTTCAAAGTGTGCGTTTCTCGGGCACCCAAAACGCTGCATCCATGTGAATGAAATGCCTATACGATTACAATTTTTTGCAGATACGTCTGAATTTGTCTCCATGTGGACAGCCCCTAGTGTGCCTTTAGAATTTGTTATTATAGTGGAATTACTACACTGATAAAAGTGAAGTATTACTTCAACAATAAAACACCTAATGATCATCAACTAAAGGATTATTAAATTCCTTATGCAGCTGCAATTTTTATTACTTTGAAAATCACATACAACTCCATGGGAACACAGTCTTTATGGCAAACAGAATCAACAAGATAAAGGAATTAGTACTTACTCACTATTCTCAGATCTAAGGCTCACTTAAAGGTCCCAGTCCTGGTGTGTCTGCGTGTTTACGTCATGCTTTGGGCATCAGTAAAGCACAGATTTGATTTAAGCTGAATGAAAAATGAAAAATTTTGTCTCTGTACAGATCAGGGGTCTCATTTATAAAACATTGCGTAAGGTCCACACTAAAAGTGAACGTGCGCCCGAAAGCTGAAAATGGCGTGCGGCAAAAAAAAAATCTGATTTATAAAACCGTGCGTGCGCACACTTGCAAGCACTTTTCCCTTTATAAATCACAGTCCACTTGGAAAGTTGCGCAGGTGGTTTTACCTCACATCCCACCCTCTATACACCCACATGTTACCATGAATGGTCAATGCAAAGTACCTCATGAATGTTTTTGCATTGCCTTTCTGCAGTCTTTTCCCAACACGGCTGTGTGTCAGAGGGGCCAGCGATACGCCTTGGATGGGTATAGTCTGCCAAAAGCAAAGAAGAAGAGGAAGCTATGCATCAGGATGAATTTGTCTAAACCACTAAATTTGTCAAAATCATGTTTGAGGATCAAATAATTTCTTCACTGATTGTAGGCACATTTTTTTCATTTTCACTCGGAGCTCTTTTAGCAATGCGAGTGCAGACTGTCATTTGCGCCGATTACATTTGGGAAATCGTACATTGCCGAAAATTGCCCTTTAATGTGCCTGTTCACCCACAGTGTAAGAACCCTGATGTATCGACTGGTCATGTTTATAATGCCATCCAAAACGGCTGGCAGTATTGTGCTGAGGGATGGCTGTCATATCCAAGACCTAAGGACAGAATTTAACTGTATATCTTACCCAAAAGGGGCTTTAGACAGAAAATGTAACAGTATATATTGTTAGTCATATCAAACACATACCTGTCGGCTTATTCCCGCTGGAAGGAGCCGGTTGCCAGAAACCCCAGAGTTTGTCGGCACCTATACGCACCGGGATGGCGCGGTTCAGGCGGGTGCTTTCGTTTAACATGGGCCAGGAAATCTTGATGGTCTCTAAAAACTCTCTCCATCCTGATCCACAGTCTGTGTGATCTTCCAGCAGTGCCAGAGCATCCATTGTGCAGAATTACGCACGAGTGTCACTGCACTATTTATATGCTCACTCAGCAATTAGACTGATTGTTACACACCTTGTCACAGTTAATACTAATCAATCAGTGCTATCCACCGCTCTATATCATGTGAAGATGAAGTATGATATATGAACATTGCATACAGTAGTAAGTGAACACATCTATATCACTGCAGACTCGGGTGTTTATGATGACGCGGGTCTATTATCTGATACGTGATGACATTACATGTATGAGATGAATCTGGCTTCACTTCACCCCCTCACCATCCATGCCGCCAGTTTCCCACATCTCCAAAATGTTCGTACGCCAGCATCAAAGTTGACGTACCGGTGCGCACATTCTCCCGCCAAGTTTATTTTTATAAATCAAAACGTTTGCTTAGGAAGTGACTTAAGCCACTTCCAAGCCACGTTTTGTGCATAAGCAAGCTTTATAAATGAGGCCCCAGATGCAGCTCTTTTTTTTCCGCTTTGGAAACATTCAGATCTGAGGGGGCAAGGAGGCTACAGGAGGCTAAGATAATGAGTGAACAGACAGTAAAACATCACTAAGGTCATCAACCAATATTATTGTTATTTTTATTACTTCAGCAGATTCATAACAAAATTGAGTTTACTTCATACAACCTACTGTAGTTTTGACATCATTCTTTCACTCAGGGCAAATTGTAAAAAGATTTAGATTGATTAAATGAGAATTAAAATTAGGCAAAAAGCAGTTATTTCAATAGATTTGAATGGGACAGGTTTTGTCTAACCTAGTAGCAATTACTAAGGGGGGAGGGGCTTGCTAATGGTCACTTCCTGTTTTCCTAGGGATAAAAAAAGTCTGTTTCTCGCACACAATCATGTTTCTCAAGTGGACACTTGAGGAACTACAGCTTTTGGCCTTACCACACAGGCCTCACTGAAAACAAGAACTCCTCTAACTTTGCTGTTGCAGACCGTAATGCAGCTAAAGAGTTACTAAACTGACTTCAGGTACAGAACTGGTAAATCAGCACTGTGACATGTTTAAAGAAGGTTAAAGGGCCTTAAATATCAGTCCTCGTGGTTCACTGAGGGGTCATGACAGAGATATTTAAAACAGAGAAATGCTTGTTCTGGGTCACCAGGACACATTCCTAAACACATGCACATGCACTCCTCTGGTAGCTGAATCTATTTGACATTTAGCCCCTGGTCGCTGCTCATCTCTGTGGCCCCACAGTGGATCTGTGTGAATGTAGTCTGAAGGTTCAGGGCTGGTTTCGTTATTTTGAGGCCCCGGCGTATGCCAATACAAGGCCCCTCCCCATTAAGTTGAATGTAATCATAGCAGGTGAATGAAATACTTTAGGATTTTGAGGGGATTTAAAGCACAAAAGTAGATCATTTTTGGTCACATTTGTACCAGAGAGAAGAGCACTGCTTAGATCAGGGGTGGGCAAATTTGTTTACCAAGAGGTCTGCATACTTTTTTTAGGGCCTGAGGGTCACACTGTTGCATATTGTTGGGCATGCTCGATGAGGAAAAGAATATATAAATAAACAAAAAATAGCAAATGCAAAGCTTCAATAAGGATAGTACCAATATCAATATATTTTAACTCAAATGTTCAGAATTTAACGAGCATAACTAAAGCCAATTTAAGCTTATTCTTAATGCAATAATAGAATGAATGTTTACCAGTTTTTTCAGCTCAAATATATCATCTTTACCAATGTTTTCAATATAGTTTTTACTAATGCTATATATTATATTTTAATGCCTCATTGAAGATATTTAGAGATAAAATTAGTGCAAAGTAAGTTCTTTGATGACTTGTAAAAAACAAAACATGTACTAGCAATCTAAGTATAGCAAAAATATTTCATCGCCCATCCTAATTTGTGAGTACTGGTGACTCATAATGAATCATATTTGGCAGTTGTTGTTATGTTGTTGTTTTTTTATTCCATATTTCCATTTTTTGGGGGGGGAAGTGATTGGTGGACCACACTGAGTGAGGCAAAGGGCCGCATGTGGCACCCGGGTCCCCAGTTGCCCACCCCTGACATCGATCATACAATTACTTTAAGAATCTTTGGACAACTCAGTGTCAATGATGAACCACAAGTTTCATCAACTTACCCAATACTATTCATGTATTTGTGCAGTTTTGACAATGGCAGGAGAATTATTATTTTAAACACTGGTGTTGGCATCTCTCCTGATTTTTACATTCAGCGCATCATTTATTTTTGGAATGCAGGCAATTTAGGCCTACTGCCTATTTTATAAATTACACACATTTTGCAACATTTGAAAAAGTGAAAAACAGGATTTGCCACTCACTTCTCAGAATATAGTAATTTGTAGCCTAGTTGTAATTTCATCACTTCTATTGACACTGCCAACTGCAAAAAAACAGTTGGCACGGTTGAAACAAGTCAAACTGTTGAAGAGCAGCTTCACCAACCTGCCCAAACGTTACCACATTTCAGTGTATTAGTGCGGCAGATGGAGAGCAGCATAAAAGCATAATAATCTCCAATAATTCACGTTATTAACAGTGACGGATTTGTAGTGGTATACCTCATGTTTTGTATTCATAATGAGTATGTAAGAGTCCCCCTTTAGCCACGAGACCCCACTAAATTGCCCACCTTGTCCAAAACTTAAAACTACTCATGTTTACATATGTTATGTTTGTTTGAATGTAATATGTGTGTGTGTGTTTCTGAGTGTACATGCTGTACATGTGTGTGCCTGTGCGCGCGTGTGGCCATGTGACAGCGGGCCGTGCAGGGCTGTCCTGCCTCCTTTTTTGACTCCCTTGCAGTTGCATGGATCGTATTACTGGCTGCTCTCCCTGCACCGCTGAGCCCACCGCCTCTGCACCAATCACAGCCAGCCGTCAACTCCGCGCACATGCATGCACGTCCGCACGGACACAGACAGCACACACACAAACACGCATTGATCCACGGCTCTGGTGCTTCTCCGCCGCCTTCACATGCGTCCACAACGACTCCGCGGAGCGCTGGCTGCGCCAAGATGAGCGGCGCCCCCGGTACCAACTGAACGACTGACCGCCTGACTGAGCCGGAGCCGCGGGGAGAGAGACAGATAGACAGAAGACAGAGAGAGAGAGGAAGAGAGAGACCATCTCTCTTCTCTTTCAACGCATCTTCCATTCGTCGGGGAGAGACTGCAGCGTCGTTTCTGTCGGCATCTTTCCCTTTTCAACCCCTCCTTCTCCTCATATCCTCGCTGCATCCCTCCGTTTGCTCGCTCTCCCGGTTCCGAGGAGAAACAGGAGAGCCGGGTCGTGATTTTTGTGGAAATACATTTTTGCATTTTTCCCTGCTGGGTGTTGGTAGCGCGCCGTTGCTGCGCGCTTTGTAAATTCCGGTGAATGGTGGATTTGGCAAACATGGAGACCGTGGAGAAGGAATGCGGGGCCCTCGGGGGTCTATTCCAGGCGATTGTCAACGACATGAAGGTAAATAAAAGCCAGATTTTTTATGTTTCACTGGCTCTGCCATCGGCATTCTGCACATGTGCTTCCTCTGTGAGAGAATAATGAACCAGTCTGATCAGAACGGGGCTGCTAATACGCGTCTTGACTGTCCACACATGCGTCCTCTAATAAGCTGGTGGTGGTTTTTGGTTGGATTACGCATAGAAACGCAGTGATGGCACGGTTTCGCTGACATTGGATTGCCGGTGCGACCCCCCTCCTCCTCATCCTCCTCATCCTTCATCCCTTGCATAGTGGCTGCGCATGCAAACGTTCATGCATCCATTATCGGACATACCGGGGATGCTGTTCACCTTCCTTTACCCTGCACCAAAGGGGAACAAAAACATGTAGTCCTCTGGTTACACACTGGTTTGGTGATGCGTGGCGGTAATTCAGCATTGATGCGCACTTCGGGTTTTGGCTTGGTGTGGATGGCCTGCATGCTGGGGTCCATGGGGCAAAGATATATGAGCTACATTTATGCAAATTGGTTTAGACAGGCTTCAGACAGAGAAACTCCCATAAAACGTGTCATTTAAAAGATGATTTTACCACGTAGCAAAGGTAGGGCTGGGTATCATAACTGGGTACTGATGTGGTATTGGCACCAACTTCTCCAAAACCTACAGAACCAAATCACAGCACAGATTAAGGGGCTTCATGGAGATATTGTTCACTAAAATTTAGAGCCAAATATGCTTAACTCCCTCTCCCTTCTTTCTCTTCTTGCTAAGTGAGCTGTTCAGTACTGCTCCCCATCTGAAGAAATAGATGATACAGATAATAAAAGCATTATCACATGGGCTTCTTGTTTTGTTCTTGAAAGTATCAACGCAGAACAATGTCAAAAGAATCAATGCAGCACCCAAAAACACCCAATTCCCAGGATGTTGTTCACCAAGGGCCTTGCAGCTCCCTACTTGTATCTAAGAAGAGTCTAGCCCCAGCATAAGGACATGCAGGAACTTACTGATACACCGCTCTCCAAAGTGCACAAGAGGCCATTGAAGAAAGTTTGCAGCACATGTGTGATCATAGTTTTACTTAGGAAATGCAAACTTAATGGTGACAACCTTGAAGCTGACAAAGCCGTGGGTCCCCCCTTAGATCTCTGGCACCCAGCAAGAAGTTGTGCTATCTTTCTTTTGATCGCAGAAGTTGGAAAATCCAGGTTGCAGATTAGATAAATCACTGAGAACGCCCCCTTAAGTTAGAATTCCTAGAAGTCAGATAAGAGTTTACCAACTTGTAACTGGAACTAATTTTACTTGGATGCGATGTCATTCTCAGGTCCTACATCTGAGGTACATGGAGTGCACTGATAGAGAATATGTCTGAAATTACTTCTATTGATGATGTGTAGTTTTAGAGCAATAAGGAGGTAAAAATTATTGAAATGTCATGAAGATAGAAACTTAAATGGACCTCTGGCCCCAACAGCAAGGTCCGACCCCCCTCTTTTAATTAAGGAAATCCTGTTAGCTGAATGCCTTTGTGGGACATTTAAGTGGGATTGGCTCAAACCTACCAAATTATTTTGATTTCCCATTCGAGCCAAACCTAGTACCTGTCACAGGTTTTTGTTTCACATGAGCAGACCCAATGCTAAACCGTGGCATGACGACACTGCCGAACTGGAATGACTGATCAGAGTTTTGCCACAAAGTGATTGCTATGTGGGACTTAAATGCCCCCCGTAGTCGGCTCAATAATGCTGCACGACTTCCAAAATTCACTTATTATGCTGCTTTGTTGCTCTCTAAAGTCTCTGGAAAAAAACGTATTCCCTTAGTGTGTCAGAAAGGTACAAAAAGGAGTGTTAGCTGTGCCACTGCCTCTACTTCCTTTGTTATTGTGTGGATGTCACAGTTGCTTCACAAAGCCTTGTGATGAAGGAGCAGGTAGTACTCAAACTGTGAAGAGTTAAACCAAGTTAAGCAGATAGAGTAGAAAAGCAGTAATACAAATGATAAAACCCTGAATCTATGGATTACTCTAACGTATAATGCCATGCATAAAATGAAAATGCATGGTTTGTGGAAGAACGTGTGTGGTATCCATAGTGAGCACTGATTTTTTTTTCTTAGCTACACCTTGCTTTCGAACATTTTAAAATAATTAGATGTGAGACTACTGCTTTTTTGAAGTGGTGATGAGGAAGTAGTGCAAGTGGGCAAGTAGTTTTGGATGTTTGGTAATTTTACTTCAGCTTCTGCATTTGTTGCCTTGGAAGAGATACCTTCATTGATTTTGTTCCCTCCCAGTGACTGCTTTTAGCTAAATAGGGAAGGGCCTCATATTGTTCTCTGCCTGAGGCCTCCCTATTGCTCAGACCATCCCTGCTCTGGTAAACCCATGCGCCACATCCGTGGCACATTCCGTTACGTTTGCCACAAATGAACCTGGGCGGATAATCGCCCGAGCAGCCCCCCTATCATCATCGTCTAATTTTGCCCTCACAGCTGCGAGAGGACGTGCAGATGTGACTGTTGTGTTCTGAGCCTCGTTGTTTCGTCCTTTCTTGGTTACTCTGCGTCTCCATCAGAGTGCAGCGTCATTGATTTTCTGTCAGCCTCATCAGGCAGCAAAACATGAAGGCGTGAGAAGCAGAGCAGCCGTCAGACGCCCGGTCTCCCTCCCTGCCTGTCTGTCTGCATGTCTGCCTGTCTGTCTGTAGCTTGATTCCTCCAAAATCATCCCCTGTAGTACTACCAGGCTTTTGTGCTCCAGTATACACACCCATACTGAACATGCTGTACTCAGTCTGCTGCTGCTGCTGTGAGATGCTCTGAATGAAAGCGTCCATCAAACCGATGCATCCATGATGCATCCTGTCAATATGTCTGCCTGTCAGATGCCCCTGCAGCTCTGCAGACTCACACTGACGTACATCTACATCCATCCTTTCTCTTTTATAGTACTGTCTGTTCTTGGATCCTTTCCTATAAACAAAGGGTGCTCTGGTTTTGATATTATCATCTGCTATTGTTCACAGAATGATCCCATACAGTCTTTTTATTTTTATCTTAAAGTAGAGGCCATTTTGTCTTGTAAACTGCAGATATTCATCAATCTGTGTGTTTGAATGATAGAGGTCATATTCACTGACTTAATCTTTGCTTTTTATGAAAGATTCACTTTTTGTTTTCACATTTAGACATGTGGCAGTAGAGACAAGCATTGTCTTTAATACTGAGTCAACATGCAAAGGTATAAATCAAACTACAGACTCTTTTCTAATTTAGTTTAGTTTTAATCCAGTTAGTCACGTTTCACAATTACAAGTATATTTAGCCCTTTTCATTTTATGCAAAAACACCAGAAAGAAGATCCACCATCTCTACTCGAGACAATCATATTAACTCTGTAGGGCAGTCATACACACAAATGCAGTGACAGCCCCTTGCAGCACTCCTGCTTCTTGCCAAGTTTGCATACCTCCCTCACTCCAATATTACACCTCTGATACTACCTCTAGAGATGGAGCAAATGGGGCTGCGGCTTGCTTCCCCCATTTCATGCCCTCTACGTTCACAGTGGAGGCGAAGCATCACAGTGGCGTAAATATTATGGCTTGAAACAGCAGCGTGAATGAGGCTTTTGTCATTTTAAAGTTAAAATTTTGTTGTTCTGAACATGCTTGTACATGTTGGGCATTGGAATGGGTCCACATTAAACGACACATTAAAAGACACGGGGTCCTATAATTCCCATAACCCTCACCTTTATCCAACCATCCATCCATCTGCTTATCTGGGCCGGGTTGCAGGGGTAGCAGTTCAAGCAGTTCAACCTAGACGTCCCTTTCCCCTCTAACTTGATAATTCCTCCAGGGGGATCCAAGGCCTTCACAGGCCAGACAGGATATAAAATCGCTCCTTCTACAGGCTCTGGGTCTCCCTCTAGTTTGATGTGCTCGGAAGACCTCCACAGAGAGGCAACCAGGAAGCTTCTAACAAGATGACGAACCACCTCAACTGATTCCTTCCTGTCTCTAAAGCTTCGGGATCTCATTCTTTCGATCATTATCTAAAGCTCATCATGACCAAAGGTTTGAGCTGAATAAATATCCAGCGGTAAATTGAAAGCTCTGCCTTCTGGCTTAGCTCTTTCTTTACCACAAAGATGTGGTTCAATGATGAACCAATCTGCTTATCAATTACACTCCTTTTTACCCTCACTCCTGTAAAGACCCCCAAATACTTTCGCTCATTCACTTGAAGAGAAAACTCACCCCTCATGTCTGCACATCCTAAACAGCTGCATTCCTATTGTGGCAAAAAAACTGTGGAGGCTTAAAGTCATTCACATTGCTCTAACACATTTTATTCAGTTCATCATTAATTAACAAAGAGGTATTTTAGATGTAGCTTATACAACTTCAGTTCATAGAAGTATAGTTTTGTTTTGCTTGTTTCTGACAGCCCACATCGTGTTTATCTGTGTTGTATGTCCTTGCTGCAGGCTTGGCAGTCCATCGGTCCTTAACACTCATAGATTAAAAAAATCTTGACAAATTTTAGTCCTGGACTAATACCACAAATTAAAAAAGTGTCTGTGCTGACAGATTTGTGTGTAGTGAATTTTTCAGTAGTTTAGACGCAGGGTTTCTCCTCATCATTAAGATGTCTGTTCACTGTAACTTTGTTAAGTTGGATGGTCGACCCACCGGGCTGATGACCTCAACCCACTGCTAGTGAGGAGACTGTCATTGTAAAACAACTTGTCTTCCTCTGCCAAAGAATTAGAATAACTGCAGAGGACATCCAGATGTCTGTAACTCTCTGATGTAAACTGCTGCTGGTTAACTCTGCCACCAGCTGACTATAGACTCAGACTCGAGTTGCACTTTCTGTTTCATACTGGATGCATTTTACTCACATGACAGCTGCAGTGTGTGCCTGTTTTCATTTCAGCGTGCAGGTTTTCAAATCAGAGCTTTCATTCTGGACCTGCAAGCTGCGCATCTTTAAAGGCTGAAAAATTTTCGGATAGGAGGCTTGCCTATTTTTCAGAGAGCCACAGGCATTTCTTGGCCAAAACAGAAAGAAAATGACAAATATAGAGCCATATTTACCTTGTTCCAGCTGGTATTGATGTCTATAGAATAGGTGATAGGAAAGATAGAAACTGTCCAATTACTCTTCCTCTCTGTGGGTTGCAGGGTTGTCCTAACTATGACCAACTGCATCCTGTGGTTGACTTTTAGTCAAGGTTTAAAAAAGAAAAGGAAATCTGGCCCACCTTAGAGCTTGAAGCTTGATTAATGAATGAAGACAAACAGCTTTTAAAAAGCAGCACAAATTGCCCATATTGGCTTCACTTCCTTCTTTGTTCAAGGTCTCATTTACAAAGTGCATTGTGCTTATCAACATCAAGCACGAACACCCCTAGTAAGTTTAGCAAGTTTGTCCGTTTTGCTCTTTTTTTTATCTGAAGATAGAGATGAGCCAGAGGGGCCAGTCCAGTGGTAGCCAGGGCTGACCAGAGCCCCCTGAAATCTGATAGGCCACCCCAAATTCTTTTACAATGCTTGACCGGTTGCCTTGTTGACCAATTAATATAAAGTTGTGATGTAGGTTGTTTTTCTAGGCCTTTTTTTTAATGAAGCATATCTCTACCTACACTGTGTTGGTTTTACTAATTTTAATACACTAAAGGTAAACATGTAAAAGTGCCCCAGTCATTCTTACATTTTTCACTTGGTGAAAAAAGTTTGGACACCCCTGATTTAAAGCAACAGCACATTCAGGAAACAGATTTATCAGTGACTTTGTAACATTGATTTTACAAGCATAGTAGATTATCACTACTCTGTGTGAGAGTCTAGAGGGGATTGTTTATTGGTCAATCAATAAATCCATCTTTATTTGTTATTCGATCACAAGTGTTAGGGTTAGTTATCTCAAGACATTTTGCAATAGAGCAGGCTGAAGCCATACTCTATATTTTATTGTTACACATATATATGCATATATATACACATAAAAGTATATACAGTATATATATATATATATATATATATCTTTCAGAGATGTATCCATCCAGGCAGAGACAAAGGGACTAAAACTAAGAATTTACTATAGCGACCAACCCATGGACACCCTGATCATAAATCTGTCCTCATCACATTTGTCTCTGCTGAATATAAATTCAGTCAGTCAATCTTTATTTTTATAACACCATATTTGTCTTTGTTGAATATAAATGTATTAAAGGTAAGCCCCTTGAGATGTGGCATCTCATTTTCAAGAGGGTCCTCATGTCTATATAGTTGTGAAGATAGTTACTTTGGATGTATAATCAATACTAACATTGATAGAGAGATCAATCTAATATTAACATTAACATCTATGATGATCATAAACTGGAATGATGGTTATATAGCAGCATCTAGCTGAACTGCCATTAAAATGGATTGAACTGGTCTAAACGTATGATTTTGTGTTAAATAATGTCATTTCTGTTGATGGTTGATGCAGGATAGAGCACATGGAGCCAAGCAGGTCCACAGCGGCAGGTCATCCATGATTGTTTGTCAAGGTCGTACTAATATATGTGTGCCGTTTGCAGGAACTACCATGTTATAATTTTGTTGATCTCTTTGAAATTAATATCAGGGACTGTAATGAATATGGAATGGGGCTAAAGGACAGGCCACATAATTGTAATGTAGTTATTGAAGCTACATTTAGTTTATTACAATCATTTTTAGGACCCATGGCAAAAAACAATCATATACTCTAATAGTTTTTATCACCAGTAAGGCTAGTAACATTTTCCTTCTTCTCAGAGAAACATTATTTAAAGTCTATTTCTGTGATTTTTAGTATTGTTTGACTTATAAAGAGGCTTAAGAGACTTGGTCTCTTAAGTCAGTGCAGGCCACTGGAGTACAGACATGTGATGGACTGGCGATCTGTCCTGGATGTACCTTGCTTCTTGCCTAGTCACAGCTGGGGCCCCAGCTCCCTCAAGTCAACCCTGAATCAGAGGTTAGATTTTCAGCCCAAACCCCGGCTGGGTCGGTCCAGGTGGGCCGGGGATCTGAACCTCACTCTGGTTGGGTCGAGCTGGGCCTACTTACTTACTTACTTCAGTTATTAATTTGAGACTGAATACATATATTATCATGAATAAAATTTGAATTTAGTAAGCAACTCTTTTAAGCCATAATATATACGGTACACCAGTAGTAAGGCATTAAATATTTGTTCCCTGTGTGCATGCACAGTGCATGCTTCTTTTGACTCCCCTGACCTTTGTGAATCACCTGTATAGCAGCTATTCGCACATCTCACAGATTACCCAGAAAATTAAGCCTTGGGATGCCAAAAGAAAAAAAATTGCATCTGGAGAATTAACCTGTCC